>VZRU01009758.1:201188-215431 GCA_013398155.1 Pedionomus torquatus | reverse complement strand
TAACAGGTAAAACTTTTTTTTTTTTTTTTTTTCCTATCTAAAGTAAGTAAAACTGACATACAGTTCCCTCAGAATTTTAATGGATACTGAAATACCTTAGTCTCCTTGGAGTCTCCATAGTCACACATAGTCATTTCTGAAAATGTTACTGAAATTGCTTCTGCTATCATGCTTTGTGAAATATGACCTTCCTCTAGAGGTCATTGAGAGTTTTTTAAGATATCCTGGTTTTCAATATATCTTCATTGACAGTTACTGGATGAGTACATACCAAAAATACAATGGGGAGGTTGTTTTCCTTTTGTAAACTTCTGCTGATTAAAAAAAAAAAAATCCAGGGCAACTCCAGGACATTTTGATTTTCTTTGATGCTGTTATATAATCAATCTTTTATCATGATTCCTCACTTCATACTCTCTACTTACTCCACCTTCCCTTACATTTCTACAAATCTCTTATTTCTTTGTTACCCAGTGGGACAGAACATGCTTATGTTTCCCCATAGAAGAATTTTTTTTTATTTTTTTTTTCCCACACAGAAGTAGTCTATTGCTATATGGTATGAAATTAATTATTTTTCCACTGTGTTAACTCAAAATGTCTTAAGCAGAGTTTGTGTATCATGGGACTAAAATAATTGAAATTTGTGAAACTGTGTGTGCTTATAATATACAAATATGCATGTGTCTGTATATTATTAGTGTAATAATTTCAAAGTCATTTAGGAATATAAAAGATTTCCTAAGGATTTGTAGAACTTTGCTCAGCAATGCAAAAAACACTGAAGAATGAATTTGTAAATGGATAAAAATGCAGAGTCTAAAAAGTAGTCTTAGCATCCCTTTACAAAGTTTTGTGACCTCATCATTTCCTCATTTTTACCTTTTAAATCCTTATAACTTTTCTGACAGATTAGTAAGTGATGATGTAATTTTACAGAAAATAAAGAATTTTCCTATTCCAGATGCAAGATAATTATTTCTAAGTGTGTTTTGGTTTACTAAAGCATTAAAGTTTATAATAAACCTCTTCTTAACATCTTTGAATAATGTACTTGAAATACAATGTAACATGTACTTCAAATATACAAAATATTATTAATAGAGGGACTGGCAGTAAAATTTACAGTAAAAAAAATTAGCATCTTTCTACAACTAGAAACAGTTTAGACAGTAATGAAACAGAAAAGAATAGAAAGATCTATGTTCTTGCAAGTCAGATTAAAAAAAAAAAAAACCAAAACCAAACCAAACAAACAAAATCCCACAAAACAATCCCAAATGAAAATAAACCCCTTCAAACCAAAAACAATCAGTAAATCACCCTAAAATTCTTATAGCTGAGAAACACAAGTAAATAACATGCACTGCCTGCATGTGGGAGGTGAAGGTCCAACCCCAGGTACCACTGTTGTGTCAGGTGGGTGCTATGCTGACCTAGAGAAATCACCTTCTGGCAGCATACTTCATATTCTTTTGCAGACAGAGATTTGTGCTCCTCAAGAGTCCTCAAACCTGCACACTTCACAGCAATAGCATGAGTGTTTAATTTGATCTGCTTGTGAGTTACATATAGCTAGAATCACGTGCTCCACCCCAGCTAATAATAGTTAATACAATGTCTGTGAAGACTAGATTTATAGCTAAGAGCTCAAAAGTAAAAAGAAGGTTGAACAAACATTGATATTGATGAACTAGACAATTAATTGAAAAAATGTAAAATTTTTTTTTATTGGCTTTTTTCTTGTGTTTCTCTATGTAAACAATTATAGCCTTCTTGAACTTGAATAGTTATATTGCTCTATGAAAATGAACAGAAAGCAAATCAGTTTATTAAATTTAGATGATGTCCATGGTAAGTATTGATCCTGCATCTGAATTAGACACATGCTTCTCTATGAAAATATTGTTGAACTCAAACACATTGATAGTGGGAGGAGACTGTTATTACATTTTTAAATGCAAAAAAATTAAACAAGACAGGTTTGAGGCAAAAGAGCAACCCTATTTTATCTGAAGATGTGGGGTTTCCTTCAATTTCTTTGTTTGCATTGTGGTAGGACATCCAGGCTGGATGACAGAATGATAAGATATTGAGGTTTATAACACCTGAGTGCTGTTATAAGAGATTTGCCACCTTAAACATTTTTCTTGTGCTTATACTGCCATTTTCCAGGTGAAGAACTGAAATACAGATAAGAGACATGACTATTCCAAGGTCAAAAAGACATGAATAAAAAAGATTCCATTCAACTGCTTCAAATATTATAGCCTCCCTTTCAAATATTAACATCCTCCATCTCTTTCTCAGTTTGTTGAATTTTCAGCTTCATTTGATCTCTCAATAGTGGGAGAGACATAGTAAGGTTTATATTTAAATAGAAGAGAATTTGGAATCTCATTCATGTACACAATATTCTGGAAGGACACATATTTTCCTATTGGATACACAGAATCCCCAGAGCTGCTAGGCAAAGCATATATAAGCATTTTTTGTCGCCTGCTGAGAATGAGCCTAACTTCTTTCCTGTCTCCCATTTTCTCCTAGCATAGATTGAAAATGGCTAACAGACTCATGCAATTTTCTACATATCGGATAGGCTGTGATGCTATCTGTATTTCAACTGGAGAGCCTGGCATACTGGTAATAGAATTGGTTACTGGCATCAACTAACACAATGACTGCAGCTCTATTCAACCTCTCTGCCATTATGTAAAAAGGTGCCACTCTTTCTCAGTTTATTTTTAAAGTCTCAGAGTTTTCCAGTTCCCCAAAAGCTTGCATGAATACAGATAAGTAGTGTGCTCTGGCCCTTAAGGGGAAAAGTTTAGAGATTTATTTTTTGTTTAATCTTTGAACTAATGAAGAGAACATTATTAAATCAAAATTTCACATTCTGTGCCCCAGACCAATATTACACTGATATCCACTTGGAATTGGCTACATGCAGAAGCTAAGAAATAAAAGCTCTGAAGAAACAAGTGTTCGATTAGTTTTGCTTCTGCTGTTTTTAAAATTAATCTCAAAAGAACACAAGACACAAGTTGCAGTGCCATGTGCAATATGCCAAGGCTAATAAACCTCCCAAACAGGGCTTACGTTTGCTATTCATTTCATGAAATACTGGAGCATATGCTCACATTTTCTTTGAACAGAAGAGAGGGGTTTTTTAATATCCTTTGTTATACATGTTGTAATATTTACCAGCTACCGCTGTGCAGGCAAGGCTCTTACTGAGTCACTCTATGTTCCATAGAGCTCCAAAAGGTAGAATGTTACTTTCTCGCTTTTGTGTTTGGTTTTTTTTTTTGGGTAGTTCAAGTCTCATTGAGGGGTCTCTGGGGCGTTTTTGTATTTATTGTTTGATCTTTTTGCTCCAAAGCCTAACTACATTTTAGAAAGGAAAGTATTCACATGTCATACTTATTAATTTCCCTTGCCATCTCCACTTCTTAAACACACATGGACTGCTTGGGAACCCAGTCCCAAGGCCGTTTGACATATTTGCTTAGGATGAACTGATTTGATTAGACTTTTATTTGATTACTTTTGCATGTTTGACTAACACTTTATGAAGCACTTAATGGCCTATATAAAGACTTTTCAAAGAGATTGCATTCATGCACAAAGATCCCCTGTGACAGGGAAGGGAAGGGTAATATTTCAGGACTTCCAGGGAATCCATATTCTTCCTCTCCTCTAAACTCCTGTAACTATGAGTGGTGTCAGAGGAACTCTGGAGGGGTGCAGACAGTACTGTGGGGTTTGAAATTCACTATTTACACAAGTAGAAAACTGTTTCAGATACACGTTTATGGAGGCAAACAATTATTTGTTGCTGTTCCCATCACCACTAAAATGTTGTGATGTTTATTAAATCTATAGGCAGCAAGTTATTTGTATTGCAGGTAATAATTACTCCTGACTAATTTTGTATATGAAATGCTGACTGATATTAAAGATACTATAATGCAGAATATATGTAGTCTGTTCCCCAGCTTGACCTGGCACCAAAAAACATTGAACTCTTCAAGCAGGTAAAAGAGGTATATGTCTGTATGCTCTTTTCTGTCTTACTAATAAATTACTTTTGGAGGTCAGTATTCTTCCATTTTGCTCAGAAATCTGTATTAGGGAAACTAATATATTATTGCTAAATTGTTATAGGGCTTATTGAAAATCATAATATTAACATTAACATAATTAAAAAGCTCTCACTATAACATGCAGGGCATCTTAATATGTCTAAAAAAAGTTATGGAAAATTCACTTACTTTCAAGGATGGTTTATTCTGTAAGTAAACTTTCAAATTTCATGAAGACTGGTTGACTTAAAACAGTTCTGAAACAATCTGCAATTGTTTTGGCAAATTTTGATGCTCTGAGCTGTCTTTGTCATTGAAAAGCACAACCATATCTAATAAATTGATGATGTATTACTGAAAAGGCACTTGTTCTTTAACAGCTATACTTCCTGAATAACTGATTCAATTACAGTTCTTTATCAATGTTTGTTGTTTTGGGTGTTTGGTTTTTTTTGTTTTTTTGTTTTTTTTTCAAAATGTGTATCTAAGTGGATATTGGAAAACACAAAATTTGGTAGAAGAGGGTAACACAACTGTCCTTATGAGTTTTGGGCAGCTTTATTCATTGTTTACTTGTTTGTTTTTTTCCTTTGAACTGATAAAGCAGTGACTGAATTATGAAATTCATTCAAAAACCTAGTAAACCTTTTATGCTACCCCAATGTGTATTTTGCTTAAGCAACATACCAGAGTGTATTTTAGAAGGCTTTGGAGTTTCCTTATGACTATTCCTATATGCCTCTGCCTGTGTTCATTTTTCTAAGAAATACCTACAGAGAGAGTAGGAGGAAAAAAATAAAGCATTAAAAAGAAGAAAATATCTGAAAATTACCAGCATTATTTTTCTATTGCAGTCCCTTCTCTCCAAAATACAAAATCTGCAACAGCTTTTTAGATGGTATTTGTGGATAGTTAGACTACAGTAAATGTTATTTCCTACAAAAAAGTAAGCTTTAAAGTTCTAAGAATTTAATGTGAAGACTGTGTTATTGGACCTTATTGGGCTGCTGCTTCTGGAACATGTATACTCTGTTTGCATAGCTGTCTGCAGTAACTTTGGAAAGAACTGTGATTAGAAGAAACAAACAAGTATTTGTTGGGGGTGTTGGGTGTGGGAGGTTATCTGGTTGGTTGGTTGGATTTTTTCCACTCCTTTTCTTCCTGTGAAACAATGTTCTTCTGGAAATTATTTGGTCAGTAGAATGGAAGTGGAAATTTAGGCTACCATGTGTAACGGACGAATCTGACCACCTTTACTGTAACAAACATGACTATGCTTACTGAACAGTGAGCAATTAACATTATGGGAATTTTTTGAACATTTTAAATTGGGAACTTCAACATAGATGTTATTTCAGAATGAAGTGATTTGAGAATGGGAGAAGTCTGTCAGGAGACCTAGATGTGTCGTTTGCAAGGGAGAGGATTTAAAACTGGTCATGAAATTTCATTTTACAGCAATTACTCCAGGGGAGTATCTTTGCTTTAAAAATGCTGAATACACTAAATTTGCAAGTGAAAAGGGGGAGTAAAAGTCTGTGGAGTGAGAGAATAAAACAACATTGTTTTGTCAATGTTTTAAAATAAATCTGCCTGCTGAAACTATGGCTAAACTATGGCTATTTGGCTAAGCCAAATGATTGGCTAACCTATAAAATGATTGTCTATCTTGCTTTCACAGCAGTGTAATACAGCCCCAATTTGTGCAGCAAGGGAAAAAAAAAATAAAGCCAAACTTTAAAAACATTTCCACGAGCTCAGCAACACCAATTAGTGTACTCAAAGGTAATAGAATTTTAAATGGAAGATAAATACTAATACATTTGATTGGCATGAAAGAGAGTGGCAAAGAGCCTCCAACTTATTCATGTTTAAAAAATAAGACTAAGCCAAAGACAAGACAGAAATAATATTTTCTGAAATATTATTTATTAATTAAGCATACTTAAAAACAATTCCATGTTGAAGAAAAACACAGAGATGTTCTTCTTGAGAAGAAGATGCCAACCAAAATGAGAATCTTCACAACACAATTGCACAGTGAAGGCTGAAAGGAGGATGATCAGCTTTCTCCGGAAGAAAAAAAATAATTCTGGAAGAAAGAAACTCTGAGTAGTTCTCTCCAGGTAGGAGAAGCTGAAGAATTCACAAGTGGTGTATTTGTACACTTTGTTCATTTAAGTTGTTATAATTAAACTTTAAAAAGCAGCAGAATTTTAATACAAGCTGAAAATAATATCAGAACAATGTTTGCTGACATACTACTGCACTGCATGCTATGGAGCAGCTATGATATATTTCCAAAAATCTCTTAATGAAAATCAGACACATAGGAAAAGGTCAAAACTGCAGAGAGACAGTAAAAGATATGAAGGGTTAACATTGGACTTCTAAATGCATGTAGGCAATGTTAGACAGGTCATCCTAATCTATTTCTATTTTTAAATCTTTTTCTTTAAAAACTTGGTCTTCTTAATACCTCCATAATTTGGTAATTCAAGTAGCACTTGTAAGTCTGTGTACCTGGATATCACAGCATCCTCATCTTCTATTAGGCTTATGTCTGTATATGTATCAGATTCACTCACTTCCTTTTTACACTTTTGTTGTGAAGGGAGGAAGCCTAGACATTTGCAATGAAAGAAAAACTCAGTATACTCTGTCCACACCTCTGGTCTTGATGAATGGAAAAATAAAACCCTGGGACCCTAAATGAGATGCACTCAGTCACTGTTTTTTCTAGGAGCTGCCCTAGTGTGGTGAACAGTCTCTGAGGGTATCCTTGCCAGAAACAGCCATGCCACAAATACCAGGAAGTAAATTTGTGGACAAATTCCCCAAATATATAGGAATCCTTAGGTTCTATCTCAGCAACCTTGATCAGCGAATTCTTGGTTTCCCAAGCTCCAGTTATCCATATTGAAACAACTTAAATGCGCTGGAGGTGACAAGAGGGAGAAACACACTTAGTTCTTACTGAGTCCACCACTAGACTATGTGGTTCTTCTCTGCTTCCACTCTTGTCCATAACCCAGCAGGAGTCAGAAGGCTGTCAAGCTCTGGGCATACATCAGTCCCTTCAGTTCTTTGTGAATCAGTTCAACTCTACTGCAGCACAACGAAGTGCAACACAGAGTTGTCAACTGCTGTATGATTGCAACACTGCCTTGTGATTAGAATACTAAAACGTCTGCTACCTTTTGGAGGATGCCTTTATGTTTGACAAGCAGCTTAAGATAATATTTCACATGAAAGGTAAATATCTTTGAGGACACTTACATTAAAAACACTTCCAAATATTTATACTGCTGCCAGTTTTGGTAACTGTTAACATTTTAAATTCTTCTAATTGATCTCTACACTTTATCAAAATCTTAGATGGTTCAGACAGGACTTAAAGTGTTTGGATTATAGTAGTTGTAGCAGCAAGAGAAGTTCTTGTTACGTTGGATTTTATTAAACCATAGAATACTGCACTTTCTTACAATGAGAAAATCCCTACACAAACTTCCTTAAAAAAAAAAAAAAAAAGAGTCAGTTATTTGATCAGTCTTTAATATTTTTTTCCTTCAATTGGCTCTTTTGGCTACATGCTTCATAGTGAAATGCTTCATTTAAAAACATGAAGGTGAACTACTCAACAACACTTATTCTATTATTTGTTCATTAAGTGCTAATTTGGGAAATGCAATGTGAAGGAGTATAACTTTTAATTTTTAGGTTCCCTCTAAGCTGCTTTATCCTAGGTTTTTTTGTTATTTAATTCAATGGATTCAGTGCAAAGCTATTTTCATGTTAAATTCCTTAGGGGGGAATATTCAAAGTCTAAAAGTTCAAATCTTTCTCCTGAATGCACACGTTACTTGCTGTCCTGAAGACTCTGTAGTGCAACTCTTAACGAGTTTTCCCATAGTGTCTCTCACCCCCATGAAGCAAAAAACCCTTTCATCAGAGAGGTGACAGGCGTGCCTCTGTCTGTCATTTCTGTAATCAGTAGAAATACAATGAAACCCTTGGTTCTATGGAAAAAAATATCTTGTGAGTGATGCTCCTGCCAGGTTGTGAGGGCAGGATCAAGACCCTTTCCAACGCCTTGGGGACAGTCTCAGGCCCCCTCCTCCTGCCCCTGGCTCAGGACCCCATGTCAGCCCCTGCCACTGTGACAACATAGCAGGGCGGGTCCCCAGCTCCCCACAGATTTCCCTTGCTGGGCCCATGCCCAGGGATGGCCCATCCCCACCCCCAAGGAGGTGCCTGATGCCGGGGGTCAGGCTACCCCTGTCCCCCAGCCTCCCTGCTCTTGGCCCTACTGTTCCCTGACAACTGCTGCTTTCTCTGGTCATTTATCCCTTTCTGTAATTTGAATGCAATTACACTTTGTTTCTTTGCTTTACTATGTTTCAACAGAAAAGACCACAGCAATGAGCAGAACAGGCAATATGGCAGCATCACCACCCAGCCCTGCCACCTTCACCTGCCTTTCCTGCACCTTTATAATCTTTTCCTGTTTTGCTGTTGGATGGCTGTTCCATTTCCTTTAATTCGTTCTCCTTTAGAAATCTAAAGTGTTTCTGCACCTCTGTGTACCCACTAGGAGTTTTCCTGTACTTGCATTTTCTATGGCTGCTCAGGGAGTTTATTTTCCCCACCACAGAAGAGCACTGTGCTAACTGCTGCTTTGCACTATAACCACCGGACAGCCGATGAAAAAACACTGATGTGGATATTTATTAACTAAGGACTCATCCCAAATGTTCACAAAATTTCCCTGCAAATTATAGTCCTTGTGCTGCCGAGCTTTCCCATATCCCCTGAAATTTAATGGCTGTTCTGTATAAAGCTTTGAAACAGCTTTTTATTTATCTCTATGTTTAGTCTACACTAAACTGAGATTTTTGAAACAACCAGAAATAGATTGGGATTGTATTCCTTGTTAAACGAATAAATCATTCATAGTTCAAAGAAATGTATTAATAAGTAATTGTGTAGGGATTCCACTGGGGAAAAACAAGGCTGCTGCTCACAATCAAGATGTTTAATGTGGAGTTGAGCTAGAAAGAGTTATTCTTGTCCTTAAATCAAAAATAAGTGGTGTCTTCAAAGTATTAATTAAGAGCAGCTGAAGGAACAGATAAAGACACAGAACCCCATCGGAAGAGAGCTTTATACTAACTGAACATGAACAGCCTATTTTCTTTTCTGCTTAAACAGGCTCTTATATCTGAACAACCAGATCAAAAGCCAACTGACTGAGTGCCAGTTCAACAGCTTTACAGGCTTCTGCCATCTGCAGATGAGAGGTTGTCAGGTTTCTTAATCGCTGCACATAGGCTGGGAAGGCAATACATCCCCTAATGGCAGCTAGAGTGGAATGACTTGTGGCTTCCTACTACTACAGCAAAGTGGAATTATGGCTCTGAACAACAGGCCATAAAGTATTTTATTATGTGGTCACGAGTGTCACTTTCTATGAGGAACAGAGTGGTAATCTAGTGCATTAAATTATCACTTTTTGAAATGACATGTAACAACGAGCTCTGAACTAACTTTAATTTAAACAATCTTAAACTATACGGCACTTTACTGCAGGCCTGTTTGTGTATGTGCACATACTTGTAAGATATTAATGTATAAACTCTATTCACATCTGGACAGCAAGGGAGCCATAGTCTGTTGATGCTCATGGTGCTAGAATTGCACACACTTCCTTGCAAATAAGGAAAAAAAAGAAAAGGAGAGAAACACCGGTATTAAGATCTACTTAAGGTAGTAAAAAAAATAATAAAATCTAAGAATAAGAGAGAACATTCACTCACTGAAACACCTAGAATTTCAGCTAGAAAAGGGTAATCCCAATGCACTCTTTCATACAATAAAAACTATCTTAACAGTTACTATGTTTGAGTTCTGAGGATAAGATAAAAAAATCAAAGTCAAAACATTATTAAATAAGTAAGATTTACTGTTTATCCTTTCCCTCTGTTAAAAATAAATAAATAAATAAAATTTTTAGATTTTAATCTCATGAGAAAGGTAACTAATTTTGGGATGTCTTTTCTTTGGGGCTTTTTTTTGGTTAAAACTACCCCTCTCTTCTTGAAAACACATAGCAAGATTTTTCAGTGAATCATTTGCTTAATGTAATATGTTTTGCCCTTTTTTGATGGCTCTGTGCTAGCTCTCCAGTTCATCTACCAGACATGGACACATTATCAGAGATTAGAGGTGAGAAAGAATGTGGATAATGGAAAAGCATTTCATCAGGTTTTCAGATTTTTCACAAAATCAAAATAACTTATCAGGTTTTTTTTTCAGCAAGATGCAGTGAAAATGCATTGTCTGACTACTCTTGTATTTAGTATATATAAAACACTTATCCCCTAGCAGAAGAATTTGTGTATATATGTCCCAAATCTCTTTGTACTGTGAGCTGAAGACTTAGACAATACAGCTTTACTAACTCTTCAGTTCTTTCTCAGTTCTCTCAGCTCACAGTTGTCACAGACAAACCCACAAACAAACCCACAGACTGGTTTGTTTTCAGTTCTGCAAGGACCAGCTACCATTCTACAGTTAAAAACAAGCAAACAAATAAATGGAATGTGAGAAGTTTGAATTCTAGGAGAGAGAGGGTTGCCTTTACCTGTTTCAAGCCTGGAGTATTTGGCCCCAGCTGTGAAAAGTAAATATCTCTTGGTTTCAAGCTTTGTTCCCCTGAAAGGTCATTATGCCTACTAAGAAAACTTGATTCATTGCTGATATGGAGTAGTGTGGCAATGTCATAGCAGATCATGCTCAAAAGTTCTTTGAAGGAAGTTGCTTGAGCAGTATCCCTATCCTAACTTTTGAGATATGGAAACATAAAATTTTCTACTAACATCTATGGCTTTGATTGAGATCTTAGAGTTTGAACATTGTAACACTACAGACATCATACACAAATGGCAAAAGGAACTGTTCCTCTCTGTCAGAACACTTCCATTAAATCATGAATGGTGTAAGTGCTGTAAATCAGCTTGTAGTGAGATCCAAGAAAGGTTTCACAGCAGTATATGAGAGGGATAGTTTTCCTCATGAGTTGATCAATATGAACTGACAGCTCAATGGACTGCTGACTGACAAAGCAAGAAAAAGTTGTCCTTGACTGGTACCTCCTTGTTAGATGGTGGAGTTATCCAGATTGGTCTTAGTGCTGCTTTTACTCATCTCAGCAGCACTAGAGACCTTTGTGTTTCCTACAGCAGAAGCATGTCTCTGAGTTCCCACTCTGTTTCAGTACCATCTTTGCTAGCTACAGCTTTTCTTGCAGTATTCTCAACTGTATGCTTATTAGTAATGACCATTTCTATGAGCACTGAATTAGATACTGAATTAGATAATGAGTGCAATCTCTATTTCATTCCATGCCATAAATGTCAAGAGTTGCCAAGTGCTGAAATTGTACTATTCCTGTCAAAGCATCTGTCACTTCTCTCTCCTCAACCCCATACCCCCAGTACAGACCTGCAAGCCAAGAACAGACATCAGGAAGAGATCCTTATTTCCAGCTTAGACATAGCCATGGTTATAAGGTTGAAAAAGAATTGCTGTGTTGCCACATATTTTCAGCAGCGTCGATGTCCTTGGCCAAAGCCATTTCACATTCAGTCTTCCTTTTCCCCTAAACTTTTCTGAACAAATTTAATGATAGTGAACTCTGCCCCTCTCTGTAGAATTTTATTGACCATGTACACTGTGAGAATATATTTCAGCCAATAGACTTCCAGACTTTTCCAGAGGGTTTCCAGAAGACAAACCACAAACCATATTATTTAGAGTTTTTGAATATGAATTCTCATCAAACATTACTACCAAATACAGTTATAGTAGTTGGGATATAAGATCTTGTTAGCAAGGTCCCTTGTGTAACTCAAGAAGAAATCATACTGCTGTCTGTCCAAGAATTACAATTAGGCAGACTTCAAAATAAATATTTTAAATTAAGACAGAAAAATAAATTGCCCATAGCAATGCCTATGTCAGGTCATAATGCATCCTCTTTTCCATTTTTCTCCTTTTCAGCAATCTCCATTTCTTAGTATAGTCGTTGAATGGACAGAATCTCAAGAGACATTTTTCCTACATTTTATCAGGTTCTACGAGAGTGTGTTTTTAAAAAGCCTGTAACACTGAATATGTCTTGAAAACAAATTCCAACACAAAGAACAGCCTACTTTAAGCTGACTGCAATTTTTACATATCATTTCGAAGTTCATTGAAAAATTAAAAGATCACAAAATCGTATCATAAATGAGCCCATAGCATAAACATCAATGTACGTTTACTCTGCCTACTTCTCATATTAAATCACTTGGATCATGTTCCTTTGTCTCCTAATCATTTACTTCAAAACCTCAGAATGCCACTGAATATTTGCTGTTTTTTCTGCTTCAGCAGTTGGGACAAAAATTATGACATAGTGCAACTCTGTGCTTTTTTTTCAGGCTTTTTTTTTTTTTTTTTTAAATTTCCCCTGCTACCTGTTGATTCCCAATGACTTGGTATATTTACATTAATAGTATGCAATGCTGATCTGAGGAATGAAATTCTTCCTCATCTCTTTTCCCAATCTGGCTACGATTCTTTTAGCTTCTTTCCTTCCTCTTCCCTCTGAGTAACTGTATTGCATTCAGTTGTGATATACATATAAAAATAATGTGTTTCACAAAATAAAAAAACTACATTTATCCCACCTCAAGAGATGAACTAATAAATGTCTATACAAGTTTGGTATACAACTTTAAGTAAAAACAAACCCAATGCAGCAGAGGCAGCTAGAGCAGGTTACTCTGGACTGTGCCTAGCTGGGTTTTGGATATCTCCAAGAAAGGAAACTCCACATCCTCTCTGGATAGAATACTCTCCTAGTAAAAAAAAAAATAAATAAAAAAAATCTTCTTCTAGGTATAAATGGAATTGCCTGTTTTTCACTTTGTAGTCACTGCACTGAGAGAGACTTCCTCTTCTTGACTTCTTTCTATTGGACATTACGGCATGTGGATATGATCCCACCATCACCTTGATCCTTTTCACTGTGAGGATAAATATTCTGGAGTCTCAAAGTTTCTCCTCATATGCTAGATGCCCCATTGCTTTAATCATGACCCTTCACTGAACTCGGTCCAGTACGTGCATTTCCCGCTTGAACTGAGGATCCCAGAACCGGACCCAACAGCCTAGATGTGTTTCATCAGTACTGAGAAAAGGGCAAAGGTCATCTCCTTGCACCTGTTGCCAGCACTTCTCCTAAGGTAGCCCAGGACACTGTTGTGTTGAAATATTGTCACTCTGGACCTGTTTAAAAATAAAATATATTTTAAGACATGATATTTAAAAAGATGTATTTCAAGCCACTTATATTTGCACTTCATATATGTTATTAGGATAGGTGTGATAGACTTTCCTAATTTAATAGGAAATTTTCTTCACAGTTTTTGTAATAATTCAGGCTTTAGGAGATAAAAACACAATTGAGAAGTCTGGCATTATTCTAGGACAAATGTAATTTCTAAGTTATGGTAAGGATGTGTTTTGTAAGAGTTCTTTTCAAGGTTATAGACCATGAAGAAAAGTCCCTATCTTTCTCCTGCAAAAATAACATATTAAACACTGAAAAATTATTTCTAATTAATAATACATTTTTATTTGGATTTTATTTGGTTTTCAATATAAATATTTCCAAGTTATTCAAACTTTAAATGTCAATAAAATATCAGGATTCTATATTATTCTGTATTATATCAAAATAACATAATATTTGATTGCTGGAAAATAAATACCTGGTCACATCAGTTACAAACTTTTAAATAACATATTAATAAAACTAAACCTTAGAAGAAAAGTAAGTCAATAAATACAGTTTTGAAATACCAATATCTTTTTAAAGTCTATTATTGAGAGCTGGTGGTTTAATGTATGAAGGCTCTTTCTTTTTTTTTTTTTTTCCCCCCTCATTCTTGCTATCAATAAATGACCAGCTGGTCATATCCGTAGGTAAGCATAAATATGAAGAGGTTGATAGTTTTTTATAGTTTACACCTGATTTTCTGTTTACATTTGACTTTTCACAGAGACTGTATAAAAATGGCTAGGAAGAAACAAACTTTGGAATACAAAAAG
>VZRU01009758.1:182503-201158 GCA_013398155.1 Pedionomus torquatus | reverse complement strand
GAAAAATTAAAAAAAAAAAAAAAAAAAAAAAGGACAGTTTCCACAGAATAAGAAAAGTTAAACTGTGATAAACCAACTTTGTGTCTGTCATGAGGGAGTTCAACTGTACTAAATGAGCTGGGTGTTGAGAAATAAAGAGGAAACTGGGAATGAAATTATGCCGAAAAAATGAACAGCACAAAGGTGCTAACAGAAAAACAAAATGGTACATGTCTGCTTGACACAAGTGACCAGAAATCATTTATCTTCCTGGGTGAATCATCAAGTTGCTTCGTAATCATAATCTTCCTGCACATCAACTTTTCCATCTGCAAAAAGGTGGCATACTCTCAAAACATTTACTGGGTGCTTTGAGATATGTTGATGCTACATAAACATAAATTATTAGTATAGCAAGTGTTGCAGTAGAAGCTGAAATTTTTCAAATCACATAGCGTCTCAACCATAGGGATGACTGTGTCATCTATTCCCAGTATTGCTTTGCTCCTCATGCAGTTTACTGAACTGTTCAGTACAAGGGAAATATTCAGATATGGAACTATAGGACTGACTGAATTTCTTTCACAAAAGCTGTCAATTGTTCTCTTCCTCTATGTCTTCTATATCATTATATCATCTTTCTCTTTTGAAAATAAGGACAGCTGTTATCTTTTTATTCTTATGTTTATTAGAACTCTGTTTTCTCTATGGTTCTCTAATTTCTTCCCCTTGCCCAGGAAAATTCAGCTTACATGCCAAGATACCAGTGCTGGTATCCCAGTATTACTATTAACGTGAAATATTTAGTTTAATATCTGTAATTCAGGTAATTTCTGTTTTTAACCAAGAAAACTTTTATGGTAACTGTCATAGAGAATTGATTAGGAAAGAAAAAACATCAGCCAGCTTTGTCTCCTAACTTCTTACCATTTGAAGCTAGTCAGGATTGTTCTTGAGGGCTCAAATTATTATTATGTTAGACCATTCCCAATCAATCATTAAGGTAAAGTCTGTACTTTATAAGACAGGTTGGTGGAGTTTTTAACTTACACATGACCCTTTCTGTAGCTGCTGTAGCTATGAATGGCTACTAGATAGATCAGGAATAAAAGCCTAACAGGAAATTGAGAACATCATTTTACTAATATTAGAAAATAATACTAGAGTAATTTTTTTTTTTTTTTTTTTTTTTTGGCTAGAAGGTTCAATAAAATTAAAAGTTCTTTAATCATATTTGGGTGAGAGTGGTGTATATCCTCATCCTGAAAGATAGTCTAGTATAGTGAAAAGAGAACCATTTGTTTTATGAAGCACGCAAAAAACCAATAAGTAGTTCCTAATAAATTCACATTGTATCTTGGCTATAGTTATACACAGATGTTGCTCCTTCTAACATGTTTGTCTACTGTTTCCAGGAATAGGTAGGATACTAGTACTAAAAAACCAAGCAAATAAAAAAGATTGAGGGCCTGATTATCATAAAATAACATAGTAACATATAGCAGAGAGTCATAGTATGTGTCTTCTTAGTAAAAAAGGCAGAAATAAAAAGCTTTTGGCCTTCCTTAAGGATAACTAAAGCATCCTCTATGGGCATTTTGACAGTGGCCAAATATCGTGGCAATGACAGTTTTTCTAGAGATTGCTCTGTGGAAAATGACCAATCTCAGTAACTCACATTGGAGAAGTTCTGACATCATCAGCTCAAGCACATCCTTGCTCACAGAACTAGTAAAGAGCTCTGTGCAGTCAATTTGTTTTTTTCTCTTTCTCCAGAGAGTCTCCTCCCAAATGTGACTTTTTGGGCTGTTTTGGTCTAGCCCTGTGGCAGAAGAACAGCATCACATGGCTATTATCCCAGTCCCTTTCATTAGAAGAGCTAATAAGGGGAATTGTGCAATGTTGATATTCAGCATTGCCCCATTTGAGAAGAATATAAATCACATGGCTCAGACAAGCATATTGCCCATGTCAAACAAGCCAACTGTATTGTTTCACTTACAGAGGAGATAAATGGGATTTGAATACTATTGTATCTCAGTGAAGCTGGGTAATAATGAAGCTCAGATCCACAAAAGACACATTCTGTTGTTAGGAATGAAAAGGGAAAGAGAAATAGTACAAGCAGGATTTGCAACACTGGGCTCACAATTTTGACAGCAGGAACATGGAAGAAAAGAAAGGATTTCAAGAATCTTAAAAAAAATTGGCGGGGGGTGGGGGGAAGGAAAAGAAAAAGAGAAGAAGAAAGAAAGAAAGAAAGAAACACAAAACTTCCAAACCATAGGAACCTGATCAGTCTTCAGCAAAGTGATAACTAGTTGAGAGCACACAGCTACTGAATTCTGGTGACTATTAATTGTCAAGAAACAGAAGCAACCAATGTAAGTAAATTAAATTGAAGCAAATGGATGCACACTACAAATGGGGTAATTTGTCCAAAAGGCTTTTCAGAAACGTTAATGAAGATTTTCTGCAGGGTAAGCCAGTATAATTTTGCTGCACTGTATATTGATCTTGAACACAAGAAATCTAAGCTAAGGCTTCATGCCGATAATATCTTGTCAAGAAGGGCAAAATGTTATTTCGTGGACTATTTGCACTGGAAATTGAAATTCAGCTGGCATTTTTTATGCTTCTTTTCTTATTTTTCATTATGAATTTTGGAGAATAGTTAGATATCATCTGTAAACATCATCTATGTTCCTGGTTGATTTTACAAAATTATATATCATTGTCAAGATACAGCCTTCATAGCTGGAGAGAGAAAAACATAAGTCATGTAAAATCATCAGAACTTCAATGGTAAATGAAAATTATACTCCTCCACTTCCTAAAAATATCTATTTATTGAAAACAAGGGAAAAAAAATCAGTATATGGTATGATAAAGTTCTCAAACAGAGCCTATCATTATACTGTTAGAAATATTATTATCTTTTGTTTGAAGGAGATCAGTTCTTTTCTGCTGGAATGCTCTGCTTTTATTCTATACGGAAAGGAAAAGAGAGGAATGACTGAACATAGCTACATTATGTTTAGAATAAAGAGTATTGTGATCAGTGGGTGAACTGCAATCTCTAAACTGGTTATCAACGGCTGCATCTGCTCTCAATCAAGGTGCATGATGCATACATTTATCACATCCAGATGTTTAAGCACCAGAACCCAACATCTGTTGCAAGACTTCCTACACTACAGCATGCCAGTGGGTCACCAGAACTCCAGATAACAGTTATTGTTCATTAGTCAAGTACCAGGAGATAACATACTGGCCTAACAAGAAGACAGAGTCCTCAAGGAAATAAAATAATTTTTATTCTAATGAAGATATATGGCTAGCCTATGCTTTCAACAAGGAGGAAACAGGATTATTTTCAGAAAAATAACAATCTATCTAACTTTCTGGGGCACTAAAAAGTTAAAAATAAGATGAAGTATTATGCTGATGAAGGCTCTCTGGCAGCACAGAGCTAAGAGATCAACATGTCAGGGCAAAACATCATCTGGATCTGAATGAAACATCTTCTGATTTAACAGGAAGCATGTGTAGATTAAGCAAATTTTCTCTTTCACTTTCTCACTCATTTTACAAATACGTCAATACCTTACGTGATTAGTAACTGTGTGTCATGGTTTAACCTCAGTCGGTAACTAAGAACCACACAGCCCCCCCTTGGAGGGGTTGGGGAGAGAATGAGAAGAGAAAAAATGAGAAAACTCAGGGATTGAGATAAAGAGAGTTTAATAGGTAAAGCAAAAGCTGCACACGTGAGCAAAGCTAAACAATGAATTCATTCACTGCTTCCCATCAGCAAGCAGGTGTTCAGTTGTCTCCAAGAAGGCTGGGCTCCATCGTTCATAACAGTTACTTGGAAAGACAAATACCACTCCGTCCTTTTTCTTCCCCCATGTTTATATTGCAGAGCATGATGCTTTCTGATGTGGAATAGCCCTTTGATCAGCTGGGTTCATCTGTCCTGTCTGTGTCCTCTCCCAACTTCTTCTGCACTCCCAGCATACTTGTGTGCTGGCACATGAGAAATAAGATAGATTCCTCAGTGAATTAATGAAAAATGCTCATCTGTGACTACCCTAGTCAGTAATTTGTTAGGTTCACTGGCCAGGATTTTTTTAGCTTAAAATAGAAGCTCTTAAGCAGTGATGTGTACTCTGAATGTTCAGGTCACCTAAGTACCAAACTCTTGATACCCTTCAGAGTTTCCTGTTGCTCCATCTCTGGGCACTGTTATTGAATGATCACCAGGAAGAGAAAAAAGTGAGGTCTTTCAGAAAGGACAAATGAATCTTTTCAGTTTTGAAGTCTGAATTTAATACCTGCTTCATCACTCACCTTTTCTTGAACAGGTTCTACATCATTCAGTGATAACAAGGCTTTTAATAAAGCACTAGATTAGAAGCTGACATTATATAACCCAACTGGAACAGAGTGCAGTAGCTGGACATAAGCAAGTGAAAGTCAAATTGAAAGAAAAAATGGTGGATGTTAATCTTAATATAAATTATCCCTGGAAAAGCAGCAAACTTTATGATGAAGTTGATTGAATACATTGGAAGAAAGCACAGTAAATACAGTTAATAGACTAGTTCATTATCAGCTAGACCCTAAGAAAATTTCAGCAAAGGTAATGAGCAATGGCAGAAAGCTGCAGCTTGTTCATTAAATGCAATTAAAACAAAAGTACAATAAAATCCTGAATATTTTGGGACCTAGTTTGGAGATTTTCCTATAGGAAATATGGTACAGGAAGAATTGAGCAGAGAAGAGGTGTGGAAAAAGTAGAAGGAAATGGAAAGGTAACATTAAAAAGATCATGCAGCTGGTAAGAGTACAGAAGCAATACAAGGAAAGAGGGAAAGTGGCAGGATGTTGTTTAATTGATTTAAGTTAAAATAAAATTGAACAGTCATGGTGTAAACCAAAAATGTAGGAGCCAAAAAAAAATAGATAATGACTGTAGAGTATAATATACAATAGCAATTTTATGTGAGTTTTGCTGGTGAAAATACTCTAAATTGAGCAGTTCTGCAACAAGAGAAGGTAGAACCATACTAGAAATATAGCCTTTTGCCTTCATTCTCTTGGCCCTTTAGACTAGAACTTAGTCTTCGATAACTTAGATTAGAGTATTATAAACTATTACTTCCATGCTAATTTTTTATGTAGAGACTAGAGGATCCATGTACTGAGTGATAGTACATTATTTGTCTAGCAAACACTGAAATACCAGTAATCTTGGACAAGCTGTGTCCTGATTACTCAAAGTCAAGACCACATTAAGAGACGCATCAAGCCAGGACAGTGATCCCTTTCCCTGCAGGAGATGAGGTCCATAGCCAAGATACTTCATTTCAGCATGGTGAGGTTTGTGAATGCAATAGGGCATGCAGAGGAAGCAGATGACTGAGATTAGAGAAAAGAGACACATTATGCTGATGAAGGCTCTTTGGTAGAAAGGATCTAGCATATTCAAATTGATGCACAGGGTTATTTACAAAGAGGAAGCTTTGAATGCCAGCTTGTTAGGAGAGAACAGTGAATATCTGAATGTAAGGTCTCCTGATCCAACAGGGGAGCCCATGCTGAATTGGACTGGTAGGGTAAAGATAGAATAGAGATGCAGTGATATAGTAGACTGGGAAAAAAAAAAAATTAGTGGTAGGGACAGAGATAAAAACGAGAATAAGTCTGAAGAAAACTGAAAAATATATTAGAAATACAAGAAAAAATGGAAAAGTTTAATGTGTCTGCCATTACAGTAAGAGCCCATCTATAGTTTCCATGGTCCTTACATAGGCTGGCTAATAATACATCAATTGGAAGATACTACTGCAATTAAGCAACCTCAGTTGTGGCAGAGGAAAACTTGAAATGAAAAAAAACATAAGTAAAAGGCAGACAAAAAAGTGCTCCAAAAGCTTGCTTCAACTTTGCCAAGAGACAGCTCCAAACCCTCAACTCAGGTTTTATGTCTCAAATCTGACAGCTAAACTGTGCTATCCTCCAGCAATGCTGATAGCATTATTAAGACAGCACCTAAATTTACAGGAGCAGAAGCAGCTCTGATTGCCTAGTTGCACAATGTAACTGGGACCCCAGCATCTCTCAGACTCACAAATGAAAGTAAACAGGCATTATAGCCCTGCCCATTCCTGAGGTGTCAATGTGCTGCACTGAGGTAATTCTCACCATGTTTTTTATACAGGGTAATACAAAATGAAAGTACTTAGTTGAAAGTAGTTTTCGCTACTTGGAAGTAATATTTCATCACATGGAAGACAGATATTCAACAGATAGGTTTCCTAGTCCAAGGCTCATTGAAGTCAATGAAGTCATTTTATGAATATATGCATAATTTTTTTTTAAATGAAATTTGGTAGTTAAATAAGTGCCAATTTATTTAAAAGTATAGAAATAAGAAAATCTGGATATTGTGAGACTTGATGATGGCTAGATTTTGAGGTTGGACAGAAATATATTGATTTGTAGATATACAAGTAGAGGTATACTTGTATGTCTAGAGATAGATATACAAACAGGTATCATGACTCAGGGCCTCCAGTTCAAAGTTCAAGAATTAAATCTTTCTTCATGTACAATACTGAGAAATTAGTGGGGATTTTTCATTTTTTTCTTTATTAACAGGACATAGGAATTGATGTTTGTATCAATGTGATCAATGGCATACAAGAGTAGTGCTCTTTCTGTTCTAAACATAAATGTTCCCCTCAAATTTCAGAAAGTTTCTATCTCTTTCTATTTTACTTTGTTCAAAGCTTTTGACTGAAATGTGTACAACCTGGTATCAACTCTCTCAAATATTAGCAAATATTAAATAAACTTCGTTTTAGAGTATTTCTCTTATTCATATGTTCAATGTTTAACTAATTTATATACCTGGAATTCTATTTTTCAAGGATTTATAAAGCCAAATATTTGCTTGATTGCTTTTAAAAACAGATTAGAGAAAGAATGAACCAAAGAAAATTCTACAGAAGAGATAACTTTGCCACTGTACCATAAATAAATATTGGTAGGAATTTGAAAAAATAGGAATTTAAAATTATGAACCAATTATAACAGAAACAAAAAAAAAAGTTTGACTGGTCAAGTGAGGAAAATACTATAAGAACAATTCTGTACCCACTGACCAGCAGTGTGAGACACAATCTAGCATTGTGTCAAGGTAGACACTGCTTTCCTCATTTTAGGACTCAAATGTCATTAAAATCTCAGTTTGAAGACATGTCTCAGTTCCAGAAAAAATCATAAAACCCAGTCCCCTGAAGGAGTTTTTAATATGATGACTAAAATTTGATCTCTGGCAAACTGGTAATATTTAGCTGAACTTCTACAAAACACCATTCATGAAAAACACTCTCAGACAGTCACCCAGACTCCAAGGTTTCTCTAAGATGCAGCTGATTTCTTCCATCGGCTGTGACACACCTTCATGCAGTACCTGCCCACTAATATCTCATAACTTTGTGCAACATATCCTGTCCTGAGTTCTTCAAACAGCAAGACCAGTAAAATAGCATAAAGTCAAGGATGTAATTGTTATTATTCTCTGCATTTTTACAAACAACTTTAGTTTCCATAATGAACATGACCTCTAGGTCATGCACAGGCACAAAAGGTCAATTTTTTAATATGCCACCTTGGAGACATTTTAAATAGTTCAGTTGCCTGGTCTACATGATACCTAAACTATCCATATGATTTGTCCTCATCAAGATTAGAAACCTGTCCTACCCTACTGATGTCTAAAACACAACCAATGACACTTTATCACAGTTTTTGTAATACCATGATACCAAAGTTGCTTTCCTAGACTGTACTCATAATAAGTAGCAATTTGCAAACTACAACATGCAGAAAACTTGAAGCCCACATCTCTCTCACCCTTATAAAGCCTCCAACCATCTTCGTCAAGCCAAAAGAAGCTGTAATGTTCAATCAGCAGCTTAGATCACGTCACATTTCCTTTGAGGGAAACACATCAGGTACACACCTCCACAATTAGTAAAAGCTTATACCTGGTAGGAGCATTCCACCAAGGAATTAGAATTAGGTGTTTTACTGTTTTGAATCACACTGGACTTCAATTTGACACAAGAAGAACCCCATGTCGTCACACTGCTGCTATTCCCCCAAACACACATCAGAATCTGTGCTGGAAAATGAATTCTTCCAACAGTCTTGTCACTAAATTAATCTTTCTTAACAAGCTCTTTAGAGTCTGATGTGTACTGAATGAATCCAGGTTGTGCTTCAAGTAATCATTTAAGCTTGCCAAAGACCTCCAACAAACACTGCAAAAATATGCCCTGTAGCAGAGCCATCAAAATCCTCAGTCTTTACTTTCATTTCTTGCAAGATATTATATTTAATCCAGTGTACTCAGTGCTGTTACTGAAATTATGTTTGTGGAAATAAAAAAAAACATTACACACTAGAATAAATTCATACAGAAAATCAATAAAGAATAGAATTGACCCAGCTACCAGTAGGGGAAAAATCTTTTTGAGAAAATAATTTCTTGATCATTTCAGTCTAGAACTTGACAAATATCTTATAGAGATGAACTTCAAAACTATGTTCATAATTTTACAAAATAGCAAAAAATCATGGATTCAATAGGAATACTGGTTCCAGGGAACAGGTACCTTCACCCAACTATACACACAAGTGCATGCACGATGTGCAGCTCACCTATATTTTAGCTATCTTATCTCCCTCACTGCCATGTTAATATTCTCTTTTCTTTCCTTTCTCTCAGATGGTCTTGTCAATATAATATCTAATTAAATCTAAACCAGTTTGTTCACAAATAGTATTTATCTTTAAAGTTTGCTTTTTCTGCTTCAGGCATGAAAAGCCTGGCCGCTCATATGCCTGGCTTCTTCCATATAATATACTATCTGCTTACAAATTTTGCCTGGTGAGAGGAACTTTTTTCCTCTCTAAAACTTTTCAATTTTAAGTGACCCTTGTCAAAACTGAAGACCAAATCTCTTATAACTGTCATATTTTAGGTATTTGAGTATACCATTACACATTCTTTATCTGATCTGTCTCAGTATTTCATTCCATTTGTTGGCAGTTGAGCCAACAAATTCCATTTGTTGAGCAATGTTGTGCATGACATTTATGGCTGATGAACCACCTCTATAAAGCTCTTGAAATAAAAAAAGGGATTATTGTTATTATCTAAGTTGTCTTCCTGCTAACAAATGGCATAGTGCATTGCCTCCTTGTTTCTGCTAAATAAGATGGTCTTGTTAAAGTTATAGTATATTTTTAGGTACCTGTCTTGGGATGACATTGGTCTGTTTCATCTAATTATGGCTGCTTAAAAATTGGGCATGTAGTCTAAATTAGTTTGGCTTCTATGGGCTCTCTATTCACTGGTATTACAGACTTCTCCAGAAGGTGATTCATCCCATTCTGAAATAAGTGTTTAAGACAGATGAAACAGATTGCTTCCACAAAATTGAGAAGTTATCACTTCTTTTGTTAAGTTGTTTGAGTCATTGGTTGCAACTTCACATTACAAATATTTTACTGCATTACTGATGTCAATATTCTAGTGTCAAACTTCAAACTTTGTTAGCTCTTTACCAGCTTATTTTTAAAAGTTTATTGGGAAGATACTTTTATGTAATATGCTTATAAAACAATTGTTTTTCTTTTATTGGACTCAAACTTTTGTTACTTTCAGGTAGAAAATTAGCAGTCTCATTAGGATGTCTGGAAACTTAAAGTTTTACAGTGACTTTCAAGTTAAGTTCATAGATTCAATAAACAAATTTATTTTCTTCATTAAGAACATTGACCGGGTGGATATATTCATGGATTAATCCTTTTAAAATCTCAAGAAATCTTTGNGGGGGGGGGGAGGAAGTGCTAGTGCCTTTATTAAATAATAGCTTTACTCTGGCTATTTTCCAGTCCCTGCAGGCCTTATTCAATCAGTGGGAGTTTGTCTAACTTTTTTTATGGTACTTCATCCTGCTTGGAAATATGCTTTGGGGTCCTTATCAATTAGTTTCTTCTAACATTTTGAATGATCATTCCTGGTCTACTCTGTAGCCTTTCTACTTCCTTGTGCTGCAAAAGTGATGCTGGCAAATATCCATTTTACTCATTTGTTGGAATAGAGGTAGAATAATTGTTTAACCTCTGATATGGGTCACATTTTTTATCATCATTCTGAGTAAATGAGCTGCATAAGGCATTGCACAGACTACTTTCCTACCCTAGGGAAAAATTAGTATTTTATTAAAGCCACGGACTTAAATTAACCCATTCTAATAACAACTGCCCTCCTAAACATAGAGAAGCAAGAAGCAATTTCACTCATGCAGTGATACAGCTGCATGGAACTATTTATCTAACGAAGGGTTAAACAGAAAAAGTGATCTATTTTCTGCAGTCGAAGTCTTGATTTGAAACCATTTAAAACTTCAGCTCTACACTGGAAATTCAGGACAAATACTGTAGTGAACACTAAGAAATTCTGATGCACATTGTTCATCCATTATCAGTTTGCCTTTTTGTGCTCATGGGTTTTTTTATTCTTAGCTTTGAAGATCTGGTGGGAAGGAAACGGCAGAGAGAGGTCTACCACAGGCTGACCAAAATGCCTGGACTCAGGATTCTGACATACCATCTTAGCAGATCAGGATCCTTCCTATGAATTTTGCTACAATTGTGTAATGAATGTTTGCAAAATATGCAGCAAGGACATACAAATGTTTGTGTACAGAACTTTTTATTAAAGTTGGTGGAATTAGATGACTATAAATGATGGGAATGTTACCTATTATTTAACTGCTTGTCTGTGTGCCATCTGTATCTCCCTTTCAATCAATAAAATAAACAGCAGATTTTTTTTTTTTTTTAGCTTTCCAGCTAAAGGCATTTAGTTGAAGCACTAAAGCTGCCAAGCCCATAAGTTACACAGCTTTAACCATCTCTGTTCTTTTCTGCTTCTCACTCTTGGCCACAGGTGTAACTCATTTAGCTAGAGGGCATTGCTCCTACACTTCTTTGTAGGACTGAGTTCAAGTAAACAATCAGGATCTTTCACTTTCTTCATTTCCCTTCTTTGAATGTAGTATGGGCATAATGTTTTGGGGTGGTATGGAGTAACTTCAAAGAGTGGACTGATATGAAAAGCAGATGAACTTTTTCCTTGTATAATTTATTAGGAAGGTACACAGATTTTTCCTTTTGAATTTTCTCCCTGCTCCTCTCCCGTTAGAGAGAAAAATTATAAATGGGACCAGTAGATAGGGCCGTCTTGAGAGATTTTTGTATTGTAGTTGCCTTTTGACTGTACGTGAAAATTTCTGAGCACTTATTTTGCCTCAATCAGAGAAAGAAATCCTCATTATAACTTGCATGCTAGACTGTAATGTCTATGTAATTTTACAGCTAGACTTGGAGAAAAGAAAACTGTTTAATAGGTAGCAATTGTATTACTATATGGTATTATGATGTGATTTGACTGGTGGTAACAATAGGTGATAATTGTTTTGACCTAACTGGTTTAGAATTCTTAAGAGTTAATGATAACAATGTGACTTATTTAGTGTCATTCTTTGACTCGTTTCCATGTCCATTCTCTCGTTTCCATGTCCATTCAGATATTTGCCTATTTCCTGTGATTGTTCATTAAAACAGTAAAAGTAGAGTTGAATTACCACTATAAGCTTCCTCCCACAAAAGTTATGTGGTGCAGGAAACCTACAGAAAAATCAGCACTTAGAATTAGCTGTCTCTTGGAATGCTGGATCTGCTACTGAGGTTTATTCTGGACCTTGTTGTTATGTGTATTCCAGCCAACAGAGATGAAACATGTAGATAGGTTTGGACATCTTTGCTGCATAATGGATCCCTGCCGCGGCCAGGTGGAGGGGAGAAAACACCAATACGATGTAGGTTCACATAAGCTCTGTTTATTCATCAGAAGGCTGCTCTTAATATACTGTCTCAAGCTTCCGTACACGCGATCACGCATTCCCTGATTGGTTGCCCCGCTCTGTCTGTGAGGCAACCATGCCCATCTGTCCCCTTCTAATTGGTCCTTGAAGTACCTCCTGCCTTGCAGTTACTGGTATCTTGTTATCGCATTCTTGCTGCATACTTGTCCTGTTGATTTAAGCACTTCCTCCTCCCGCTGCATACTTGTCCTGTTAATCCAAGCACTTCTTCCTCCTTAGATGTTGGGCCAAAAGTTCATCTTCTCACAGCTTGCTGTAAACATAACCAACTGCCCATGCACAACCCCCAACAGATCCCAATAAAAAAAATGGATCAGGTGATGTTTGTCCAAACAGATATAGTAGTATAGCATCTCTAACATTTGCAAAAAAAAAGTGAGAACTAGACAGTGTTTCCCTTGGACCCAGGAATTTAGCTCCTTCCTCTAATGCTTCCAGTTCTGGCAGAACTCTTGTCAGCACTGGGGTATGATATCAGTCATTGACTAACTGAAAGTACTTTTCTTTAAGATATCAGCTTCCAACCTGTGCTACGGTATATGCAGATATTAAACAGGAAAATTCCACCTGACCACCTATGGGAGCTGCAGTAGGCTTTGCCATCGAGGATGAACCAAAACAAGCATGATATTCCTGATTCAAATGTGCAACACCTCCTGGTGCCCTGGATCATGATAGCTCAGCTTCAGAAGAGCTTGTAGCTCAGGCATAGAATTTTTCAAATATGTCTGTGATGCTTCTGATTTCTACCCTAAACTGTTCTGTTAATTGGCAGTTTCTCTGAGACTTTCTTCTGACTCCAAGAGTTAGACTCTGCAGAAATTTAATGTATTGTTGCTGCTATATATGAACTCTACGGTGCTCTGAAGCTTGACAAAATACAGAGCATTGCAGTGCAGAGGAAAAAGGGAGTTCTTGCCAGAAAACTGAACTCACACTTGAAACTGCAGCTGCACAGCCCAGTGCTCACTGCCTACTTTATGTCCCTCAGCTAAGATTCAGTATGTGACTGGCTAATTCAGGACACAGTGGGGCAAAAAAAAAAAAAGTTCTTTATGTTAGATTTTGTCCCAAAATGGAAGAGAAGTACTTTCAAGGTCAGGTTCAGCAGAGATGGTACAAGAAATACTTCTTCCTCTCAGCTACTGTCTTCCAGAGCAGAGCTAGTGATGGACTTCACTGATAAATCTAAGTTTGCTTGTCCTCTCACTGAAGTGTTTTTTCTTTACTATATCATTTTATATTTTTTTAGCAGATTAATAACCTAGGTAGTGACAGTTTAACTGTATAACGTTGTGTTATTTAGTGCTATTTACAATGAATAGACAAGTGTTTTCTTCATTCTTGTAACTTTGTACTATCTCTCCAGTTGTGTCCTAAGCATTGTGTTACATTTCACAAATAGTCTTGAGTCAGTACTAGTCAACTTTTATTGAGATCTACTGGATATCTTTAATCAGGCTAGTTGTTTCAGAGCTCTTCCAGGTATCTTTACTTGGGTCTGCATAGCCAGCTAAACTCTTGATAGCTGGGAACCGTGTGCTGCCGTTATGTGCTCCAGCTGCGTTTTTTGTTTGTTTCCTCTGATTAAAAACAAAGGTAATCTGAGGCCTTGTTCAAGCCTACCTTTCTAATCAGGAGGAATGAAGTGTGAACTCTTCTTTCAGGGACGGAGAGCAGTGCAGGAGCGATCATTAGTGCTAGTTTAGCACCTGTTTCATGCTTCTGTTTTTTGAACAGGCATGATTCCTGATACCTGCAAATTCCTGCAAATTTTGTAGACTGTCTATGAGAACTGACTAGCTTTTGCATTGATATAATACCTTATTGTTCTAATGATACTAGTTTGAGTTGCTATTGCACACTGAAGTATCCCAGTACTCACGTATGTAAGAATATCCACGCAAGCATCCCTCTTGTCCGCATGCATTCTGAGGAGAAGCTGAAGACAGGTGAGTAGCTTCCACTTACGAGAGTAAAGGGTGGCAAGTAATAGTCAGGTGAGTAGACAGACTATGGATGTAGATGGAATGCATTCAACTCAAATATCTGCGAAACAAGCATATGAATATAACAAGAAACAGTAAATAAGTGTCTTTGGTAGATGTCATGATTCAAAGGAAGTTCTAGCTTTATTTATTCCATTAGTATAAATAAATTGATACTGTTCAAAGCAAAAACCCAGCATAATGAACTGAGTTGCACATTTTAATTATTAGCCAAGGGCCTATTGCTCTAATTAGGCTTTTCTCTATTTTCAGTTCATATACCAGCTTTGGTGATGGCAGACAAAAGCTGCTGTATGTTTGGGAGGAAAAAAAAATAAAAAAGAAATGAAAAAAGCAGACAGATACAAAAGAGGGAGTAAGAGAAAATGAGCTAATAAGTTACTAAGGGATCTTGCCTTACTTTCATCTGGGAAATGTCTGAAGGGACCTTTTCTTCATGCCACTTGGGAGGAGTATCTGAGGATACTAAGAGTCTGCCTCAGGATAAAGCACTTCCTGAAGTCAGATAAGAGAGATCTTCAACAGAAACCACCCTGTTGTAATATTTTCATTGTCTTTGCTTTAGTTTTGCAACTGAATCACTTCAAAGGTGATTGAGGGATACAGACAAAAGAAGAATTACACTAAATAATGCCTGTGTAATAAAGACATTAATCAGAATTTTAGTCCCTTCCTGATTAAAGGATAAGAAAGCAAAGGTTTGAGATAAAGTGCATACATGAAAAGGAATATCTGACATTGTTGTCTAATAATGTGATCAAAGTAAAAATTAGCAGAGGTGAGCAAAACTCAAAGGCTTTGTAAAGCCTGCCTGCATTTGACTGCAGTCTCCTGCCCTCCTGCTTTCAGATGAAAAGCAGGTGGAAGAGCAGTAGTTGATAAGCTTGGTTTTGAAGCACTTATTTAGCAGTGATCAACAGTTCAGGTTTAATTAAATACCTATAAAATAGAAGGAGCAGTGAAAAAGACTTGAATTTTTTGGTTGCACTTCTTACCAAACGCCACTGAAGTCAGTTTCATAGAATTTGTATATGTATACCTGCATATTTTAACATTAAAGATAAAATCCAATGAACTAATGGAAGTATAACTACAATAGAAGTTGTTTAATTTTAAAGAAAATAAGGGGAACTCTGTCTTGAAATTCTTCAGAACAGGAAGCGGGAGTATGGGTAATAACTTTTGCTGCTTGAGGTGTTTGCAGTAACATGCTGTTCATTATTAACAAAGACAACAGGCACAGCAGCCTTGTTTTAGAAGTCAGTATTCCCGGACTCGCTTTAGAAGTTAGTATCTCTGAGAGATTTACTGGATTTTACTTGCCTCCATTCAGGTTGAGTTTTAGACTGATCAATCATATCTACCACTAATAAATTTTACTGCATGTATTTTAATTATATTAGCTAACTAGATGAAGACCTGCTGTGACTTTTTTTTTTTTTTCTTAAATCTTTTAATAAATATGTTAGTGGGGAAAAAAAAATACATATATTGTTGTAACATAAAGCAGTCTCATGTGTACTGATACAGATCTTGGATGTGATGAGTTGTAGGTGGAGCCTGACCTGAACCTGACAATGAGGAGNTTTTTTGGTCTTATTTAAAAATAGCTCTTCAGGTTAACTGGACACCTTCCTTTGAGCTAGTGAAAAGTAGTTGCCTTTTGAAATTAGAAGATAATTGGGCAGTGATATAAACAAACAATAAGTCTCACTACAACTTCCTATAGCTAAGGTGTCGCTTCTCTAATTACATACAGATGTTTTTTGTGTTTAGTAAATCATTAGTCTTCATCAACATACAAGGGGAAAAAGCATCTCTTGACTCTGAGCTGCCACAAATAAGGCACATGGTATTTGCCTGCTGAGCTAGTCCATACATGAACTTTACTTTTTTTTTTTTTTCTTTTTAAATGAATAAATCTTTAGGTGATTGAGTGAAAAAGAAAACTTGCCCTTTGTCACTAGAATTTAATTTCGTACAATTTTGGGAAATGTTTAAAAATCTGCAATTTAGCAAGGAAAATTTAATATACAAAAAATCAAGCCACCAAACAAAAAACAGTAACTCATTGGAAGATTGTTCCCTCTTCTGTGTAACTGCCAGATGTCAGTTCTTTGTTGCAGAAGCTTTAGGTTAGTAACTTTCTCATTCAACCTCCAGCAACAAGTTTAATGCCCTATTTCTTGCTGCCTTTTATAAAGGCAAATCTTCTTACAGATCAAAGCGCAGCCTACTAGTCAGCTTTATCTCTTCTACTTTCACTTGCTTCTTCGCTGTTCCAGGCTTTTGTAACTGAAAACATGTCCTTGTTATTGTATTCTATTCAGATGAAATATTTTCCTCTGGTTTAGGATTCTTGAGTGGGAAAACATAATAAAGATGTCATGACAAGGCTCTGCTTCCCACCCTGATTTGAAACTACAGAATCTACATGTAAAACATGTGGGTTGTTACACTGTGAACATCTCAATTTTCACTAACAGAAAATAATTTGCCAGAATGGGTAAATGTGGAAGAACTAGTCTTTTTGAGAGGGGATGGATTTGCTTAAAAATTTAGTGTGATAAATTGCAGGAGCACGTCCCACTTCAGGTTGTTAGATCTGTTGACCTTAACGTCTTATGATGGTTTCCTGTTTCTATTTAACTATGATTTTTGTCCTGAAGAAAAGAGATATTATATATGCCACTGCCTGTGTTGAATGTTTCCTTGGTGCCATTCTGTGGTATTTGCAGCCCTCTTTGACATTATCAAATGGATTGACATTTCAAATATTTGCAGTGCTCAGCGGGTACTAATTCAGTGAAGGTGAACCATGGGTTGCTCACATAGTGGCACAGCAAGTGATGTGTGTCTATTTAATCACAGCTGCCGAAATGAGATCAAAAGGCACTGTGTTGTTAAACCCTTAAAGCTGCTGTTACAGCAGAGAGATCAGGAGGGGCCCACCACAGGACGTGGAGTGAAGAGGAAACTTGGGCTTGCTGTTAATGTGATTCCACTGTCAGATGTTTCTCTGACTGCTTTAAGTGGAGATGACTAAAGAAGGATGGCTGTGTAGATGAGCTGCACCTGCCCAAAACTCTTTCCCATACAGATTTGCCCAGTGCCAGGAGGACCAAGAGGCATTTATTTAAATGTGTTTTTGTCATCCATCCGTCCTTAGATAAATGAAACTTCTAACCTCTCTTTCAGCAGTATTAAATTTCATTAGTTTTTTCTCCTGAAGCAGTCCTTTCTCAGCTTTTAGCTGGTGTTTTGCACTATGCCGAAGATTTTTGCAACCCTAGAATTCAACCACGACAGACACTCATTCACCCTGGACCGATATCTAACAAGTGCCTTCCAACCCAGACAATTCTATGATTCTAATATCTCTCAGGTCTATTTTCTTCCACCTGCTGAGAGCACACATTTATTGCACAGTATCTATCCAGGAGAGGGCAACAGCATCCACCAGCTGCTGCACCAGAGCAGAAGGTTTATAATAAATGAGGTAGAGGATGACATAGAGGGTGAGTGGAAATGTAATAGATGTTGCTGAAAGACTGACTGTCTACTTTAGCCATTCTCTAGTCATTCACGTTTTTAGAAGAATTAAGCTTATCATCTTTTCTAAGGACTATGCTTTAAATTGGTACTGATTCTTAACACTAGTTTAGATTTAGTTGATATCTATTTGTGGTGCTCCTTAATAATGGGAAGCTTGAGTTTTCAGAAAGGAACTCTTCCAATCCTATGCGTGGGGCTCCTCTTTGCCATTCCCACCTCTATTCACTAGGTCTTGCTTCCCCATCCTCTCTCTTGTGAGGCCACTGTTTTGTCAGTGGATTCACTTATTCAGGAGCATTTTCTTTATGCTGAAGATGTTGTCTCCTCGCAAAGGACACATAAATAAATATGGCAGGCAAAAAAGAAGTTAAATTAGCAAACTCTGAGAATCTTTATTTTGTAACTATATGAATACTTTCTATTCCATCATACTGAAGTATCAACTGTTCTGCAGTATCCCAAAACTAAGGACTATAAATAAGGCAAACCAAAGAAAATGCTATAGCCTGTGTGGAATAGCAAAGTAGCCTACAAAGCATGCTGAAAACTAGCTAGATTTCTTTATTTTAAGATACAATTATTTTACTAATGGTCCCCCAAGGAATGCTGTAAATGCCATTTTTCTCACTTTTACTCTGAATTGAATTCACTTGCAAATATACATAAGTATCACTCATTCTGTCATTATTTCTATTTATTCTATCATTATTATATTAAAAAAAAAAATATCCACCTGCTCCCGGTAGGAATATTTATTATTATTTAAATTAAGAAATATAACTGCAACCTAAGCATTCCTGGGTCTTTTGCTTTATACCAAATAAGAATGTTAATTTTAAAACTGAAAACGTAGAGTTATTCCTCTCACCCACTAATTGTTAAACAATGAGAGGAAAAATGTGAAATATTATGTTCAAACTATTATTTTTCTTTCTGAAATTGTTACTACTAGTAATGCCTCAGCTGCAATTTACTTCACTTTATGACAGGGAATGGAGTCCAAAAATTGTAAAGTTCTCAAGCAAATTTCCCTTCCCTTCCCTTCCCTTCCCTTCCCTTCCCTTCCCTTCCCTTCCCTTC
>VZRU01009758.1:152510-182429 GCA_013398155.1 Pedionomus torquatus | reverse complement strand
TCCCTTCCCTTCCCTTCCCTTTTACAGTTTCAGGAATTTGTTGACTTGACTTAAATCACTCATGAATCTTAAACTGTCTACCAATGTCTGAATGAGAATAGCAATATGAATATTCTGTAGAATTTTTAAATGTTATTTTGAACATGTTATTTCTGTTCCACATTGTCTGTCATTTATATCACTTTTTCCTCCTATTATCTTTATTTAGGATAAATTATTTAACTATCATCAGACTGAATATGGCAAGTTCACCTTCTTTACCCCCTAAATAGTTGGAAAATGAGTATGATGAATACATACGTGTTGTTATTTTCACGAACAAAGAAAAGCAAAGAGAGGAAAACAGAGACATCTACCCAAGATGTTTTCTGCACTGGTCTGGAACTGTATTTCAGTCTTGCCATTGGGGAGACAGATGGTATTAAATGTATTAAAAATGTGTAACAAAAATACTGGAAACAGAATAAGTGACATCAACGAATACTAATATTTTGTTTTCTGAGAATAACATTAGAGTTTATATCTGATCAAGATCAAACATCACACAATGGAATAACATTCTAAACAACAAAAAACAAAAGAGTTAACCTTTCATAAATGTTTAGGCCATGAGGCAGATGGAAATGAAGGTGACCTTCAGCACCCTGGGAGACAGAATTCTGTATGTGTCTGTAGGCTGAGGTCTGTCCTGCCAGCCTCTTCTAACTACAAAAACTTATGCAGATTCAGTTCTTCCAGCAGTTCTCTTTGTCGTAAGTTGATGCTTCCATGCCTGAAAAGGCTCTATTTCAGGCTTTCCAATGGTATAAATTTGGATTCCATTCAGATTTCAATGAAGGACTGAATTAGTTCTTATTTTGTATCAGTTTATTCATCTACAGGTAGCCTACTTTCCTATTAGTAATTACATGGAAAAGAAGATGTAGTGCCACAGTGGCTCAGAATCCCATTGCTGCGCTGATGTTTCCAGATCCAGCATTCTGTAATGTATTCAGATCGAAAACTATGTTTAAAAGATTTTATCACAACATGTGAACACGTGGATCAGACTCTCCCTGATACGTGATCTAGTTAGAGTTCTTAATCTACCAAAAAACCCATTATGTTTCTCCAAAAGGAGTTTTACCTTTTCTGTAAGACAGTGGGGACACCTGTTAGCAGCTGTTAACATCCTGGAGGCTATCAGGTAACAACAGCACTGCATGAAAGCTTTCACTAAGTCTGTTGTGAAGATGGAAAATTTATCAAAAGTGTTCACTTACAGCGCTAGTTCTGGGAAAAGCAAAGGTGGTCACCTGAAGCCCAGGTTAAAATTCAGACCTATTTTCTCTTTTCCACCATGCAGCTGAATCCTCCCTCCTTTATTTCATGGCATGAATTGCCACTGACATATTTCTCTTCCTCTGCCATAAGCAGATGTAGGTGATAAAAACAGATATGCACATTCACTTTGTATGCAGAGGTTTCCTATTCAGAACACTTCCTTCCAAATCCAAAGAAATGTTTGCATGCCCCATGGGGAGAGGTGAGAGAACAAATCACACCGCTGGTTTTGAGCTTTAGCAGATTTCTGATGGGCCTGGGAAAGAAACAAACTCTCTATGAGGAAATAGTTCTACATAAACAGGCAAACCAACACTGAACCTGATGTGGTGCGGTCATAGGATTATGCTGCTGCCTGTCTTGATAATGAGCACTGAGGTGGGTAATGTTTGCATAGGAACTTTCAAAGAAGTATGCAGACTGTAATAAAATTTGAGGACAAACAAATGAACAAACATAGAAACATAAAAATCCCAGTGAGAAGCTGGGACTGACAGACACATTCATTGCTAAAGCATCTGTGACAGCTCTTAGTTCCACTTAAATATTTGGTCAGGACTCTGTTGCCACTTCAAGCTGTGTCTTGGATATTGCTTATTTAATATACTCCCACACATTAATAGGTGTGTTAGCTCCAGCAAACAGAAGCTCCACTAGACAATTTAACGCAGAGCCCTCCACTGAATTGCGTTCCTTCAAATAATCCTGTTCCTTAACCTTTGCAAGAGCAAGTAGAGATAATGATACAGAGAATGAGGTAAGGTTTTCTATTTATCTAAAGCCAAATCACTTTGCTTTTAAGATCAAATATTGAAGACAAAACTTGACAGTGAAACTCCTATGACTTATGACTCCACACTGGTTATTGGGCTCAGTACAACAGGCTCTGCATGATATTTTATGATCTGTGTTACAGAGAAGGTCAGAAGAGATGATCTAATAGTCCCTTCTGGCTTTAAAATCTTTGAATCAGAATCTAAACTAGACTGCAATGGAACTATTACTCTCTCTGTGTGTAGAACTAAATGTGCAAAATGTTAACAGGTTCTGTGCCCACAAGGGTTCAGACGAGCTTTTTTCATTCCCTTTATCCCTCTGAGAAGCGATTCCCAAGTGTGGCTTTGCTGGGCTTTTATATTTTCCTTTCTCCCCACCCCTCCCTTGCAAATACCTTCTCCTTACTTGTATTCTACCTTCAGCTGTGAAATGGCAGCCATTTCCAGTCCGAGTGCCTTATCTCAGAAACACTGTGGTCAGGGTTTCCTGATCATGTGATGACCCACATGAAACTTTGAAGAATTTTCTTCTTCTTTCAATTAATTGTAAACTATTTCTTTGTCACCCTCCCCAGTTCAGAATGCTCAATTCAGAGACTTGGAGTTATCCAATGCAAAGTGTTTTCTGTTTTTTCTCATCATTCCCATTAGCAGTTATATCCAGGCAAAATCTACTGAAGGGTAGATCATACCATAAATATCCAGCACCATTTTGGAGAGAAAAAGGAACTATTCACACAGAATCAGAACCTGTGTGTTTGCCTATCCCAACAATGTTCAAGAAATTCACACAGCTTTCAACATGTTCTATTTTTCATAGAACATTGTCTCACTAAGAACATGTTGTTTACGTCAGGTCCCTAGCATTTTCTGTTTCTTATTCATGGAAAATATAGCGGCACAAGTAACTAACTACTTTATTATTTTTCATCATTTCCTCTGGGATATTTCTGCATTGTTTTAGTCTCCAGTGAGAAACACCACCACGTTGTGTGTAGCATTCATTGTAGAATTAAATGAAGCATGTGTTGCAGCACCTGAGAACAACTGAAAATAATAGAAATGAGATGTAAAGTCTCATTACTCCCATTAAGATTCATTTTTCATAAGAAACATTATTGGAAAATTTGATGCCAACCCTCTTGGTTCCTCTTGTTGTGGGCTGGCACAAGACTGGCATACAAGGCACCAGAATGAAATAAAACAGAAATGGAAAATGTTGGTATTCTTGCATAACTGAAGGCAACCTAGTAAAGCGACAGGAATCTGAGAGAAGCTAAGGAAGAGACATTACTTATATCTTTATGTGGGAGGAGATGGAGCCCTCCACTCTCTGCCATTGCAGCAGCTGCATTATGAATTAATAAAGAGACAATTTCATGAATATTCACATGAGGTCTTTTTATTAATAATTCATAAGGCCATCAATCAAGCAGCTGCACATTCAACATAGGAAATTGAGGTTAGACTTGTTTTACCTGGCTTTTTGAATTACAACTGGAGGTGCAAGGTGGAAGGGTTGGGGAAGAGGAGATAAAACGTTTATCAGGAAACGGACGGAGGGAAATGAGATTCCTACACCTTCTTCTGAAAGTTACTGAGAAAGAATGTTTGAAATAAAAGTATTTTAGCAAGTGAGGGAAAAGGGTTGGGAAGCCAGGACAAAATGCAAGTGATGTCTTGCACTGTTTGTCACACACTACGTCTTTGAAATGATGTAATGATCAGTGGTGGAAAGCTACTCTGATTCTCTGACAGCAGAAATGCTTTGTACTAGCTGTACCTTGAGGAACTGTCAAGCATGGTGAAGATCATTAATTTCTTCTTAACAAAGACTGCATCAGGTATCTTGCTTTCTAATTATTTTCTTTATTTGTTAGAAATTAGCTTTAAAGATAAAAAGGAGAGTGTGGAAAAAAGTCCCACCCTGTCCAAAAACATCTTCTCTAAAATCTTAAATTCTGTGAGTAAATCTGTATATAAAATAATGCAAAAGTTTCAGAGAAAGATAAAAAGATGATTAAGGTTATGAATCTCTTTGTGAAATTGTGGTTCACTGAAAGATGAAGTCCTGTTGGAATTAATATATTTTACAACTCATATGAATAATAAACCTCTCCAACATTGTGATCCAGATCCAAATACTCCTCAGTTCTCAGAGAATCAGATTAATAAAGGATATGAAGAAGTTTAAAAAAAAAATTGGTCTTCATCTGACTTATAAGATCCGGGCCTTCTTTTTCATGCTATCGCTTTCTGCATTTTCTCTGTAGTGCTTAAGTGCAGGATGCAATGTCGCATCACATAACACAATGAATTTTGGTTTTGTTTTGCTACATGCTACATATCATGATTAGGGAAAAATGATAGCACATATAAGGGCTGATGATCTGATAATGCCGTATTGAGGCTGCACCTCATGTAAATCACTGAATGTTGTCTGACAAGTGAAGAAACATGAATTTAAAGTAAAGTAACGTGAAGCATAAAACCCCCCAACTTTTCAAAGCCTGATTTGTAACAGTACAGCCTAGAGTTTTGAATGTGTTTGGGCTTCAAACTTTTACCCAGCACAACTTTCTAACTACCAAGGTAATTAGCAGCTGAAGCAAGCTGCCTGTTCAAACAGGAGTCTTTTGTATTTAAAAATATTTTAGAGACTTTCAACACAAACTTTCTGAAAGTAGTACTTTGGACTCAATAAATTCTTTTCAATGGTTTGAAAATTGCTCTAATTGAAACTGATTGAAATTCAGAGTTAGAACTTAAAGCAAGCTGAATGATGTCATGTTCTCTGGCCTTCAAAATTTGAGTCTTCCATAACATTGCATTGAATAAATTTTACATGAACTTGTCCTTGAAAACTTTCTGGGAGACAATATCATTTTGGATGCAAATTGTCTGCCTACCCTTACTGATGCTATGATGATGGTGAAGAAATGGTAGGTATACAAGGTAGGCAGTGATTTTTTCTGAAAAATAATTGTCTATGTTGGACAAGCAAGCTTGCACGGCTCACTGCAGTCCCCTGCAGAAGAAGTGGCTGTTAATAACAATTAAAATAATTCTCAAGTTTCCCTTTATAGCAATTTTTTTTAATTTAAATATTGCTGCTTTTAGGTTATATGTAAGGACAATGAAGCTTCTGACTACATTATGTAAAAAAAAAAATAAAAAAAAATGTTATTTTAAACCAGAACATTTGTGGAATTTAAATGGGAGATTTATGATACAAAGAGCTTTTCCTTCATTAAAGATAAATATTACACTTCAAATGTTTTTATTAAATCTCTTTTTTACCTGTGCATCTAATAACATCTCTTAACCCTTTGCTCTGCACCAGAACTATACACGCAATAAAAACCAGAAGTGCTTGGCACCTTCAGCAAACAATTCCACTGCTACTCTGTCCTGTAGCTTTGTTGGCCAAACTATCCTTTACACTCCTGGGTTGAAGTAAACAACCAAAACAGAAAAGTGAGAGTGTGAGCTCTCTTCTAGAGCTTCAGTTTCTGTTTTTATGGGAATGGACCTGGGAAATGCAAAAAGCAAAACAAGTACTTTAATGATCTTAAAATGCCTCTTTCATTTTTTTCAATATTATTTTCCAAAACGTGGCAAGCAGCCGGAATTAGCACTCATTGCCCACTGAGAGTGGAGAGGTGAAAGTGACATTTCCTTTGTAAAGGATTACAATAAATAAGTAAATGAAATTGCCTTCATAATAAAAACAAAACTACAGGAAGTAATATGTTCTCACATTATTTAATTTGATTTGATATAGCTGTGATTTGGGGGGAGAGGAGATGCAAGCTAGTTAATAGACCTATTCTGCTGGTTTTTTATATATTTTGAGTAAGGATTGTAGTAAAAAGTTTTCCATGCACACCATTTCTTTTCCCCATTCTTCACATGCCTGTCAAACATGATGTCTTTTGGCCCTTCTGGTTTCTTCCAGCCAATTTCCCTACAGACCTTCAAGCCAATCTTTCCCTGCCATGATCACAGCAACTCCATGGGCTTGGGCATCTTGTTCTTTTTCATCCTGACTTTTTCTGCTGATCTATTCTGAATACTACACCCAGAACCCTCACTGCCTTAATGGTTTACAGCATTTCCAGAGGGAATCTGATTCCATGTGTCCGCATCACTATTGACATCTTTCCAATTAAACTAACGCAAAAGTTTCCAATCTGTCTTTGGTCAATGGTCCATTTCTGAGGCTTTCACAGGCTTTCTTAGTCTCCCAGACAGTCAACTCAGAAAAATTTCATTCTTTATGCATAAACTGGCAATGATTTAAAAGACATATTAACTCCAAAAACACAGGATATGTCTTACCAATGTATTCTATATACTGAGGGCAATTGACTTTCTCTGTGTACTTTCCCTATACAGCTGTTTTGATTAAGTCAGCAATTTTTTTTCTTTTCATTGTCACCCTTTGCAGAAATGTCTGTCAATAATAAACCTTCTTTTTCTTTCTACAGGACACCTTTCCCAAGAAAGCCCATAGAATTGTCATCATTTTCCAGGAAGAAGAGCTGCAGCAGAATAGTACTATAATATCTCTGACATGTGAGGCTGCTGGGAGCTAATTCTCCCCACTAAACGACCTTACATGGTTCAGTAACAATCTGCTGCAGGAATCACTGACATGGATGATTGTTCTTTGACTTTTAACCTCCAGGTAATAGAGATTAAGTGCTACTTCGATGGAGACGATATTTTCTAACATTGAGTTTCTAATAACTACACTACATTACATCACAAAAAATAATGGAGTTTACAATAGGAAGCTAACGCTCCTTTTCTCCCTATGTTATAAGCTCTATTTGCCTCTGGAAAAAATTCATTCAAATACAACCTCCACAGAGTCTACAAGTTTTTATGACTTTTATCATCACACGTACAAAGTAAGATCATTTAATACTCATGAAACAATACTGTATTTATCAAACCACATTTAAATTACACTCCAGAAATTTTACTAAGGCTAGATGGAAAAGGAATTCATATTCTCTTTTTCCTGTAAGGAATATATAAAAAACACAGTTAGCAAAGTAGTCATTATATGCACGAGGGATTTTTTATCAGCTAAGTAATAGCTTGTTTATGCTATAAAACCTTGTTGTTCTTATTAACTAGTATTTTCTACTAAAGCATGTATTCTTAGTATATATATGCTTAGTACAAATATTAGCAGTTAGTTAACTTTGTCTCTTGTTGATGAATGTGTTATTTTCTGAAATCCTAGATAGTCTTTATTTTGTCATATACTAGAGTTAGCATTGCTCTCTTTCCATGATTTCTGTTGTCCTCAATGCTGCTCCAGAATGATTTGCTCTAGGGAGAAGGAATGAGTTTACTTTTTCAAGCTGATCAGCCTTTGCCTCACAGATGAGAAGGTGGACAAATATTTTGTCTCATCTTGTGTAGTCTGAAATGTAGGTAATCCATCCTGAACTGATAAAACTTCTTCATATGACAGGCTAGAACAGTCTCCAGGAAACAGGGTAAGTTCATTTAAAATTCACAATGCACATTTTTTTTTCTGGTTTCACTTTATTGACCTCATGAGCAATCCGCAAGACAGAGATCAGAGCGTACCTGACTGTGAAGTCTCACGCCGTAGTGCAGTACATACAGTCACCTCACACAGGATGTTTTACAGGACGTGAGATGGGCTGTGCTGTCACATGTCACCAGTAAAGGGCCAGGGTCTGACAGCTTCTGTCCTTCATACAGTGAAGGATCCACCTAGACCTGCTCTGGCAGACAAAGTAGCCTGCACTGGAAATCAGCCACAGCTTCCATGTATCAACAGTAGATATAAATGCATTTTTTTTTCAAGGGATGGACATAGTTATAAATGTCTTCTTTAATACTTAAAGCAGCAATACCTAGAGGCCACTGTCTGCTGTCAGGAGGAGAAAAACTTTATATGCTTATCAAGCTGCTTGCTACTCCAACTTACTAAAAATTTTGTCACTTCAATTACAATTAGCTGTCCCAAACTGGACATTTGATAAACAGCACCACCAAAAAAAGCGCTGTTATTTCCTCATGGGCCAAAAAGCCAACATTGCTCAATTTAGGTAACCTGGGAAGCTGGGAGCGAGGATGGGGGGTGTTGAATTAACAAAAGGTATAAATCAATAGAGTAAACTAGGTGGGAAGAGCTTATGAAAAAATTACTTGTCACTGACTGTGACCCAGAATAGCACAAACGCTGTTTCTCAGGGAGGAAATTTAATATCTGTTGCCTTCCTAAGTAGAAGGAAAAAAGCATACCATTACCAAAATTAAATATGTAGTAGCCAATGACTTCCAAGCAACAACTTCAAACTATAGGTTCATTTATGAGGTAAACACAGACCATATGCAGCATAACATTTTCCGAGTTTATCCAAGTTGCTGCTTTGATGAGGGATCAAGTCAATCTTGCATTCTTGATGGAGGGACCTTTATGTGAAGTGCAAGTACCAGTACACCAGTAATTAAATAACATTTGATCCCACTAATATTATGTTGACATCACATCTACAAATCCATACAGGAAGGAAGGAACTTAAGGGGAAATCTAATAACTGTAAAAATACTTACTTTCCTCTTCCTTCTTTCCTTCTTTCTTAACACACACATTAGGAGTTATAGAAATTTAATGGTCAGGCTTAAATCCAAAATAGCAGATACTGGGCAGGTAATTACAGTGCATTTGCAGTTCAGACACTAAGGCAGTGAAGACAAACATTTATGCAGGTTTCGGCAGATTTATCCCATTTGGAATTACAGCAATGATTTTAGTGTTGGCAACACATGAAAGAATACATAATACTAGTTAGCAGTTGTTATTTAACATATTTGCAATGTATTTGCTTTGTTTTACTGATAAAGAGAACTTTTTTTCCAATAACATCCATGTTTTTATGTAAGGAAAAAAAGTAAGAAAAACTAGCCCATCGAGATAGATTGTAATAATCTGTGGTGATCATGGCAGCATGAGGCTTGAGATACAAGCAAAGATTTCCAAAAACATTTACATGAAATTGAAAGTGACTATAAGAGCAAGTACCATGTTTAGAAGTAGCCTAGATAACTAACATGAGTTTTATAAAGAAATAATAAAAGATGAATGGCAAGTGCCTAAGTCTTACCTGACAATGGGCCTTATGTATTTAACTTATTTTGCAGCTTTATAGTTTCTCCTGTGGCTTTCCATAAAACTACTTTGGACATGAAGTTCCTACCTGTGTGTATAAATCTTGATATTTCAGATATAAATACCTATTCAACTCTTTAAATCACAAGTAGATGTTTAGTAATATTTGTCTCTACAATTTATTGTTTTCATGGGGAAAAAAACAGTGCTTTATAAATGCTCAGCAAAGTCAAAGCATAAGATGAGGTTCATTCAAAAAAACAGAAAAAAAAAAAAAAAAGGATCATTCTTAACAATGACTATTGCAATTCTTAGTGAGCAGAATGGATGGTTTTAAGGTCAGAGAAGAGTGGAAATGGCAAACAGATGTATGAGCCATCTTTCTAATTTTTTAACTCACTGATTATCCTGTCTCTTGAGAAATGAAAAGAACTGCAAAAGGAGAAGAAAAGCATTCAGAAATAAGCTCATTATCCTTTCTTTGCACCTCCCTTCTCTCCTCCCTCCCCCCCCAATATACTGCAATACCTCACTGAGAACATAAAATTTACCCTTGACTTTTCTATGATTTCTAATGATTTAAGTCCATATTCATTAATTTTTTTTGCACATGTGATATTTTCCCCAAATCCCAACAGTAAAAAAGCTAATTGTTTTCCCTACATTTTCTTCTGTCATTTCACCTTTTTCTTTCCTTCTGCTGCTAGGGACAGCCTATTGTTTCAGTCTTGTAAATGGTTACTTAATATGTGCAAAGAAAGGTCTTTGGAAAACTAATATAGCATGGAAAAAGTAGGTGAAGCTGCTGTGCACTCCCTAAAGGATAACAGACTTCTCTTACATTTCATGGAAAAAGGTGGTGCCTACAATCAACAGAAAAGTAATACCTTATTTTATCAAGTCTAACAGTTACCTTAAGCTGGAAAAATCTTGTCGCCTTCATTAGATTTAAATATTTGCTTTAGAATTCAAGTCAAATGGACACAGAATGTTTTATGATTTTCTGAGTTTAACAACTGTTGTCCATCTTCTCTTGAGTTTTGATAATATGCCTGAGGATGGAGGATACAGAGAGGACACAATTTCTGCCCTATGATCCAAATGAGGCAGGTACAAGATACTGTAAACTTCCTGACAAATAAAAAGTAGTTTTCAAAAAAAGAAAGAAATTTATAGAATGTGTAAGCAGCCTGACAGGTAAGGAGATATGATTCTTCACTTCATACATGAAAGATCACAGCCGTAGATCCTTTCCATTTAGTAGTGAATATCACTCCTTACAGTGAAGAAGGACTGTGCCTTCTGGCATTATCATTCATTTATCCACACTGACTTTAATCTGAATTGTAGCACATTTTCTATAAGCAGTTAATATCAAATGCATGTACTGTCCTCCCTCAACAACAACAACAAAAAAACCCCAAACAAAGACAAACAAACAAACAAACAAACAAAAAAAAAAAAAAAAACAACCAAAAACCCAACCAAACAAGCCAGGAAAATATTGAAGCATGAGTGTATTTGCATGCCTGTGCATTATGGAATTATTATCACTTCAAGAATGACCACTTAAGTTTATTCTTCCACTAAGTTTTTCATTCATTTCATTCTATAGTTCTCTCTAAATGGCTTCCTTGTATTCAGATCAGTCAATCAGAGGGAAAGAAATTATTCTCTTCATTGTTTCTAATACATACTGTGCATCTAGTATCAGAACCAGCCACTCAGTTGGCATTGATTGTTCCACTGTGTTGGGGAATGAAAAAAATTCATGCTAGAGCCACAAGTTTCAGTTTATATCCTTGGCTGGGATAAAGTCCCCAGAAGGGACTGGAGGTCAAACTGGATAAAGGTCAAGTACTACAAACCACAGCTGTTTTGCAAGGCTTTTCTTATTTAGTTGATTTTCCAATACTGTGTTTTTCAGAAAAAGCAGTGTTAGAAGAGCATGTCAATGAGCCTCGTAGAAGGCTTTACTGCATGTACCATTCAGTGTCCCTGGATAACTCAGGTCTCTTTTAAGTGCCTTTGTGGGAAAGGGGAAAAGAACAGTCTTCAAATCAAGATGCAGCATGGATAAATAGTGCCTCTTGCTGTCCCACTACTCCTATGTCAGAGGTAGCAGAGAGGAGGCAAGTGCAGCATCAGGATGGGAAGATTCAATTCCTGATTACTTTCTTGCATAAAGTCTTACTGTAATGGTGGATATAGTCACAGCTTCAAAAGCAAGTATTCCAAAACAAAGGGAACTAGAAAACCATATTTCTTTTTCAGAAACATTTGCTTGCCCATCAGCATTATTGCTTTAAGCTGACTCATCAATGCTTCATATCTCTTTTTCAGGCCCTAACCATTTCCCCTCTGAAAAGCCACTTAACAGAGAGCTTTAGAATTAATCTAAAACATACCAGAGACAGTGTAGAGAATCTTGTAAATACCTTAAAAAGAATCTATGGTGAATTTACAGCAAAACATAACTGTGTCAACAATTGCTGCACTTATTTTAAAGGGGATTCATTTAATTATAAACAGTTTATTAAATTGTTAATCCCGTTATCTGCATGGTTGCTGGTTATGGTCTATGGAAGATTTGTAACTGGGTCTGAAAAAACTGAGAATGCATTTGCCTTTTTTAAGGAGGGTGCATTTTGTTATAAAATTCATAGTAAGCAGAAAGACTCACCCATTTCTAATGAAATATGGATGATGGGACACAGACCGCTCTCAAGCAAGTTTCACATGATATAAAACTGAGAGGAGTCATTGGTACATGAGAGATACTGGTGGCTTTAAAATATCTCCAGGGATGAGATATTTCCACAACCTTTCTGTACAATGCATTCCAGTGTCTGGTCACCATCACAGTAAAAAAAAGTGACTGCTGTACCCAAGACCAGTGACTGCTGTACTGTGCTCAGTACAGCTTTGGTTGTGCTGCTATACACAGGGACCTCAAAAGGTTGGAGAAAACAAGACGACAGAAACCTCATGAATTTCAAGACAGGCATGTGCAAGTGCATCAGTATGGGCTGGAGGCAGACTGTCTGGAAAGCAGCTTTGCAGAGAAGGCTCTGGGGATCCTGACCAAGTTGAAGATAACCCAGCAATGTGCCCATCTGGGAAAGAAAGCCAACAGAATTGTGATGTGCATTAAAGGAGAAGCATTGCTAGCAAGTCAAGGAAGATAATCCTTCCCTGGAAACTGGCAGCCCAGAGCAATTGTGGAGTTTTTATCATTGGAGATATTCAAAACCTTTCTAGACATGTTCCTGAGCAACCTGCTGCCACTGATCCTGCTTGAGCAAGGTACTTGGATTAGATACCTTCCTACCTCAGCTCTTCTGAGTCTGTGGTTCTGGTTTTCCTAACTGTCGACAGTTTTCTTTAACAGCAAAATTGGAGGAAAGTACACAAAGGGGCAAGAAGAAGATTGAAATGGGTTACACTCTGTCCTGTTTCATTATACCAAAAGAATGCAGAATATGGCAAAGACCTCAGAACACATAAATAAAGGAAACCAGGGCTGCTGCCAGTAATCCAGTGAGAGTCCTCACCCTGGACAGGAATCACTGTGGTTTTGTTCTTAGAAAGAAGCTTAAAAAGCTATAATACTTAATTTGTTGTATATTTGCCATGACAGTTTAATGGTACATGACAGAAATCTGATCATGACAAGGAGAAATTCCTCAGTCTAAAATCAAGAAGCAGTAAAGGATCAACTTCTGAAGTACAGCCTGCAGAACCACTGTGCAATATGTCTGCAAATTGATAAAATACAAACTATATACAGGCTGCTCTAGTTTAGGTTATACATAAAGTCATTGTTAGACAGGGAACATGAGAAAACATTTCAACTTCTCTTAGGTATGAAAATCAGTGTTTTAAGAGGCTTAAAATTCTGTATACTCCAAAGAGCATATGACAGAAATATTTAGAAAGCTTTGTGTTCATTGTATAATATCTAAGACAGCAAAATCCTGTATGTAGAACCAAGTAAGTAAATCAAACCAAGTAGTAAATCAAAACCAAACTAGAATAATATTTCCACCAGTTAACACTAGATCAATAGAAAGAAAAGCTGACAGAAAGGGAAATAGGGAAATGGCAAGTATGCCATTTTTTCTGTGTTAAAAATTAAGAATTTTCCCCTTCATGGCAATGAAAGTAGCTCATCTAAGACTTTGCATTTAGAAGCCTCAGTTTTCTTTTAACTGCAATTAATTTTTTGCACTACTGACCTGTTTTGGTTTCCACCTCTCTTTTTCACTCCTGGCTTATGTTTTAATGCATGTCAATAACTAAAATTAGGAGTCTTCATCTGTCTTTTCTTTGCCTGTCTGTGTTGTAGTTATTCAAGGCTATGAGAAAGACCACATTGGGTAATTTATATGTGTTTATAAATGAATCTCAGGAAAACTATAATGCACAATGTTATTAACTTCTACTGTTAATGAAAGCTATGGATAAGTGATTGCACTTTGCAGTTATGAAGCGAATGTACGAATTTCAGAGACTGCCTGAATCTGCTGGCAAATATCACGCAGAGTAACTCAGCATCAGATTCAGAAAATAAGGACTTAATACGCCTCTCTACATGCAGGAGAGTACAAAGAAAAATTCAAAAAACACTATTGTTGAATTTCTGGGAGCATGTCAGAAAACAACGCTGCTTTGTGTGATTACATAGTCTGTTTTTCTCAGGAATGTGGTGCAGGGAGCAGGTTCAGACTATTCGATTTTCTTGGATTCTTTCTTCTTGTTATATTGCCTGTGGACAAGACACAGGAACATTAATGGGTTTTTTGCATGCGTTGATATTTTCATGACTTTAACATTATATTTTTCCAGTCTTTTTTTTTTTTTTTTTTTTTTTTAAATTGCTTTTTTTAAGCTTATATGTATAAAGAATGCATGCTTAGCTGGAGGCAATTCCAGCTAAAAATTAGCTCCTTCTGCCTCATTATCCTACTATTTCATGCATCTCTGAAACGCCACATTATACTCTGAAAAGCTTCCTAGAGGAGATTTGTTGCCATAGGGCATCAATCAACATATCTGGTGATTAACCTCATACTACGGAATAAAAATATGTCAAAATCTTCTCATGAAAATGACTTGATGTGTACAACATAGACTCTCAGACATTTACCATGCCAGATTCAATGTATATTTATATTGATCTGTTATCTGTCCTGGCACTCTGAGTGGGGGAAAAAAAAACATGAAAATAGATTCCACTGAATACAATATGACAGACTCTAGTACGTGTGAAAAACCAAACCACAATCTCTTGGTGTACTGATTTAATGTTGTTTAGAGTCACTACTTCTTCAGCATTATACTACTATGTTTGGACATGTCTGAGTAGCTGGCTTTCAGAGAAAAAGTGAAGTCACGATGAAAGGAGATGCTTTACGGGGAGAGGACACTAACTGTTATCATGTAGGTGATTGCCTGAAGAAATGTGATCTATAAAGCAGTCAATGGAAAAAGAAAAAGAAAAAGAAAATTCCCAAAGACCTGAAGAAACCAAGTATGGAAGAGAAAGAGAACAAGAAGTAGATCAGGAAAATGTTGCATATCATTTTCCAGAGCCTCAGAATAAATGAAGTAATCCTTCTTATAATGCCAAATATGCATAATTTGCAAAGAGGCAGAATAACTTGCTTAAAGTATTTTTAGAGAGCTTTTGAGTATCAGATGAAAAATATGTTATAGTGCCCTTTGAATTGTGCATTTCAAATAAATATTTAATTGAACTGATTTGCTGAGGCCTCATAGCAGACTGTAAAGAAAATTTTACAGTCCTGGGATAGAAGATAAATGCTAGTATAGCTTAAAACTGGGTAAGTAAGAGATGAAAATAGAAGCCACTATAGTACACAGATAGCACACTGTTGAATTAAATAAGGAAGGACTCAAATATGAATTGCTCCAGATTATGGCTACAGGCACTGTTACTCACTGCATGTATTGATGATAGAAAAGACTCATCCACAGCCAGTCAGGTTGCAAGTGGTATTTTTGTTTCCTACTGGCTCCTTTTATGAAACATTTTTATGGATGTTTTCCACGGGAAAGGCTTGGACTTTGCTTTGTTCTCTGTGTCTGATATTTGTGATTCCTTTGTCAAATGGCATTCCAATTTGCTTTTGATTTCATTGGTATTTTAGTTTTACATCAAGAATAGCTCTGTCACTGTGCCAAAACTATATTTGTACTACAGAAGCACCTGAACAAAGTTCCTTCTCTGATATCAGAAGAGATAAATACTGCTGAAGTGATGGACATTGTTCTACTTTACAGCGTAAAGAAAATAATAATGACTTCACTGATTCAGACACGTGATTTGTCCAGCCCACATTCTCATCTTTGCAAATGGGCAACAGCAGACAGAGACAGAGAAGAGAGCTTAAGAACAAGACATATTTGTGGTGCAGCCTCTCCAATATACTATCTAATTTAATGTCAGAAACTCTTTAGACAGTAATATGTTACATGGGGGAAGAATGAGTGTAGGTTTCTGTATTCATCTGTCACAAGCCACATCAGTCACTAAGAAATAGAAATGCATGTAGCATGTACATGCTACAGGTTGATGGTTGGACTATATGATCATAAAAGTCTCTTCAAACCTAAATGATTTATGATTCTATGTACATTAGAACTTGTTGCAAAAGAAATGCCAGCCTTCCAAAGAGAACTTGCAAAGTTTGTAACAATTTTCATTTCATGATTTTCGAGAATACGCTAAAGAGAGTAATCATGTGAAAAGGGATTAAAATTTGTTTTCACATAAAAAATTATTATGAGGTTGTTTCTCACTTTCTTTTTTTCTATATTTCTCCATAGCTCTTTGTGCCTTCCTTTGCCTTTCTCTTGTTGGACATTTTTAATAGATAGTTGAATTTTATCCAGAAATCTAAGTACATTATGTAAGACTTATGCATTCAAAGAGTACATGCATATAAAAGGAAATAAAAATTCTCAAATATTTCCATTTGTAACCAGTGTTTTTATATGCTTTTAAACTATCTGCAAATTCTTGATCAAGCCACTGATAAAACATTAATAGTGAAAAAAATTGTTTGCTGCAAAGAGTTTTCCCAGCCCTAGACACAAACATAACAGATAAATTAGATAATATACATAATTCAAACATAGAAATGCACATTAAATCAGCTGCTGTTCAATCCTGTATTATATATTGCAAACTGGAGAGAATTAAGACAACTTTCTAAGCAAAATGGCTTTGATGGAGTTTGTGGATGTCAGTTGTTTTGCACTTATTAATACATTATTATTCCATGTTAATTCGCACTTTTTAATACATTATTATTCCATGTTAATTCTATCTATTTTTTTTTTCTTTTGGTGTCATTTTCTATTGCAAAATAGTGCTTGCTATAAATTTTGCTTTCCCTTCTCAAAATCCTTGGTGAACATCTCACGTAAAGACTTGCAGTTCTTCATCTTAAGGCAAATATTCTATAACACAGTATTTAAAATTCACTCTTAAGAAATTAGCAATATTTTTAATTGAATCTGATACAGAAAATTCAGTGATCAAATTCGAGTGCAAAATGTTACCTTATCTTTTTTCATGATCATATATAAATTACCTTCTAAATGTAGACTGAGTCTTAGTTTCCTATTTTAAAAGTGCATTCCTTATTTCACCATGAAAAATTTTGAGACTTTTCCCAACTATTTCATATTAGTGAGTTGTCCTCCAAGTCAGATTGTTTCTGTTGCTTGACTGTGTGCTTGAATCTTTTAAAAAGTGAAAAAATTAGCACTAAGGTAAAGTTGTTGATATTTGTTACACATATGGACAGGGATTTGTATAAGTAGTACCTATTATGCAAAGAGATAAATTAGTCATCTATCTGTTCAGAGAGTGTAAACAAAAAAAAATATGAAATAATTATGAAATTTTAGGAAAATTTTGTGAACTACTTCAGTATATGTGTTGCTGTTCTTTGACAGCTTTAACTTTCATTCCTTGAGAAGTGTGTAATTGCTCTTGATTTTGGTTTCAATTCAGGCACTTCAAGAGAATTCCTTTCTTTTTTTTTTAATTTATTTACATGGTTGGCACCATAATGCACAGTTTATCCAATCTGCTGCAAGCATTGAAGGTGAAGTATTCGTCTATCTGCTAACATCTGCAAATACTTGATTGCAGTATAACAGAAGCGAATTGTGTTTATACAGAAAAACTAGGACTAAACATAAAAGGTAGCATGGAAGTTTGCATCAAACAGGTAGGAAGATGACAGGAATATTTATTCACATACTAGTAACATCTTATTTCATACAGGGATATTTCTGTTGATAACAGACTTTATGTTTCATGGGGTAAAACAGATGAATGGGAGCCAGTGTAACGTCTAGTACTGAAGTATCTGGGAGTGTAGTCTGATGCAACTCTTGTGCTTTTGCAAATCCTGTGCACACTGATGAAGACTGGTAGAAACAAACTGTCAAAAAAGTACTTCCTGCATATGCAAAGGAGCTAGCATTTCTGTCTGTGGTTTTGTAAAGGAAGGAATAGGCCTGGGCAGTATGGCTTCGCAGCGAAAATGTTACCTCTCTGGAGGGAAGCTCTCAGGTATTTAGGTAACACAAACTAGAGTTTCCTTGAGAAATCTCCTGCCCTCACCAGTGTTTCACCCACACCCGGTCTCTCTCAAACCTTCTCAGCTTCCGTGAGAGTTCCTGGGAAGTAGCATTACTTCCTTTGCTCTTCTGTCCTGGTCTGAGGTAAAATGAACCAATTGTCTGTTTTACAGTTTTACTTTCTTAGCTGGGCCTCTTCTAACTAGCTAAACTCTGAAATTAACAGCACATTGTTCAAAGCTGTTCCGTCTCACAGTGATAAGACCTGATTATACCAAGGGATGGTATGCAGAGAGGCCCTTGTTTAGACTTATTGCTGGAAGAACCAAGGTCAGATAATTTTCAACATTTGCCCGTTGGAGGGTCCCACCTTCAAGGAGGAGCGGACAGGACAGGTGACCCAGAACTGACCAACAGGGGTATTCCATCCCATCCGCATCATGCCCCTTTTTTTTTTCGCCCTTTTTTGGCCCTTTTTTCGCCCCTTCTTCGATGGCTGACATCCAAGGAGGACTCTGCCTGTTCGTCTGCCTTTTATCCTGATCCGAGCATTCCTGACTCCAGATCTGGAATCCGGCTCCTGTCGATCACCCAGTCCAGTTTGGGACTTTTCCTGAAGCCTGCTGGTGACGTGGTCGTCATCCTGGGAGCTTGATACGGTTTTGTATATATTGTATACTCCCTTTTTCCTAAATTTCCTTCTTATTATATTACTTATATTTTCATTAAAGTAGTTTAGTTTTTTCTAAACTCTTGAATCTCTTTAACTCCTTCCTCTCCTCTCTGACCAAAAAGGGGGGGAGAGGGGGACATCTGTCACTCAGGTTTTGGTAAATTTGGCTGAAACCACAACACTCTTCATACTCTACTTTCCTTCCAGAGGAAGGAAAAGGGAGCTGTGGGAAAAGAACTGTAAAAAAAGGAGATGTTGCTGTCTTTGCCCAGTGAGGAAACTGGCTACAACAAAAGCATGAAGTTGGGATGCAGGAAACAGAAGCTGAAGACTACTTCCGGGTTAGCATCTGCAAAATTTGTCACAACTCTGTCTTTTCTGCAAATAAATGAAGCTGAAATTTCCACTGAGCTTGTCTATATGTGGAACTACTGTACTTTGAAAATGCAGCTTAGTTGTTGCTGTGTGTCTGGCCTTTTTGATCTTCCCCGCTCCCCTCCTTCCTTGTAAAGCAGTCCTCTCTTGACTTCACACAAGTCAAATCAATCAACAGAAGCCTTTCAGATTTAATTTGAAACATTTTTCATTTTGGGTTTCATTGTTCAAATCCTCTGATCTGATTTTCTCATCCTTTAAAACTCTTCACAGTCTCAAGGGAAAACAGCTCCCAGGCCACAGGACTACATCTATAAATCTTCAAAATCCTGTATCTAGGGCTGTTTCATCTGTTGTAAACCTGCAGCTTTGCACAGGTGAGTAATCATCTCTGCCTTAATAAAGTTGGTAATGTAATTTGAAATGAAATTTGATTCCTCCCTTTTTGGAAGAAGCAATACTATTTGAAAATGAAATAGCAGGCCATTTGTTTGACAGCTACTCTATTATATTAAAAGTCATCCTTCCTGTAGTCATACAAAAAGCAAAACGTGAAATACTGATATCTTTCCCCCAAAAAATATCACTTGGTAATTGCACAAGAAAATGACAAACCTATTTTTTTTAGGTGATTTTAGTAAGCAGATTCTTGCTGAGAAATAGCTTTCCTGACAAAATCAAATTCTACTGTTGCATTTCATATGGGTCTTAAGGAGACAGTTCCATAAGCTTAAGGGTGACTATACATTTAATGTTTCCATTCAAGTTGATATTGCACAATACAGACCATTGCAAAGAACCTCATATTCAAGGAGCAGTAGTTGAGTGTATAATGAAATCATGACAACAACCCCATCTACCCAAACTCATCTAATGTGTTTGTTAATCAATACATTTTCACAGCTTTGTTATGACATGAATTCCAGGCAAAGGGTTTAGAAAAAACAATCTTTTTCTAGTACATGTAGACATTGAAGCGCAGCAGGAATTAAAGCAACTAATGTACATTTTTGGTTAGTGCAAACCACTGGTAAACTGTTGACTGAAGCTGACAATTGCTTATTTCTCCTGTCTGGGTTGACTGCTCTCACACTGCAAGCCTCTACAAAAACCTCTGTAAAAATTGTTCTGACTCTCTTTGTTTCTGGTTCTACTAATGAAATTTATTTATAAAGTATTTCAGTGAAGATTACCACCCAGTGTAAATTGAATGAACTCCATTTACATTGGTGGAGTCTTGCTAAGCTCTAAGCTTATATAAACTGAGGCTTTGGGCTGATGCACGTCTGCTGCACTGTTTTCTATTTGCACAATTGTCATTCACTGTTTGATTTCCTGAGCCACAAGAGAATATTCAAAGATCTTGCATGCACCCAGCAAGTCCCTTTTTCCTTTATTGTGTGCTTTCTGTATTTTCTTGTAACAATTTTAACAATAGACTTTTAAAATATTTATTTATTATAAGATAGACCACTGCCTGAAAGTTCCAAGCAATAGATTTCCCTCCTCCCCTGTGTTTCCATCCTAACAAAAAGCTATTAAACCAGGCAGAAATCTGATTGCAGTCTCTGTTTTCAAGCACTGTGGAAATTGGTAAACACATGATATTTCTTTCTGTGACTTTGGAAAAAAAATTAAATTGTATATAAAGTGAATTAAGTTTTGGGTTTTGGGCTTTTTTCTAGAGAGGTGATTGTTCAAGTGCTCTGTACAAGAGAATGAAAGAAATCACTTATTGCCCTTTCAGTTCCTCCCTCTTGCTATTTCATTTCCTCCAATCTATTTACTTACTTTCCTCATCCCTCTCCAAAGTACTTAAAGATTCAGCTACCCTCTCAAGTTTCCTCTTAAGCTATTTTTTTGTTTAGATGAACCAACTAGGATACAGTACAGGAAACAGTACCCTGCAATTGTCAGTACCCAAAGACAAGCAATGAATATGACAATGAATGAAATCTGAATACCAAATTTGCTAAATATTAAACCTGAATAAATATTCAAGTTGATACAGAAAGCTTGTCATTTTGGAAAAGAGTTTAAATGATCTGAGTGTATTATTTGCTCACTGAATTAGTTGTTTAGCAGTAGTTGCAAAGGCATGCGGATGCCTACTCTGGCTGTAGTTAGAACTCTTTGTTTGGGAGATACATGGCTATTCCGACAGCAGTGAAAGCATAGTCTTGCTTCAGGGGATAGATAACATATTCAATATGCATTCTTAAAATGTATTAATATCAATAACACTTAAAGGTACACTGCCAGAAAATGAGGTTTATCTCATTTTTAAGGACCTTTCAATATATTCTAGAATATGTATTCAGATTTCCCTACTTACATGATAGAGTTGCCCCAAGACATGCATGCAGGCTTTTGAATACTGTATCATCTGATTAATATTTAAGATCTAAAGAAAATAGTTAAGGCAGGTGAAAAAAAAAAAAAAAAGAAATCGAATATAGGGAAACATTGTCTTCCCTGGAAGGCTTTTGACCAATGGAGCTCTGAGCTCTTTCATACCAAATGTGAATATATCAGACTCCTTAAGGTAGTTTTGCAGCAAGCATTCAACCGTGTTTAATGTGCAGCTGTTATAACCAAAAGGCATTTTGATTTTCATATTTTGCTTTCCATTTCTAGGTAGAATTCATAGTTTTCCTCATTTAAGGAGATTTGGCATGATATTGCAAGGAATATAATTTGCAGTAATATTTTAAATGGTCGTGCTAAGTGTTAGTTACAATTTCATAACCCAGATAGGATTGAACAGCTGTTAATCCAAGGAGAAATACAGTAAGAAGTTGTTTGTTTCAGTTAGAATAAAGACAAACCATAGGTCTACCATTCAATCATCTTGAAATCCAGTCCATGAATTCAGCTTCATGATGCAGATTTTAGGGTACACTATGGCATTTAAGGACCAAATTACTCAATTAGGATTTATCCAAAATGTTCTCCAACAGTCTTTTCTTGAGAAATTTCAGCTCATGGATGCAAACACCTACAAGTATTTCTAAAAGTTCAGTGACTGTACTTTTTGTGATCAGATTCTGTGTAAAAAATTGAATGTTAAATAAAATCAAATTTCATTGTAGTCCTGCAAAACCCTATATACAAAAAATGAAATTTCTTTTGTTAATGATTTTATACATTTGTGTCTTTTCTGCACAAATATGTTGAATGGGACTAATAATTTTTTTACATGTTAATATCTGTTTAAAAAAAATATTCTTCCTGCTGTTATGACTTGAACACCAGTAAATACTCTTCCTTCGAGAGAAATTATCAGAGATACTCAGAAGCCCCCAAAGAATGCTGTGGAAAGTACTTGTAAATTAAGACCTTCTATAATCACTCCTCCTTTTCTGTTATTTCCTTTCTAGAAATGTATTTCAGTTTTCCTTAGATAGATCCCTTACTTACAGTTATATCCTTTTTAAAGGAGTTTCTAATTTTCAGTATATGAACAGTTATAAGTATTGGAAGTTCTCTACCTTTTGGATACAGAATAGTCTAGAAAGTGTGTAGACAGGGCAAGTTGTTTGGGACATTGTCTGTCTTCATAATGGGTTTCTGGAGTGCTTTTGCCATAATGAGGCTGCAAGCTGAAGGAACTGTAGTAATGAATCACGTTCAGTAGTACAGGAACCTGGATAGGTGGGATGAATCACCCCCTGGAGATGCTTGCCTCTTCTCATTAGACAAGGGCTAGAGGAAAGGCGACAGCATGACCAGACAGCTAACTTTCAGAATGTTAATGCTAAATGACAAATTTAAACAAAATAGTTTTAAATTTTAAACAAGTGCTCAGAATCTTTTTTATTTTCTCTGTCACTGCCTATCTGGAAAATGTTTTTTCTTTCAATAATATGCATTTACTACCCAGAATGTACTCTTCATTAGCTCAGAAATATTGACCTAAAAATTAAAAATAAAATAAAATAATAAAAAAAGTTACTGTTGTCACAAAGTTTCAGTTTGCATTAATGTGTAAAATATTTGCATATGATTCACCTGACCTGAAATTAACATTTCACTGAGAGCCTTAGGCTCTATATGTTGCCAAAGGTGAGAGAAAGGCACTTAATAGAGGTAGTTCAACTCAATGCAAGCCAAGTGAAAGTTGATCTTAGATCTAACATTTGAATGATTTGAAGCTGGGTGTTCTGAGCCCCACCCTCTATCACAGTAAATCAGCTCAACTAAAATCTCTCTCTTAATGACAGGTTCTAAAATGAACCTAGGATTAAAAAGTTGCCTCAATTTTTTTAAGCTAAACATCTAAATCTCATATGGAATTTACACTTTTATGATCATGTATCAATGCAAAGCCCACATCGGAGCATTTTGGAGAGTCAAAGAACTACACGAGTATTCCCATACAGCCACCCATCTTCCTGTAGGTACAGTTTCTTGTGTTTGCTAATGGGACACTTAGATGGCAGCTTCTTTTTTTAGGAACTGCTCTTTTGGGTAGGATGTTTTGCAGGGTGCCATTATTCATACAGATATTTGTTAGATGATAAAGTCGGAACCTTTTGGAAACTCCTAGGAAAATAGTTGAGTGAAACCACTATAGTATCATCTCACTGTACACATAGTAACTGAGTATGCAATATTTGCATGTTGCAAATTCCTGAATAGATTATTATTCCTGAACAGATTTGTGTCTGGCTACAGTAGAGTGGCCCATTTGGGATTTGGAGTGTAGAGCCCATGTAAGTTTCCCTGAGATCACAAAGCCCTTGCTTCTGGGCTCAGTGTCCAATGCCTTTTACTCTCACTGACACTTAAATGGAAAGTGTATGATAAAACCCCAAGCAACAAAGAGAAACCAAACTTTAGTTTTGTTTCAAACATGAGCAGTCTTACTTCATAGAAGGCCATCCTTCTTAAGAATTATTCCAACATTATCTTGAGCAGATTTGTCCCAAATTTTTGTAGGACTGAAAATATCCCCTTTATATATGCTAATAGAGCATGAGTTAGATCCTGTGCAAGTATAATTAGTTTTCAACCAGCAAGTGTTTTAAAACTTCAAACTCTAAAACCACTAGAGACATGATTTATAACTCATTTGAGTGCCACTGAAGGCACTCTAGAAAGATGCTGAATTACATCACTCCAGGTTTTGGCCTTGATCGCTTGAAAAGATTATAGTTATTGTAATTTTTATATAATTGTAATTTGATTCAGGTGTGAGGTATCGTATTGATAATTCCACACATCTATTCTTAGTAAATGTATATCTTTTCTTAGTGTTTTTAGAGAAAGGAGACAAAAGTATATGCCCTTTATAGCAGAAAAGAAGCTGGGTAGGGAATGTAGCCATGGCACAAAATTCAGTGCAGATCACCTACTGCAGCAACTTAATGCACTTCTTTTACTGCTTTGATTGTTCTAAAGTCAACCTATTTTAGCTACACCTCCAGGATTAAGAGTATGAGATGGCTAAATTTGACCAATTGATGGAATGTTAAATTTGCAAACAGATGTATTTTATGCCTCTTTAACAACTTTAAACCTTTCATTTTCTTTTCAGCTATAAATGTACTATAATGCCAAAAGACAAGTACGGAATACATTCAAATTCACTATCTTAACCTTTTTTATGAATAACACTTTCTTTTAATGATACATTTAGCTAGTACTGAATTACAGAGGAGTTCCAACAGAAGTACATATGACATCTGCATTAATAGCAAATTAATCCTTTATGATCGATGCTATTGTCATGAAAACTAGACAAATTCATTAAATGAGTAACTTAAAATAAAATGTTTCATCCTTTATGCAGTTTTTTAATCCTCTTTGGCTATTAATTACTCTTTTTCTTGGATTCAGAAGCAGAAGAAACATTTTTTTCCATTCAACTGCATACATCAAAGAGGAACTTTAACTGTGGTGCACTCTCATGACAAAGAACAGATTATGTGGTGGTCAGCAAAAATGAGAAACTATCGAGTATTAGCCACTATTAGAGCTAGATATACAGTAAAGGTGATAATTGATGCTTTTCAAAACTGAAAATCAGTTTTCATCATTTTGGGGGCAGATTCCACTAATTCCACCGTTAAGAACTTTAAANGGGGGGAAAAGGGAGGGGGGTGGGGGGCATCTGTTGCTCAGGGTTTGGCTGAAACCGCAACAGGTGGTTAGCAAAAATGAGAAACTATCGAGTATTAGCCACTATTAGAGCTAGATATACAGTAAAGGTGATAATTGATGCTTTTCAAAACTGAAAATCAGTTTTCATCATTTTGGGGGCAGATTCCACTAATTCCACCGTTAAGAACTTTAAATATTCCTTTCTGGTCAGTATTCAGATCATCAGGTGTGGAACATGTGAAAAAAAGCGTCCAGGATCAAATCCTTGTGAGGGAGGTTTTATTAAAACTTGAAGAGCCTCTGTGAAGTGTTTCAGCACTAACTATTAACAGTGTTTTAGTGAAATTGTTTTTCAACTACAAAATGTTTTAACATTAACTTATTTCATTCAAAATGGAAATATTGCTGAAGTGTTTCAGGCAGATATACACACTATGTAATACTTGCATTTTATTTTCATGAAAAAGATTATATAAAAACAGATAGTAATGCCAGGGTATACCGAATCTGACAGTAAGAAAAGGGTGATAAGAAGATCTTTCTAATCCCGGTGCAGTCTTTAACAAATACATTTAAATCTTATTTTTTAATGAAGTTATGATATTCTACTTTTAAGCTAGAGGGATTATTATGAAATAACTTTTATTTTTCTCTTACCAAATTATTAATGACATAGATGTGTCTAAAGTTTCTCCTTCTGATAAAATATTATTATAAAGGACAAGGAATATAAACTCAGCTCTGTAAAGTACGTGAATATATTTCTAGCATAGCTGAGCAATCTAGTTTATTAAATTTTTAAGGGATATATTTAAATATAAACCCTTATGAGTATCATTCCAGGTTTTCCTAAGCCTATCTAGCTAAACTGTTTTTGAGGGAGGAAATTATATTTATTTGATTCTTCTCTCCAGCAGAAGTTTCTTGGACACCTCTATTACTTCAGATGTCCAGGAATACTGAAATTACCCAAAGATTCTTGAAGCTACTCATTACTGAGCCTTTCCTTGGAGGAATAGTAACTTCATCATAGATTATATCTTAAACTCAATTTTCCTCAACATGATAGTTTGTAAAATTATAGTATATGCTATAACATTTGTTGTTGATTCACACTCTGCCTGAAGCAGAAAGTCTGCTGCCTTACAGGAGAAAATTATATTTCATTGAATGAGAAGGGTAGATGACAACCATAAAAGCAAGCAGTAGCACTTTGATTTAAAAAAAAAAAATAAAATAAAAAGCTTGCTTTTGTCTAAATGTCCTTCAGATCATGAAGCTATGGGACTATTAGGTGATTTAATATTCCATGGTACCTTCATACAGAGTAGCAACATCACCACGGTATTTGCTGCATTATATACGCAAGCTGTACATACTGGACTGGTGATGCACACCAATATTATTCCAGAATAACAGTTCAAAGCAGTGAAACAATTCCCCTGGAATTAATCAGGTTGAATCCAATTGTGAGGGCAGAGAATTTAGCTCTTCAATGTCCTCTTTCATTGTCCTTTCAGTTCCAGAGTTCTGTTAATGATTATGTAGAAGGAAAGAGGGCATAAAAGGAAAGTACAAATGTAATACTAAGTCTTAAATAAGCCTTTAGAGTGACTAAGGTTACACTGGCTTTATCAAGTATACCAGGAAACTATCAATGCTTTTTTAATGCATAATGTGTGAGAAAGAATGTGGTATGGAAACATTCAAGCTTCTCTCAATCATCTTGTCTTCTTTTCAAGCTGAGAAATTGTTAAGATATAAACCACACAACTTCTAAAATAGATGATATGAATATCATCTTAAGACTTAAGTTAAAATACAAATATCTAAAAGAATGAAAGCTGGTTGTAAGAATTTGTCTTAAGTTTAACATCCAGAGAAGAATCATCCTGTGATAGCATGAAGAAGTTTCTTCAGATGCTCCAGGGTATCAGATATGACAGATGTGACCTGGGACCTATGAAAAACACACGCTGTTGTAACGAATCAGCTGAGAAGAAAGGAAGATATCCCAGGGCATCTATGTTATTTATTTCTAATATATGTGCAACAGAAACCCTACCTGTGTTAAGTGCATTTTAGACATTTGATATTTTTAAGCAGAGGTAATTTGAATTTGATTTTTGACATGATAATGTTCAAAGAAGATTTGGCTTTTCTGAAATCACCTTACTCCTGTGACAAGATAATATTCTTGGGTAATTACTTCTAAGGTATAAAAGAAGGTGACATTATAATGTTTCTGAAGCAGTTAAGGGTTATATTTCACTTTGAATATTAAATCAAGGATATCTGAGAAAGCTTGGAGTAACTAAAAAACCACAATTTTGTTTGATTTCAATTTTTGTATAGGAATTGTATAAATATAAGCTCTGTGACAGCTTGGGCAGAAATCTCAGGAATTTCTGTCTGGAATGATCTAGGCATCTCAGTGTCATAAAATCTAATTTCTACAGTGATTCTAACTCTATTCCCTAATATGAATTTAACCTTGTGTATTTGAGCACTTCCTTTTTAGTTCTCATCTAGATTGTGAAGCAACTTTACTCTGTCCACATGGCCTATTTGAACAATTGTATTTCACGTTGTTTTCACCAGTAAGTATGAATCTGAATAATGCATGTCATAAAATTACAGGATGAGCAATTTAAATTGAGTTAGCACCACATAGCTTCATATTTTGAATCTCCTGACTTGTGTATGCTTGATTACTCAGACTAAATGTTACACTAATGTTTCTTTATTTCCATTTAATATTAAAGAGTATGTCCTCCAAATTCTGTAATGATGTCTTTATAGCCAAAGTAAAACTGGCAAATATTTTTCAGTATATTAATGCAAATATAAGTAGGTTTATTGGAAATATGTACTGGTTAAATTCCTTATGTTGAAAATAACTATGATTGTTTTCAGGAGCAGGAGGTATAACTCTGCGTGCTCAAATAATGTCTGAATTAAATGTTTGATGTAGAAAACTTAGATGGGACAAATGTTGTGATTAATACTATTAAGGAAAATAAACCCTAAGAAATAGTTCAGTCTTAACATTTCTCATTTCTCCCCATATGCATGGGAGGATCATGTTCCTTGGACTCAAAAGCTGATTTCATGCAACCTCTTGGGGAAACCTTAGAACAGTCTTTGAATATCTGTAAGCCTTTGTAGTCTAGGTTCAAGATCTATTTTAGGACTCTTTCAGGACTTTCCAGTGTTGAGAATAAGAGGTATAGATCTTTAAACTTTCTTTCCTTTTTCATTTATAGCAGTCTCTCTTAGCACTTGGGGACTGTGATACAAACTTTCTCTGAAGAAAGAAATAATAAAGCAATGGATGGATTTTACTAGCCATAAAGGAAGAAATATAAATAGTCGAATAGATTCTAATCATCCGTTTGTAAATGAGATCTATCAGCTGAAGGAGTTAGGTCTTTTCTCCCTGCAGAAGAGAAGTGGGGGATCTTATCACAGGGTAGCTACAAAGAGAAAGGAGACTCTCTCTTTTATCAAGGGGCTACATGGAGAAATCAAGGTACAAGTTGCACCAGGAGAGGTTTCATCTTGATATAAGAAAGAAATTTTTTACAGTAAGAACAATAATCCCCTAGAAAAACCTGCCAAGGGATGTGGTAATTTACCTGTCACAGGAGGTTTTCAAGACACAACAGAACAGCAGGTAGATAACCTCATACAAGTTCCCTTTCCCTTGAAGGTTGGACCAGGTCCAAGGAGGTCCCTTCTAAGCTGGGTTGTTCTATGGTTCTATGATTCTATGAACCAACATATCAGAAAGCATTCTGAATCTAGAAAAATTAAGTTTAATGGGAAAATTAGTAGGGAAACACTAGCACAGTCCTGGGGATAAGGAGAGTCTCTCTTGTGACGTGTTTAAAATATATTGGTTTCTCCAGCATAAAAAAGGGACTATGAGATAAACAGAGATATAACTGCTATTTTTAAGCAAAACAGAGGGTAAATACCGGAAAAGTAATATTTAAATAGATAATTGTGGTGAAAAGACAAATGAACAAGACTATCCTGGATACAAAGTTTTAAGAGGGATTCTAACCACAGAATGAATGATGGTTTTCATGTTCCAGTAGCAAAAAGAAGAGTAGGTACCCTTACAGGGGAACAGTAACAGGGATAAAGGAACAGGTAAGAGTATAGTGAGAATATCTATTGTTAGATGTCAAGTAAATACAGGTCTTCTAACTTGCTCCTCATAAATATGCAAGTAAAAAATTCAAACATAAAATTTTCTTTGTCCCCTGAGTCTAGCTGTTTATGAAAGCAGCTTCCAGGCAGCAGCACCTTCCCTTTTTACCTAGAGCTTACTATTTTTGCTCCCTGAAGGTCAGCATAAAGCACTGCTCAGTACCCTGAAGGGCAGCAAAATGTTGGTTTGGGCTGCTCTCAGTAAAGGGGTGTATTTCTACACTTGCAGCACCACTCTGTGACCATTCAGTTTCGGGATGGAGGCTGAGTGGTGTGTGACCAGTTGTCCTGGTTTGAGGTAAAATGAACCAATTTTCTGTTTTACAGTTTTACTTTCTTAGCTAGGCCTCTTCTAACTAACTAAACTCTGAAATTAACAGCACATTGTTCAGAACTGTTCCGTCTCACAGTGATAAGACCTGATTATACCAAGGGATGGTATGCAGAGAGGCCCTTGTTTAGACTTATTGCTAGAAGAACCAAGGTCAGATAATTTTTGTCGTTTGCCGTTGGAGGGTCGGAAACGGAAAAGAGTAAAGGGGTCTCACCTGCAAGGAGGAGCGGACAGACCAGGTGACCCAAAACTGACCAACAGGGGTATTCCATCCCATCCGCATCATGCCCTGTATAAAAGCTGAGGGATCAACAGGTCAACTCCCCTTCTT
>VZRU01009758.1:126927-151689 GCA_013398155.1 Pedionomus torquatus | reverse complement strand
GGGGCATGATGCGGATGGGATGGAATACCCCTGTTGGTCCGTTCTGGGTCACCTGTCCTGTCCGTTCCTCCTTGAAGGTGGGACCCTCCAACGGGCAAAACGCTGAAAATTATCTGACCTTGGTTCTTCCAGCAATAAGTCTAAACAAGGGCCTCTCTGCATACCATCCCTTGGTATAATCAGGTCTTATCACTGTGAGACGGAACAGCTCTGAACAATGTGCTGTTAATTTCAGAGTTTAGCTAGTTAGAAGAGGCCTAGCAAAGAAAGTAAAACTGTAAAACAGAAAATTGGTTCGTTTTACCTCAAACCAGGACAAATGTTAACCCACAGATAAAAGATTCTCTTTTTATACCCCTGATGATGCAAGTTTTGACTTTCTACTCTTTATTCCAGATTTTCAGGTAGTAGAGGACAGATACTCCAAGGCTAGGAGGGTGAGAGAACAGGGTGCTTTCAAGGGAAAGCACAATTTTCATTGCGTGTAAAGAGGAAAAGAGAATGCTCGCTTTTACCCAAGTTGTATTTCAATAGCATCACAGTCTTACTGAATACAGTATTTTTGTGTTTCTATTACAAACCTGAGTTTGTAATAGAAGAGCCTCAATTTCTGCTGAAATGACAACTCCGAATATCATCAGGGAAGAAAAGAAGGTGATTTTAATCTAAATTCTGCCTGCACAAAGGTCTTTTCATTATAAGCCTAGAAGCCAATCACAATGTATCTACTACATTTGATTAAGATCCACTGAGAGTAAAGTAAAAACTTACAAGCCTAAATTTCCTCTTGTGGTGCTGCTGCTGCTAAAATACTAAATGCCTATCTTTTTCTTTGTGCCTTTTCCTGAAGAAAAGGTATCCTACGCTAAAAAATGTTTCATGTAAAAAATGCTAAATATTTCATAAAAAACTGCTGAAATAACTTACTGCAATATATTAGAAAGAAAAATCCATGGAGAGAGGAATAGTATACAGGTAATGTGGAGGATTAGGAGTGACAGTGTCAGCCAATATTTAAAGCCTTTACAGATGGAAAACTAGTGGAAATATGAGTATGGTGGTTATGACTATTGTAAGGTTCATAGAGACAGAACATGAGCATGAAGAGAGGTGAATTCTGCACCACTATGAAACTCTTGTTGTTTTTTAATATATTGTTTATTATTTGACAGTTAAAAAGAGAAAAGTCAAATGATACCGGCATTGGCAACGGCAAATTACAAGTAGATATTTTGGTAGTTAGAGGTAGGGGTAGATTGGAGAGATTGTTTTGGTTTTCATCAGCTCATGTCTGCTTTCAAATCTAATACCTCTGTGCATCTGTGGAGCAAGTGGGAGGTACTGCATCAAGATACCATAGCAGCAAGTTCTCATCAATATTTAAGGATCCACTGCATCATTTCTGTTGTGCAATACAGGGCTTTAACAGATGAAGAGAGTTGAGGCTTTACCTAGTCTTTTCTACAAGCATATATGTGCATGCTGTATGGATATTTAAAGGCCATTTCCCTAGGGTTTGTTTCAGGATTTCTTTCCTCTTCAGTTTTGCAGTTGTTAATTAGGATGCAGTCATTAATTGCATTCATTCTAAACAGCCAGTAATCTTTCCTCACTATTAGTCAAGATGAGGGAGAGGTGGCTAGTATATACAAGTAGCCATTGCTTGTGCAAATTTGAATGAGATTCAAGCAACAGAAGGCTGAATTCTAGACTCAAAAACTCAGAAAAGAGGCCTTTTTTTTTACAAAGCAATACTAGCAATAGAGGTTTGGGGGTTATTTTTCCTGATTGGAAATTTAATTTATCCTTAACATTTACTAAACCGTACACACTTGGTACAGGCAGCAGGACACAGGTGTATAGTCCCTTCCTTATTCTATTTTTATCTTTTCCTCAAGCAGCTGAAAGAACAAGTGCTAGTCTGCCAGCACAGTGGGATAAAAGAAGCAACAATGTAATTCAGAAAAAAAACCAAATTTGCTATGAGGGAAAATTATGAATTCATAAGATTCATTACTTTGAAAAAAACCCACAGTTTTGTGAGGATTTGGGGTTTCCTTTTATGCAGCAGCAGTGTTTGCACTCTACATGATAATAGCTGTTTAAAGATTTATAAATTATTCAGGCAAGATTCTTATCTCCTAGTGTTTTAAATGAGACAAATATCAGTTTTAGTTAGAGATGATGTTACAGTTTGCCAAAATTCCATTTAATATTTATTCATAAAGGTTAAATGAACTGTCAAAAAATGCCTAGTCAGAGATGTCTTGAGGAAAGTAATTTTCAGAGACCATGTTTAAGAAAACATTAATTCCTACCACAACATCTAGTGTGAAGTAGCTTCATTCTCATACTGGTACTTTTTAAAAAATTTTTTTAAAAAATTCTCTGGATGTGGAATAACCCAATGAATAATGAAAGAAAAGGTCATACAAGCCTCTCACAGTTTCTATTGCCCCAGTCATTAAGGCACTCATCTGTCTCTATCTGATTAAAGCAGCTGCTTCCGCACTCTAGGTGACTTTTGGCTTGTAAAACACCTGTAAACAAATCTGTCAGACGAAGACACCAGCTCAGGGGGATTACAGAGATTCCCCATTTTTAAACCAACAGAGCTTAAATAGTCCACATTCACATCCACATGAGGTTTACATCCACAACAGCATGTCTTAAGCCACACTTGCACTTGCAGACATGGAGAGAGCAACCCAAAGGTAGGCCAGCTTTGACTGCATGACACACCACGTGGCCTTGCACTTTTTTCTTCTTCTTTCTGATCTAGCTTCGAAGACTCTCTTCCAAGGACTATTTGCACAAAGTAATACCTCGTTGCACAAAACTATTCATACTGGTTCTGAGATCATTATAAATTTGACCCTTACAGCCTAACCACCAAATAAAAGCTGTGACAATCTGTGTCCATACTACAAAAATCCACAAGACTGGATGGATGCATGTTTCTCCAGGCTTGACAGGATCTTGAAGTATGTCAACAACTCCATGAGGTGACCAGTTAGTTTAACACCTATGAAACCTCTTCAATCAACCAATAATAGGGGAAAAATCCCAAACCACAAATTAAAAAAAAAAAAACGACCAAGAAAACCAACAACCCACCCCCAAAATAAAGGATCAAAAAGACTTCATACTTTAAATGCAGTCTAATACTTAGATATTTTCTGTACTTTCTGTGCCCTTTAAAGCTTGTCTAACCGTTCCTGTGGCTCTAGATACATGAGAAAACTCATAGGTTAATTAAGCTGGCTCTTATCAGAAATTACAGTAATGTCCAGCAAGCCAAAATACTAATCTCCCAATGTGCATCTTAAGCTTTGTATCTAAACCCAATCATATTTGCAAGCAGCCTGAAATATTATACATAATGCAGCCTAGTATTAAATACCCTTCCATATCTAGCTTTTGCATTTGGTTCCCAGGACTCACTCTGTCATGTTTAGTAGCATTTCAATCTGCAAAGAGCCCCACATATTTCCACAGAATGTATGTTGCAGTTATGCATGTGTCACTTGAAGAAAGTCTGTATTTGGGCCCTATAGCATCTCTCATAAAACAAGCAGTACAGTAGTGTTTATAGTGGTAAACATGCTCTGTTCATTGCATCCACCGCAATGTTACTGCAACATATTACTGCTCCAGCAAAGATGACTTTAACTCAAATTTCATGGAAAGGAAGGACAGTCAATCTAATGTTAATACTTGATCAGCTTTAAGCTGCATATCTTACATTAACACTATCTTGCTCCTTTTTGACTTTATTGCTTCACATGCAACTCTGTCCTGGGTTGGAGAAGTTTAAATCTAATCCCATTTTCACAGTAGGCCTTAACTTCTCTGGATAAAGTCCATTCAACCTGATAAAGTGTTGGTGTATGAAACACAGTGGATTGGGTGTGTGCTTTATTTTTTCCTTTTGTCAGCAATAAAAACAAATTACAATGATTGTTTGCTCAGCGAGATCTGTTCTAGTTTGCTTTAATTTCCTTTTTAAATAGCTGTGTTACTATGAGAAATATCCACCCTGAGGCACAGAGAGTAGAAAAATCCCAGAGGTACTTTTTGGATTCTATAGGGAATCAAAAACTTGCAATTACTCAAAGCACTGCTTCCGAAGCTCTCGTGTGGAAAGGATCATGGGGCTTGTTGCATCTCAGAGCAAAACGTGCTGTCTCAGCAACAATTACTGTAGATGCGCTTACAAACTGACACCAGTGATAATGTCAGTGTGCAGCTGGGATTTTAAATGGAACCTGCTGCTCCACACCAGCTTACTCAAGCAGATTCATGGGCAGGAAAACAGCAGGCAGAGGGCAGAGAAGATGTGACTGTGTGTGTGCACGTGTGTGCTTGTACATATATTTTTATATTCAGAAAAGCAAAAGAAGATAAGCAGAGTCATGCATTTAGAAAAGAAGTGTAGGGAAAGGCCAACAGGGTGAGAAGATAACACCTGCCACTCAGCAGGGGATTCGGGGCATCAGGAAGGCAGCACGATGCCAGCAGGTGAACAGTGCAGCAGGAGCCTCGTAACTGGCAGCCAACATGTGGCCAGGCCAGCAGGCAGCAAACACCTGGCCGTTTCTTTGTGAACCAGTCAGCAGGAGCCTGGTTGAGAGCAGAGAGCAGGTGGATGGGGCAGCAGCCAGGCTGGGTACCTGGCAGCTGCTCGGGGGTCAGCTTGTCAGGAGAGCTCACTGCACAGAGGCGCGGAAAGGGCCGTTTGCTTTTTCTCTGCTGCCTTAGGGTTGTTTCCATAGTTTAATAGGAAAGCTGAAACTCAGCTTCTTCAAAGCACCCTTGGTGGGGAAGGTGAACCCTGTATCACAGTCTAGTAAATTTTCCTACAGTCATTCCCAACAAGATCTTTAAAGGAAAGTGTACATGATGGCCATCAGTGCTAAAGAGCTGTCTCAGTTTCAGCATCTCTTGAACAACACTGCAATGAAATTACCTTCCTCCTTAGTCAGTCATTAAATGATTCTCTTTTTAAGTACCATGGTCTGTATTTAGATCTCCAGACAAGGAAAGCAAACACATTATCCAGTGTAAAACTAGCCACAGCAGTAATAGCATTGCAAACATCCTCCAGTGAGCACTACAGCAATGAGATCATTTTTCTAATCTCCAGAGGGAAAAATAGAGATTATGTGACAGCTGATGGCATTCATTAAGGCTCCACAAACTTTAAGGCACTACATCGACTGGCACTATCTAGAAACTGGCTTTGTATGTCCCTCCTGTCCCTGATGAGACCTGCAGAGCACTGCATTCAGACAAAAACAAGTATTCCTGCTGCAGTATCAAACCCCTTGTTGTGAAGGGAACTAGATGGAACCAGCATACAAATAAAAAGAGATTTTAAGATTTGAGGTTGCACAGCTCATTAAGCCCTTTTAATGAAAATTACATTTTTTTCTAGGCATTTTACAGACTATAGTCTTTCCCCAGAGTAAACCATACAGCTGACCCTTTCAATTAAAAAATGTTTCTCCAATTTGAGTCATGTGGGATAAACCTCTATATACATGAAATTAAATCAGAGTTCTTTCTTTGGAGAGAACAGACAAAACCTCTGTACTGATCAGAATGGGGTTTTATGATTTTATTCTTTCTTCCTCTTTTCATTGCTGATATGTTACTCTCTATAGGGTGTATTTGTTTGCAAGAGAGTAACCTCTTTGCTTCCTGGTAATGACATGCCACAGTGGCTAACATGTTCCTTGGATATATAACCAGATGAACAAATGAACCAGATGAACTTCCTCTGACCATTACATTTTTGAATAAATAATAATAAAAATTACATTTGTGAATACAATCCAGTACACTGCTTTATGGAAATAATATCAAGTCTTAAGAGGAAGAAAACTGAGAACAAATCACAGGGAAAAAACAAACTACTTATATTGAAAGAAAAGTGCTAACAATTACATTGCTAATGGTATTTGTTCCAGAAGAAACTATTGAAATGCTAAAATAATGCATTCCTGACAGAGTTAGGTTTCATAAATAACAAAACAAAAATAGCTTGTTCAATGGATAGCACATTATCACTGCAGAAGACTAGAATGTACAACCTGGAGAAAAGTGTAAAATACATTAAAAAGCAATCTGCAGGTAAAGACTACAATATATATGCATAAAGGGCAAGAGTTAAGATTGTGCAAGCAACTTGGCTGTTAATTTCTTTACTAGAGAGCTTAGCTTTGCAACCTTTGCATTTTCTTCATTAAGACATTCAAAGTAATTGATCATTTTTATAGTGTTCAGAGGCTCAGGTACCATGGAAACAGACTGAAACTATAGGAGTGGTTGCAGTATTAGAATAATTAACAGTGAGTTGTGGAACAAAGTTGTTGGTCAGTGCTTATGCCTTTTAGTTCAGCCTCACTTTGTGACTTGGCATTATTTGTTGTGTGATTTTTTGTCTGTGTTCTTATGTAAACCAGTACATGTTCCCATCTGTCAGTATGTATGCATACATTTTTTTTGATGTAGTATAATATGTACTTACTCTCAGAAAGCATGATCTATGATATAAATGTACTCACACACTACTACTTACTGAAAATTAAATTACCAATGAACCATTTCTCATTAGGGTGGTTTGCTTTGTTCTGGAGGAAATCCAATAGTTATGTGCACTTGTTTATCAGCACAGTTCCTTCTTTTTGATGTTATGGCTATTTGCATAATGTGCTCTTAATGTTTCAGATCTGCAGCTCAACATCATCATATATTATTAATAAGCTACCTCCTCCCTGTGAAAATCACTGTGAAATTGAGAAATGGTGTTTGTTGGAACTTTCAGTGGAGGTAGGAGGAGGGCTTCAGTATGAATTGGCAGGAGTTCATTGTCCTGGAAATCCTCAGATTTCAATTTTGGCAAGAAAATCACTTTAGCCAACTGTTTGCTCAAGAAAGGATATATAAATCCTATATGTGGTGCAGCTATGTCCAAGGTGTATTGGGTAAATCATAGAAAAGAATCATAGAATAATTTAGGTTGTAAAAGACCTTTAAGATTATTGAGTCCAACTGTAAATCTAATACTGCAAGTCCACCATGAAACCATGTCTCTAAGCAAAATGTCCACACATTGTTTAAACACTTCCAGGAAGTCACTCCACCACTTCCCCGGGCAGCCTGTTCCAATCCTTCCAATGCAGAAAGCACTCTTTAATTAGTATCTTTGTAGTGTGAAAGATCTTAGAAATTCTACTTAGAACCTGGGAGGTAAGAAAAGACCAAAAATTATAATTTTTACATTCCAAGAATCCTGTAATGTTGTAGATTCAAAGGCTATATAACAACACTACACAAATTTAAATTATTTTGAAGGCTAAATTTTCTAATAAAATGTGTACTGTAACTAATTAGAAGAAAACAGATGTTATTTGTTGCTGTTGAGTGTTGTTGTCAATAAAGTGGGTAAGGACTATTTTTTTACAATAGCTGTCACCTTTAACAATAGGTACTTGATTGCCACTGAAATCNTTTTGGGGTTGGTTTTTTGGTTTTTTTTTTTTTTTTTTTTTTTTTTGTGTTGCACATCATATTCCTACTGAGAATATTCCTACAAGAATTCCTGTTAATAAATTTATCTAACCCTAAAACCTTCTTTTAGCTTGGCAATTAATGAAAATGACTCATTGTCAAAATGGTTGAAGCTAATGATGTACTATAGGAATCTGGAGAAGGAACTGCCGCTTATTTTATATTCTTCTGATATAAAACTCAGCAGACTAATTAGTTTTAAAAAATGAGACATACAATATCTTTTCCTAGCAGGGCACGTTGGTGCCTATGCATGCTTGCACATACACACACACTTTCTGTGATAGACAGATATTATGTTTCTTCTGATTAAATTTCTGTCAGTTTATCAATAAGAAAAAAGCCCTACCAAACTGCTGAGTAATAGCTTCCTATCCATCAGCCAGTTTGCATTTATAACAATTATGCAGCATGCCACATAGAATTCCTCTACTTACGTAAGGAAAATATAGCAAAGTTGAACACATCCATACTGAAATGTTGTGAATGCAGAGCTAACCAGTGTGAAACATCAGGAAGCAATCCCTATTATCATATAAACCCATCTCACAGTAACACACACTACCAGCTTTTTCAAACAGGGTGAAACACCATTTGGAGATGCAAACCATCATTTTAAGGTTTTCCAGGTATCACAATGATAGTTTTTTCTTAACACTGAATATTCATGATGCATCATAAAACTAATGATAAACATAAAAACTGATGTGAACGTTTGACTAATCTGTTCTTATTTGTTTGGAAGAGCTGTAGTAATTGCCTGGTTTGTAAATTAAACATCTGCTATGGGAATAAACGAAAACATAACTGAGCATATTCAAATAAATTGAATTCACTGTAGTTCCATAAATTTTATTATATGGGCTCATCAATTTTATTACACCTGAGTGTTGCGTTGCTATAGAAGGCAGTATCTAATTTTCTTTTAGATACCCTATTTGTAACAATAAATGTTTTCTGGTTCTACTAAACTATTGGTTTTATTTAAGGGTTTTGGTTTTCCTTTTATTTTTTTCCCCCTCTAAAAGATGGTCAATAAAACAGCTGACTTAAGTAAATTTGGCTGCTATGTTTGTTTATTAGCAAACTGTTACCTAGGACCAATAGAATGTCAAAAGTTGCAGATTAGCCCATTTCAGACATGACATGACTTTTGGTACACATAAGAAAGTCATTTGGCGTTTAAAGTAGCCCTATTTTGGTACCTGCCAAGTCTCAAATAGAAAAAGATTGGGACAAAAGCCGAACTGAAAGATAATTGTTTAAAAAGAGAGACCAAGGATTATGTTGGTTTAAGGAAAAAGAGAAGAAACTGTCCTGAACCATTTATTTTTTTCAACATTAAGCTCTTGAAAGTAGCATAGAATGAGGAGTTAGTTTGGGTTTGCAACCATTATTACTCAGCGCATGGACACCAGAGGTGGAAGACCTGTTTCCTTGATTCTTCTTCTTGTTACCAATCCCAGAGTAGAAAGTCATCATGGCTGCCTATTGCATGGCTGCACTGATCAAATAGGGTATCCTTCTATCCTAAATATTAGGGCTGAAGAAAAAAAATTGGAAGCTTTTCTACTCAAACACCAAAAACGCAACACTGAACACTCTCTTGAGACTCTGGAGTTTTAGGTTTAATAGAAATCAATACCTTCAAAGAGGGAATATTTCTTGTTTTCATTCCACTATACAGAATACCTTTTTCTTAATAATGTAGATTGTGACAGTGGTCAGAAGCAAAAAATTAGAAATAAATTTTTCTCGTCAATTACGGGGAGGGCAAAAACCCAGTCTCTCTCTTTCAACAAATTTTAGACTAACCACACCACAAAAATGTGCTTATTAATTTGAAGTATAGAAATGTATTATATACATTTCTTATGAAAGCTGCTACATATGAAGTAGTAAAGGGCAAAACCACAGGTTAATCCTAGCTCTGTAACATGTTTCTGGTACCACCTACACATCTCTGTGTAGTGCCTCACCCTTCATCCTCTCTCACTCTGAGTACAAGATGAATGTGGTGAAAGAAGTCCTGAACTACTGCTTCACAGGAAAACACACTCTGGATAGCAGTGGTGCCCTGCATCACTTTGTAGATACACTCTCAAATGACCTCTGCTGGATAAGATCATAAATTTTGATAAATAAAGGCTTTGAGAAAACAGCCCGTGTTCTCCTAACTTCCCCAGTATTTTTTACTGGTAAGCCAAAATAGTTTTCTGTACAATAACCAAAGCTTCCTTTTTCCCTTCCCTTCCCTTCCCTTCCCTTCCCTTCCCTTCCCTTCCCTTCCCTGCTACTGGGCCCCATTTTTGTGTTTGGAGATTCACAGGACTGTAGACTTTATCTTCTACACAGCTGTTGGCCTGAAGTTGTACATTTTTAAGGAAGTCTTACCTCTCTTCTGCAAGATTTAGTACAAGTGAAGAAATGTGGGAAGGATTTGCCCTAAGAATAGCACTGAAAAGTCAGTCTTACCCAGGGCCAATGGTTATCCTGGGTTTCCAAGGCCCCTTAGTCAAAAGACTACATCTCTATTTCACTTCAGTCTCTTGAAAATTCACTTCACTTCTTGACTGGCCCCAGGAAAGAGTCCTTCAAAAGCTGTAAGTAGCACTTCATGAATTCCACCTACCCACAGCAACAAAGAAAGAGGAGCATGACTAGGTTGGTAGGGCTCTGAAGTGAAGATTTCCAGCAGGGTATTATCAGCTCTGGTTTGATGGTCTGCTTCCTTGGTCACACAGCTTTGGAGTGTAAAGTAATCTCAAGCATTCCTGCCATGTGCACCTATGAATGTACCCTTCAGTGCACCTCAGTGATGTGGGTTCTGCACATGTAGGAGCCTGAAGCTACCTAATGTATAAGTACAGGTTTAGGTTTTATAATAGCTTGAAGTAGCATATTCTTATGCTATAATTCTCTGCAGTTTTTTTCCACATAGTTGATTGCCTGCCTTGGTTTCTCTCACTATTCTCACAAAGGCAGCATCCTGAATGCTGATGGCAGAAAACTTGGCACGCCCCTAGGCTGTAATTCTATGGTAGTAAATATTGGAGCGGGTCTGTAATTTGTGATATACAATAACTGCAATAATGGTACGATGCCTGTGGGTAAAGGAGTGGAGGGAACATAATGTAGCTAATAACTATTCATTTGAGGGCTTTTTAATTTGTTTTTTGTGGGTTGTTTTTTTTTTNGGGTTTTTTTGTTTTTTGGTTTTTTTTTTTTTTTTTTTTTTCTGAATGTATACCATGCGTAATATTTTAACTGTTTCACAACATTTTTGTGAAGATTTTTTTTTATAATTACACATTTGCATAATCTGCTGCACTCTGCTTCCTAAAAAAAGTAATTTTCCAGTTTTTTCTTTTAAAATCTTTTTATCAATTTACATTTTCTATTTTGAAGCACTTGTTCTGTACTAATAAGAGGAAGAGATTTTGTACATATTCCTTTAGCCAGACTAACTCTTTGACATTTTAAAATGAGGTTTTTAAGAACAATATGGTTTATTTCTACATTTCTTTTTAAAAGTCTTTTATACAAGATGGTTTATGTCAGGAGTTCTATAGCTCTCCTTTGTACTATAATAATATCTTTTATGTTCTATTAGAAGGAAGCCCAGAGAATCTAACTGGAAAGGAGGAGACAGTTTCTTAGTTTTTTGCTCAATCTCTCACCTGCAACTAATAGTACAGGACAGTAGGAACTCCCTTAACAGTACAGTGCTTCTGGGACTAAAACTGTTGCCTGACACAGAATGGTAATTTATGCCTCTGAATGGCCACTGGGATGTTTCTAGCATATAAATGATGGACAGTAATAACTGAGGATTTGTATCTAGAGCATTATGAGATCTCCACAGTTTGAAGGATTTCAGGTGCATTATACAGCCCATCAGGGTAAAGTGATGTAAAGTAGGTCAGGTGCTAGGAGGAGGGAAGTGAGATGGGAAATCATCAGTTGGTACAGACATTAGCACATTGTGATCTCATCCGCTGCTGTGAAGCTGTAACACAGACTTGATAAAGTCTGCCAAAAATATTTTTCTTCATGTACCTGTCAGTGACTCTGTCTCCTCCCTGCAGTTATTATGTCTGACTGCAACATGTTCTAAATAATAATGAGCCATGTGGGAAAGTGTTATTGCAATTTCTATATGAATGCTAAGTAACACATTTTGTACAGTTTTGTATAAGATTGCATATCAGTAAACGTGAATTGCTACAATATTGTCTTTTGCAGTGAAATGTATACGTATGGTCAAATACCATGTAGGTGTATAAAATGTAAATATTCTGCCCACAAAAACTATTTATTGAGCAAGAAAACCTGTCCAATTATTTTTTTTTTGTATGTAATTTGATGTAATTTATAAGACCATTATGTTGGCTTCCAGTACTCATTCCGAATTCTTAATAAAAATTCTAAATAAGAGTTGTTGCAATATTTTTAGCATTAATGCTTATTTTCATGCTTTTTTTACAGATTCTCCACTGTACAATTTTTCATTCTTGAATCCTGAATGAATATATTTGTTTTTAGTTTTCTTTATAGACTTCAGTGTGTGTTCACAAACAGTCATGCAGCCGCATACATTCCTCTTTCAACACAAATTTCACACAGTGAGTGTGATATAAACATGACTTTATAGAAAATTCTTATAAGGAATAAAGAACTGTGGCAAGTAAGTTGATAAATGCATTTCAACACAGAACTCCTCTACAGGTAGTTACTAAATGCTTTTACTCTAGTTATTTAAGACCTGTCTTCTTCAAACTTGACCTGACAAGTCATATTGTCCTTATTTAGGTACTGAAATTTTCATGTTTTCTTTTCCTTTTCTTTTACCTCAGCATTAAAGAAACACCTCATTAAGGTGCTTTAGTCCAGTGTGAGAGTGTCGAAGTGTATGTATAAAGAGAAATATCTCCACATATCTCTGCTTCTGAGTAATTTTCAAATAAATGAAGGTTCATGGAAAAATGTCACTTTACAATAAAGACCATTACAGTATTTATCTCCCTTTTGCAAGCACTGCTGTTAGGACTTGTTATTTTGTACAAGATCATTACAAATAGTCAGCTACTTTCCAAAACATGATTTATCTTACCTGAGTTCTTTGTCTCCTTCTGCTGTGTATTTTACGAACATGGGATTTTAGCATGTTGCTATTTACACATTTATTNCAAAACAAGAATCTTAATATTACCTCCCAGACAATGTCAAGCATACAGCTGACTTTAATTTAGGTAGTTTTGCTGTTTTAAAGTTAAATGTCAGTGATCCTTTCAAGCTTCTCCTCCTCAGTTATACAGAGGAAGACATTCAGTGTAACAGATAAAAGAGTTACTTTATACAAAGAGATGAAAGCTTTTCAGATGAGTAAACCCATCCACTACAGTGAAAGAAGAACTCACATTAGCTTGTGCCATGATGAAGATATTAGGGAACAGTCTAGAAACTCTCCTGAAGCTGCTGAAAAATGCTCTCCAGGAAAAAAAAGATTGCAGTTGGAAAAGAAAAAATATTCAACCACATGTCCATCCACTATTCATGCATATTCAGAAAACTGAAATATTACTGGAAAAAGGGCTTACTCACAGGCTATTTCTTGGCAATTCTTAGACCAGCAGGCCACTCCCTTAACCTTATACTAGATAGCCTGTGTTTAAAACACTGGAGAAGGGAGCAGCAGAACCGTCTTCTTTCCTTCCTTCCTGACTCCCAGACATATTACTGAACCTTCTAATATGCGAGAGTGATGCTCACTCTCCCTTTCCCTGTCTCCTGCTTGTAAGGTTTTATCACCAGATTCAACAGGAAAGGAGAAGAACACCTTGCCCAATGAAGATTAGCTCCAAGATTGATTGGCTTCTAACGGATGGGAGATGTGAACAAAATCTCTTCAGGCACTTTCATCTCCTAGATGTCTTCTACATAAAAAAGGACATCACTTCTTCTACACTGACATTTTACAACAAGATTCAGGTCTGCTCTGTTTTAGTAAAGAAACTGTATCTCTCTTTCGGTGTGGGTTTTGAATGCCAAGTCTGAAGGAATAAGGTGTCTTTCCACAGGTTTGTTCAGAGCTCCAAAATCCTAGAAGGGCATAATTTCAAACAATCCAGTGTTCCTCGTTAGATCCCTCTTTAAAGCTTCAAGCTTCATTTATCGTTAACTTACAGACAGTGTGAGGTAACCTGCACTTCAGTACATTAGCTGTTGGGGAAGAAAACAGTCGTTCTGGGCTCTCTTAGGCCCAGGGTGGTATGAGGTCCTGAGCAGGGGAGTCTAGATTCCCCTCAGATGCAACAGGCAGCTGCAGCATCCTGCTTCAAATGTGCAAGCTTTTCTTTCACTCCAGATCACGGAGCCAATGTTTTTACCAGTTGTTCCTGTCTGAGAAGGATTCAATGTATTTAATGTCCAGAAATCAGCATGCTGAAGTGTGAGGCATGCTCCTTCCTTGCCACAACCCTGAAACAATGTCATCCAAAGCAAAAAGCTGTGCTATATGATCTTCAATTAGAAAAGCCAAAACAACTGTGCCAATAATTGTCTATAGCCAAAATCATCTTTTAAATACCATTTAAAATAGTTCCCTCAGTAAAGGGTGTGAAATATATTTGGCTCTGCTAGTCTGGGTATCCCACTGTTCTGACAATTTCATTAAACCCTTAATAATCCTTTAAAATGAGCAATGATTAATCTATTCATTTGTAAGCCTTGTTGTTGAACACAGTGATAGACATCATGTGCTTTCTCTGTTAACAAGTGCTAATTCTTGGGCATTGTGACAAGTTTCATTTGTCAGTGTTCCTGCAATTTTCCACAGAGTTGCCACTCTTTCCATCAGGTTATCCACATTTGGACTAAGCAACGTTGCCAAAAAAATCCCACACAGTTTTTCACAACTTCTAATAAAAGTAACCTGTGTTAATACTTTGTGCTATCAAGGTGTATAAACATGATTCAGCATTGCGTTTGAAAGCAGAAGAGAGGTAAGCAGATTTACAGATTAATTTCTCTTTTGGACACCTACTTAATAGCATGTCTCATTTGTTTGGAAAGCCATTACAGTTGTCTCCTGAAACAAAAATCATGGTTTAATGAAACAGAGAAGAAAATTGTTTGCTAGGGAAGCAAATACATACTATTATTTTTTTCATGAATAAATTTTGCAAAGAAATGAAATTAGACAAAAGTTTTCAAGAAAGACTATTCATTTCCCTCTCCCCAGTCTCCCAAAGTAATGCTTGGAGATACAATCTCACCTCAAGATAGCTGTGTTATTGCTTGTATCTTTTCATATTTCATTTACACAGCAGAAGGTCACAAAAATTGCATAAAAAAGAGACACCCTTCCAAAGCATAAAGCACCCTTCCAAAAATAAAAACCAAACCAAAACAAACCCAGAAAATAAAAGAACCATATGATAATTTTCTGGAAGGAAAATCACTAGCTCTCCAGCTGGCCTCGGCTTGACTTCCAGCAATGCCACCGGCTGCTTCAGCACTTGCAGATAAATTGTAGATTGCTGCTCTTCTGATTCATCTGCTCCTCTTTTATTCTGTAGAAGTCACTCAAGCTTGGTGAAATGAAGAGACCTGCATAAGAAGACTACTATAGACATATTAATATGTCTACATCAGTCACTCTCATCAGAGGTGGAGTAGAGGTACTAGTCCTAGTGGCTCTTCTTCAGCAAACACGTCAGTGAGTTTGTAGATCAGTGACATATCAGATGTCTGTAAAGCAGAGAAGAAGAGTGCTCTACTCTTCTACTACATGAGCCTACTACATGGGCTACTACATGGCTGGGCAGAAAAACAAAAATGTGGTCTAGGAAGAAAACAAAAATGTGGTCTAGGAAGAAAGAATCTTAATCTGTAGGTGCCACTATGGAAGCACTTTCAGATCTCACATCTAACATGGTGTTTTGTTTCTGGTTTCAAAGTGAAAAGGAGAAACAATGAAGTGGAGTATGCTTTCCTACATTCCCAACTGAATCTTTTCCTGCAGCTGGAACATGTGTAGCTCATTGCTGCAGTGTGAAATGCCTGTTGCCAAATAATGTGTGTACTTCTGGTTTTTATCATGTCTTCAGTCCACCTTTTGAGGATTAATTGCAAGCTGCATCTGCTCTGATTAGTTCTGTAAATTTGGTAGAGCTGTGATAATTTCTCAGGTCTGGTGAACTTCAAAGCTTCTTAGTCATAGAATCAGAATCATAGAATGGTTAGAGTTGGAAGGGACCTTGAAGATCATCAAGTTCCAACCCCCCTGACGTGGGCAGGGACACCTCCCACTAGACCAGGTTGCTCAAAGCCCCATCCAGCCTGGCCTGGAACACTTCCAGGGATGGGGCAGCTACAACTTCTCTGGGCAACCTGTTCCAATGTCTCACCACCCTCACAGGAAACAATTTCTTCCTAATATCTAATCCAAATCTCCCCCCTTCCTATTTAAAACCGGTACCCCTTGTCTTGTCACTACACTTCCTGACAAAGAGCCCCTCTCCAGCTCTCCTGTAGACTCCTTTCAGATACCAGAAGGCTGCTAGAAGGTCTCCCCAGAGCCTTCTCTTCTCCAGGCTGAACATCCCCAGCTCCCTCAGCCTGTCTTCATGGGAGAGGTGTTCCATCCCTTTGATCATCTTTGTGGCCCTCCGCTGGACCCATTCCAACAGTTCTATGTCCTTTCTCTGTTGAGGACTCCAGACCTGGACACAGTACTCCAGGTGAGGTCTCATGAGCACAGAGTAGAGGAGGAGAATCACCTCCCATGAAGACCTGCTGGTCACACTTCTTTGGATGCAGCCCAGGATACAGTTGTCTTTCTAGGCTGCTGGAGTACACTTTCAGTTCACGCTGAGCTTCTCATCCACGAGCACTCCCAGGTCTTTCTCCTCAGGGCTGCTCTCTAGCCATAGTCAAATATGTATAGGGTTTCTCTCTTTTACCTGACTGGCTTTTTTCATGAAAAATTTAATTTCCTCAGAGATGTCTCTCCTGACTGATATTGGTCAAGATATCTCAAAGTTAAGGGAGGAAAGAAAGATCTATATAAGTACAGGTATTGATCAAAAGCTTGAATGTGCAAGCCTGAATTTCCGGAGGAGCTAGCCTAAAAGCCCTATAATGGCAAGGTTTATGAGCTTATGAATTATTATTGCATTTGATAACAGTTATGATGACTAAAATGTCTTTAATTTCTGACTTGTCATGTCCCAGCTGGGCTATGCTAAGCTCTGACACTTTGATATTTTGTTCTCTAAATATATGTCAATATTTCTTCTGAAGCCATAGAGCTGGTTATTGTGTTTTTCCATGAGCAGGCTCTTTCTGGTCCAACTCACAGCTACTTGACATTAATGTTTTTCCTGTAACTTTTTATAACTTCATTTGAAATTCTCAAATCACTTTGTTGACACTAGCTAAACGTTAACAACATCCTTCTGAAATAAATACTGTACCTGCAGTTTTCAAATGAGAAAACAAAAGGAAAAAGTAAAGTCATTGTCAGAAGTTCTCATAAGAAGTTATATTTGAGCTGGAGCAAGCAATTGCTATTACTTGTTGCTTGCTTGTGATTATCCAGGCCTCAGATGCACCAACAAACTGCATGAGTAGCGTCTAACCTAGTTCTGTCAGAGTAATCATACTACCTTACACACTTATAATAATAGAGCTTCCTAACTTGCATTATTTTGATGGGATTTGATTTATGGCATAATTACATGGATAGTTTTTCCAGAATAGCTGAGGGGAAAGTAACCTCTGGCAGGGAGTCAATGTTAAACACTTATAGGTTGAAAGGAAATGTTAGCCTCTTAAATTGGCTGAGTTACAACAGAGCAGTAACTGCCTGACCACAGCCTCAGGTCTCTGAGAGCAAGAATACACAAGGCCATGATTTATGTACACTGTAAGAATAATTGGGTGCACTGTTCATTTGATATACATAAATGTGTCTTTCAACTGCATTTTTTTTCTACATTTTGTCAGAGAGTTGACACTTAAATGGACAATCCCTTCTCTAATTGAAGCCATGTCCAGGTAAGAAGGAAGAATTCTGAAGGGGTTATTAGAATATCTAGCATCTCTAGAAATCTCATTCCCCCAAAGATGAGGAATACTGTGGAATGAGAAAGGACACCATGACTAGTACAGTTTTAGTTTGAATAATTGTTTCAGAAGACAACAATTGCAAAGTTTAAATCATAATCATAAGATACTCCAAAATCTTTTTGTGTAGCGGATAGCAGAGTACACAAATAAACATAATAATGGCTACTGCTTTAAGCTGCTAATCAAAATAAATTCCCAGAGTAACACCATTAGAAGCTGTCATGACATGAGGCTGGCTAGCACAATCTGACATTTATAAGAATAACCATTTTTTATCCTTGTGTTTGACTGCAAATGCTGCCAAATTTAGGCCACGTTCTGATCTGGTTAGTCATGCTGATTAATACTATTCTGTGAGCTTAATGCCGTTGATTAACTAGGATGACTCACAGAGCAAAGTCCTACACAATATAAGTAACAAAGCAGAATCTGATCTTTCTGCAAAAAAAAATCTTCTATTTAAAGAACTCATAGAGGTGTCTGCTTTGTCATGCTGGCCTGAATAAAAGAAATATAATTTTGTTTATTTTTTTTTTCCAATTTAATGTGTCAACCTTAGAGAAAGAGAAATTGCAGCTAAAGTAAGCATTTTTGAGTATTTCAATAAAATCAGCAAAAAGCAATATATGGATCAATAAGTACAATATCCAAACAAAAAAACCAAACCAAGCAACCAAAACTCAGTAAAAATCAGAAAACTAAGAGTTAATACTTCATCTATTGACTTTTAAAAGGATAATATATTCACAAAGGGATTGGTTTAAAAGAAATAATTGACTAAGTGATTATAGTAGGGAAAATCCCTATTTTAAAAAAGCTGAAAAAAAAATATTTACAGGTTTTGTTATATAGTATGAGTATTCACTCCTAAAATGATACACTTCAAGAAACTACTTCTTTCTTCATCTATTAGCTTCTGAAAAAAAATCTGACACACACAGTAAAATATTTGCTTAAAATATCAATTTATTTGCTCTACAGGCTTTGTTGTGCTTATCTAACTGTAATTATTCTTCTGCTGAAGTTGCTCCATTATCATAATAGAAAACTCATTAGTTACTTGTATAGTACTATCTGCCTGTAATCTGCCTCCTCCTGAGTTACCATATACATTATGTTTTATTTCTCTGTTGCACTTACAATACACTTTTCCTGCAGCATTGTGTTTAAACAAGTGTTGAATATTAATAATATGCACTGCCAGCAAATCTAATGAGACCTGCAGATTGATATTTAATAGCATGAGTTCCACGTTGCTCATACAAGAAATGTAAGTTCAAAGGGAGAGCCTGTCTATTATTAGATTACAATCTCATCCACTAAAGCATGAGGACAAAAATAGGGGTCTGTCTCTGGTTTTGGGTTTCAGTTCTCATTGCCACCTGTGGTTGATGGTGCCTATCTATTGCGTAGGAGCTTGGTGGCTGGAAAGCTGGCTCAGGCCAATGCATCTCCACTGCAGAAGAAGAGCACAGACATAAAGTAGCTCATGAGACTGACTACAGTGCAGCTATCCACAGAGTTTCAAAGTTGTTTTGAGAGTGTCTTTTATCATAAAAGCATTTCTGTTGTTTTAGAAGGAAAAATCAAAAGAAAACACAGAGTTTGCAAGTAACTTTTCCTATGTTGTGTTTTTTTAACAGAGTAGGCATATAATGTGTTTCTCCAGCTTTATCATGGTGACACAGTGACTTAGTAATTGAGTCAAAGCTAATTCTCTGTTATTTGGCTAAGAATTCTGTCTCTTCATAGATTAATGTTACACTACCAAATTACAATCAGAGAATATGAAAGACTCTTTCATTCTATCTTGAATTTATTCATTATATAGCAGACATTTCTTCTCGTGATAATGATTAGCCTTCAAGATGTAAAGCGTATGCATTTCAAAGACAATTAATTTTGATTCAGTACTGCTCAACCAGGTAAAGTAAAGGATATGTGCCACTAAGTAGATTTTTCATGTTATGGAAAATTTTGACTGTAAAGGGTTTTATTTGGCTTCAATACTCTAAACTTATCAATGCCACTTCAAGGAGACTGAATATGCCTCTGACTTTGAGACTTCAAAATACAATTAGAGAATTTCCAGCTGGTTTTCTGGCTACTAAAGGCATATATCTCCTTGTCCTCTTCTCTTTACCTGCCAGACCATGGATAGGAAAAATAAAAATAAAAATGTCCTCAAATTATTGTTTCAGGTTTTTGAAACTATATAACATGCCATCTCTGCCTTCTCAAATGTTATAACTTCTTAAATGGAATGTATTTTAACAGGGAAAATTATCCTGGCCTCTAGGCAGACATAGCTAATGGAAAAAAAATGTGATTTTTATGAATTTGAACCTAGAGTTCTCTTAGTTCACCATAAAGTTCTTTGAAAATATGACCCAGCTGTCCAAAACCAGAAATAATTCATTATGGAAGTAGCTTCAGTTAAAATCAGGTTTATACTTTTCTGCCTTTCAGCCATTCTCATTGGTAACACATGTACATCTTTAGAAAACTGAAAGCACATTCTCTCCCACATCAAAACTTTGAATATCCACCTATGATGCCTGCATACAGCTGTTTAGGGTGTTTGTGAAAATTGTATAGATTTTCCAACACTAGCTAATTATCAACACAGTGATCTGATCAAATCTGGTCCTCTGCTTAAAAGATAAAGTCTACTCCCCTGGGAATGTCCAGTTCTTCAGATAATTTTTCTGCAATTTTTATATCACCTTACTAAGTAAAATCCTAATCAGATGTAATATTTAACCACATGTAATATTTCAGATTAAATAATACATTTTTACTATTCTATATTTACTCAATACAATTTACCTCAGAACACATGCCTGGAAGATTTACAGAAAAAAATGAGAAAGTGTATGACATCTTAATTGCAAACAGGATATATCGTTCTAGACAACTCATGTGAATTTATATTTTCCTCAGACTTCAGTTCTTAAAACTGCTATTTTACGCTGCTCTTGAAAATGTTTCCAGATGTTTTAGCTATGGGTACAGTGTGTCAATTTATCTTCAAAATCTTCAAACAGCACTGATTTTACTGAAAAATTATTAAGCCCTGAGTGCTTTTTGGTTGAATTAACAAATTCTTTGAAAGTCTTGATTTAGATTAATATTAATTTATTTTTTATTTATGGATTCAGAAGCATAACAAATACATAAAAATAGGTCACACTTTCATTTTTTAAAATATTTTTCTAAAGCTGAAATACTGCCACTTGAAGGACTGATATTATAGAGATTAATGATATGAAAAAGCAATTAGAAAGAACTACTAATCAAAAGGAAATCACTGCCTTTACAGTTAAGGCTATATGGTTCCTAAATATGTATTAAGTAGTCTAATTTAAAGAAAAAAAAAGGAAAAAGAAAAAAGAAAATAAAAAATCAAGATATTTCTGTGTATGAACTTAAACATAGCTTTATGCAACTTTGTTAAGTAAGATTTAATTTTTTTTTAATGTAAAGTAGTGATTTTTACTTCATATTTTATTTTTCCAAACTGCAATTCCAGCTCCTTAACCTTTAGCAGTGAAGTTCTCCCAAAGTATTCGGAAGTCATGCTGAGGTATGTTGTACAGGAAGACAGTCACAGTTATGGAAAATGAGGAACTGCACAGCAAAGAATGTTCTTCAAACTGCAATATAGAAATCAGTGTTGGACATGAATAACTGGAAAATAAAAAAGAAAAGAAAAGAATACATTGAAGTTAAATTCAACAGCACATCTAAGAATTTACTGTCATAAAATAAAATCCTAGAACCCCCAACTAAGCAACAAAAAAGCTCACAACAAACAAAAATTACAGCAAACCCCTGAAACCAGATTAAACAGAAGCATTATGAGTCTTTGGAGCATACTCTGCAAGTTGATGGTAGATCTTGGAAGGGAATAGATACCAAAAAATATCCAGCACTTTAAAGTCTTACAGTTCTGACTGTTGCTCTTCCTGGAGCCCCTGGCAAAAGTTTGTCTCCAACCTTGACTATGGTATCCACTTTCTAAATTGTTTATATTTTGCAAGTTGTGAAAAATTAATTACTTTTACTGAAGATTATTTCTCAGTTCCAGCAGAGCACTCGCAAGAGCATTGCTGGATAAGATCAAATTCAGTACTGTCTCAGCAGTATGATCTAGTTTGCTTTAATTAATTAACCCCTCAAAAATTGCAGCACTGAACATCCAGTTGAGAGAGCAATTAATGTCTACAACAAATTATGTCAACATTTCATAATGTTTTATTCATATACAACTTCACATGATGTAATTAGAGACTAAGGGCTTCTAATTCTGCTGTTATTTACACCCTGCGCATTGCACACTTCATTGACTAATTTGAACCAAAAAAATGAAGATATAAGACTTTTTTATTTCAATTACCTGAAGTTGATGTTCTGCTGCCTGCAGCTTATATGTCCATATGCGAAGAAGTGTCAGACATCCTGCAGCATGGTATGGCATGTTGAACAAGAACCACAGAAAACACAAGAAAGGTTAACTTGCCATGAAATGGAAACACACCAATCTTTATAAAGTGGAAACATTCAAAGAAAAAAGTACATGAGAGAAAATGGAGAGGTTCTCATTTTTAAATTGGAATTATGAAATGCAATTTAGATTTCCATTTTTACTTAACCTTGTGATCTTTGCCCTTAGAACTCAATCACTAAACTATTTCATACACTAAGCAAGTAGCCAAACCAAGAGTCTCAGCCGACATCTTGACATATTTTGCAATCTATTTAAACATTGATGACAATTCACGAATGGTAATTAGTATGACTATGGCAACAGCCCCTGTGAGCTTCACCCATATTTTCTGTTACAGGAAGAACTGTAACAGTACAGGGTCAAATCTAAAACTTTTCTGAAGGGCTTGGAGGATAACTGGTTTGAGTAAAAAGTAGTATTTCTGTAGAATACACTTATTAAACACATAAAGATCATACTGCTAACACACACATTCTTATTGGTCATTTGGGTGAGAAATAGCAAATTTAACAATGTAATTGAGTAGAAGCTGTATTTGTGAAACATCCTAATTATCAACATGAAAAATCTTGACTTTGTTTGCATTTGCATTTTGTTTTTTATGGGTATTTGTAAGTATGGCAAGTGAGCATTAGCCAAGCAAAACAGGAGTATTCTAACCCTATATTTCAGAGGAAAAAAGTACAGCGTATATCCAGGGAGACCTTATTGCAGCTTTTCAGTACTTCTGGTTATAAGGAAGGATTACAAGGTTTATAAGGAAAATAGGGACAAACTTTTTAGCAGGGCAATAGGACAGGAGATAATTCCTGTTGCAATAGAACAAGAGGTAATGGTTTTAAACAGAAAGAGAATAGATTTAGACTAGATGCAAGGAAGAAATTTTTTGCAATGAAGGTGATGAAACACTGGAACAGGTTGCCTGGGGATGTGGTAGATGCCCCATCCCTGGAAACATTCAAAATCAGGATGGACAGGGCTCTGAGCAAGCTGATCTAACTGAAGATGTCCCTGCCCGTTGCAGGGGGATTGAAACAGATGACCTTTAAACGTCCCTTCCAATCTAAACTATGACTCTGTGATTCTATGATTCTATGATTCTGATTCTACAATTCTATGATTCTATGTTATACATTATAAATTAGTCTGTTTTGGTATGTTAATTTATTTTGTATAGTATTATGACATCAAGAACATTTAAGAACTATTAAACTCGCATATCCTTGGTGATTGGTTTTGGATGTCTCCAGGTTTTTTAATCCTAATTGTGATATGGACTGAGATACACTTTTGTCTTGTCCAATATTTAACACCTACTCGATTATCATTGCCATACTGAGAGGATTTTTAAGCCAGTGACTCTCTTTTCTGAAGCTGTATGTGTCTAGTGAGTCCTTGGTTCATGAGAGCCTTCTATCACTCTGGTAAGATATACAATAGATAACCCTTCTGCTATGATTTTTTTCTGTATTCTGTTATTCATTCTCTGTTTGAGTTCAACCAAGCTAAAAGAATTCTCCTCATACATTAACACTTGAGGTACTGCGGATGCTAAGTATGAATTACATGGGGATTTGCTAATCTTCCCTACAACAAGAATATCATTGAAAGAAGAAGGGCAGACTGTGTCAACCTGTAGTATAAGAACTATGATCTCTTATATAATAAAAAGTCTTGGTTGCTTTTGGACCTCCCCAGTGCATCAGAAATGGATGGGTTAAGGAGAAAAGAAAGGAAAAGCAGTTATAAATATAAGATGAAAAGAAGGAACAGATGAGAGACTCCAAAACCAAGTATCTGTGAAATCTGTGAACCATGGAACCAGCAAAGGCTTGACTATTACAAAGTTTTACTTTAATTTGGACTCTCTGGTGTCTAATAAAACACAATTTCATCTAATGTTTGTCCTTTAGTTAGGACTGTCAGTCTGGTATGGATTGTGTGGTGTCTACTAACTGGAACTCATGCAATTACTTTTCCCTTAGTGGGTGTACAACTGATTTCTTTCTCTTGTACCCAGCTGGATAGTTACAAGAACAAAGTCTCTTTGAAATGTGTACTTTCTTTTCAATGCAGTTGATATTAGGTAATGGATTAAAACATTGTCTGGAGTCAGAACAGAGATAGACAAGGTGGACAGATACACATATACAGACCAATTACAGAAGCAATGTCATCTTAACGAACTGGGTTAACCTCCAGAAAAAGTGATTTGCATAGAATCATAGAATGGTTGGAGTTGGAAGGGGAAGGGACCTTGAAGATCATCAAGTTCCAACCCCCCTGCCATGGGCAGGGGCACCTCCCACTAGACCAGGTTGCTCAAAGCCCCATCCAGCCCGGCCTCAAACACCTCCAGGGATGGAGCATCCATAAATTCTCTGGGCAACCTGTTCCAGTGCCTCACCATCCTCACAAGAAAGATTTTTTTCCTAATATCTAATCCAAATCTCCCCTCTTCCAGTTTAAAACCACTACCCCTTGTCCTATCACTACACTTCCTGACAAAGAGTCCCTCTCCTACTCTCCTATAGGCTCCCTTC
>VZRU01009758.1:33477-126904 GCA_013398155.1 Pedionomus torquatus | reverse complement strand
CATTCTCTGCTCAACCTCTATTTGTGCCTGGGATTGCCATGTCCCAGGTGCAGGACCTTGCACTTGGCTTGGTTGAACTTCATGCTATTTGCATTAGCCCAACTCTTAAGCCTGTCCAGGCATCCCTTCCCTCCAGCGTGTCAACTGTACCACCAAGCTTGGTGTCATCAGCAAACTTGCTGAGGGTGCATTCAATCCATGTCTCCAACAAAGATGTTAAATAGCACTGGTCCCAGTACTGACCCTTGTGGGACACCACTTGTCACTGTCCACCACTTGGACATCGAGCCGTTGACCAGAACCCTTTGAGTGTGGCCATCCAGCCAGTTCCTTATCCACTGAGTGGTCCATCTATCTATTTTAGCTAAGGATTGCTTTTAACTTAAAGCACTGATATAGTACCTCCCTCAGACTTTATTAATAAATTACAAGCTAACTCAGTCCTAAAACTGAGTTATATTATTTTCCTTTCCTATTCTTTCCCATAAAAAATTACCTGTGATTCTGTGGTGAATATCCAAAATTCTTGTATCCAAAGCTGCTATAACAGTTTTTAGTGGGCACTTGCTAAGTGCTCCTTTGAAAATGATACCATGCATATCTCAAAGAAACAGAAAGTAAAAAATAAAAATTCTGGTAAAAATACTAAGAAAAACTTAATATTCTGTAAATGGACCCATAAAAAAATAACTTTACTGTAGACTCTTGTGTGTTTTGTCTCCATGTGTTAAACTATTTCACATATTTTTTCAAGATGATTAGTAATTTGATTTTTCTCCCAGATTAAAATTAAATTCCCTCCCTACCTTCTGTTAAACAGGATTTCATCTTTGTAGTGACTTTCAAAGCCACAGGATAGTCCTAAAGTAATGGAAATTTTTGTTTCTGCTGTTAAAATGAGCGCAAAAATAATTCTGCTCTGCTTTGAACTCTAATTTGGGGTTTATGTCCTTTTTGCTCCATAAATAAACAACCCGGCCTTCTGAGATTTGAACTGTATTTCCAAATATCATTCACTATGTAAATAGCTTTATAAAGCACAAGGACTGCTATGCAAAAAAAGAAAATCAGAAATTTAACCCTTTATGGATGGCACTTTCCAAATCTCCAGAGGGCCTGATAGGAGATTAAGAGCTTTTAAATGGTAGCTAACATCAAAGACAGCCCTCTACCTACTATCCTTGTTTTCTCCATAGTCATTTATTCATCCATTTCCTCCCTGTAGGGCAAAAAGACATCCAGTAACAGGGGACCTCACTAATGCCTAGGAAATCCATACACTGGTTATAGTCTCCCTTGCACCATTTTAAATTTGTGCTACAAAGGAATGTATTCACATTAGGATCTAGTATATTCAGTATATATCCCAGACATTTTGGTATGAATTTTGCCTTCATTCACCTTTAGCAGAATCTGCAAACTGAATGGCATTGTCCTTTCCCAATGACTAATATTCCTTGTTTTAATGCTGAAAACCACAACTAATATCGTTTTAACATCTTGTACATGTGGGATGAACTTTCCATTGCAAATTCCACAGCTAAACAATGAGGGAGAATAACAACCTTGTTTAATAATTTTAATAATGATCTAACTGCTTTCTCTGTATTTCTGCTGCAATAGAAATTTTAATAGGACTTTTTTTCCCATGGAGCTAATAAGGTGAAAGTTTATTCGAGATTTCAGAACTGACATAGTAGTTTGTTGTTGGACAGTGATGACATCCTTTCAAAAAATTGATTCTTTACAAACATTTTTTATCCTGAAATTAATTTGAAAGGTCCCCAGCCATCAAATGTTTGCAATATAAAGCTAAGAGTTGAGGAAATAAGGGAAATATGAAGTTAAAATTATAAATATATTTGATTCACACGCGTGTAGTCACAAGATATCAGTTACTTACCCTGTTTATAGACCTTATAGGAGATTGTTAGCCTAACACCTGAAGGTGATTAACACGGTGGCACCACCAAGTCTTAGGAGTTCCTCTGGTATACCAGTTATCTCATGGAAGAAAGCACACAGATATTTGAAGGAAAAAAAAGGCTTCATGGGTGACGCAGGCTCACATTTCCTGGCACGTTCAACTTGATAATTCAAGGGCAAATAAAAGCTGGGAGATAGGATAGGTTTATACTTAACAGCTTTAAGAAAGAAGACCAGTATTTTATAATTCCATGTTTGAATTTAACATTTGTTTCTTTTGAATACTAATGGAATTTTTAAATTTGCTTCCTACAAAAAACAAGCTAGTGCAATTCCATTCCCCATATATCTGCAGGATGCAAACAAACAAGCATTGCAAGTATAGCCAAAGTAAATTTATTGAAAAGTGTTTGTTGCATAGAAATTTGTTGTATTGAATTTTCAGGACTTCATTTGAACCCATATTTTCAGTGTCTCTCCAACTGAATATTTTACAATTTTATAGTTATTTCCTGGCTCTGCAGACTATTTTTCTCCTAAAGTGAAGTAAATAATTTTGATTTTTGATCACCTCATATTTTGTCACCTTCTTCCTGCAACCCTAAGTACCTATACCTGATAATCTATTCCTTTTAGGATGCTTCAGAGTAAATATTCTCTCTGTCTCATCTTCTCCAGTGTAGCCCAGTCCAACACAGAGGTTCAAATGTCTTTCTACTAGTACTCACATCCAAATTTAACATAAGACAAAGATATTTTTGGGCTTTTGCACTCCTTCGACATCCATTCCCATGCCCTTGTCCCTTTCAGTGCCAAAGCCAAGGCAACTGGGACAGGCAGGTGCTCCTTTTCCCCTCAGAGTCCCTTTTGCTGAAATCCAGCCCCTTCAGCACCCTTCCTAGCAAGACCTAGAAAGCAGGTCTTTCTTGCTTGTTTTCTCACTGGCATAAAACTGACCATCTAGAAGAAGGTTACTGTGTTTTCATCATTGTGATAATCATCATGGTGAAAGAAATCCTGATAGATACATGTTTGATAAATACCTTGGGAAGCCCATGAGAAACAAAAGCAGCATTTCCAACAATGCATTTAGCATTCCTTGAGGTGATTGATAATCTGATTTTTTTTCCCAAAAATTTTCAAAATTAAATCTCCTACCTGCTGTCAAACAGAACTCAATCTTTACAGTGACTTTCAAAGCTTCGGGGTAGTCTTTGTAAATGAATTTCCTTGTTACATGTTAAAAATTACACTGCAGTTCTAAAACCTAATTTAGGGTGTATGGACTTCCCGCTCCATAAATCATCAACATGTCCTTCAGCTGAAGTGTGCTCACCACTTCTCACAGGCTGTAATATATTACACAACCATATAAAATATAAGGTGCAGTAACAGACTCTCTTAAAAATAAATTCAAGACAGACCTTATATATACACATAAAAATTCATTTTATTGGGATAATGCTATGATATAAAACTTGAAATTGAATTAAAATGACTTATGCTTTCAGATCCTCTTTAGAAGTTGAGTTCAGTTAGCATGAAAAAGATTTTTTAGCCTATATAAATGCCACAGCACAGGAACACATATTGTTGAAATTGCTTTCTTTTAATTCTTTCTGATTGCAAAGACTTATTGTTCCTTTTCTACCCTTCTGTTCCTTTTTGAAACAGGTATAACGAAACCAAAAGTACTGATCATTTGTCATGATTTATAAACATTAACATCATTCTACAGGTTTTCCCTAAGAAGGGCAGAAGCTACCTTTGCAATAGTCCTTTTTGACTATTGAGGCATCAAGACATTGATGGCCAGTTCCAGTGATGTGTGTCTGTGTAAAGAATGTGAACTCTGCAAGGGTCACAGTAATGAGATGGCTGCAACTCATTTATCTATCCATCCAGCAGAACAACATGTTCCCTCAAAAAGATATGCTTCTTTCTCAGCTTCTCATTGGTTTGTGTGATGTAACTTGAAAACGATGGGAATTCCTGTGCCCAGCTCTGGAGTCCTCAACCTAGAAAGGACATAGAACTGTTGGAACAGGTCCAGCAGAGGGCCACAAAGATGATCAAAGGGATGGAACACCTCTCCCATGAGCTCAGGCTGAGGGAGCTGGGGATGTTCAGCCTGGAAAAGAGAAGGCTCTGGGGAGACCTTCTAGCAGCCTTCCAGTATCTGAAGGGAGCCTAGAGGAGAGCAGGAGAGAGACTCTTTGTCAGGAAGTGTAGTGATAGGACAAGGGGTAATGGTTTTAAACTAGAAGAAAGGGGATTTAGATTGGATATTGGGAAGAAATTGTTTCCTGTGAGGGTGGTGAGGCACTGGAACAGGTTGCCCAGAGAAGTTGTGGCTGCCCCATCCGTGGAGGTGTTTAAGGCCAGGCTTGATGGGGCTTTGAGCAACCTGGTCTAATGGGAGGTGTCCCTGCACATGGCAGGAGAGATGGAACTCGATGATCTTCAAGATCCCTTCCAACTCTAACCATTCTATGATTCTATGATTCATGGCTTGCAGTCTGAAATCAGTTTTTTTATCTGCTTTTGTTCACTACTCTTCCTTACAGCAAGTCTTTATTTTTTCTAGTCTTTATCATTCTTTGCTACAGCGTCAATCTTTCTATATTTCTTTTACTCTTTGTTGTTATTAGTTTATAGCTTTTTTCCTTCTAATGCATTTTTGTGACACTGCTGGAATCACTTGCATTAATTTGAAAATCGTTTTAAGTACTTCTCCCCAAAAGGTGACTAAAATTTAAGTTTTGCAGGCATACAACTTGAGAATCTAAGCTGTGAACAAAAATCTGCCTGGGACCCTGCATTCTCCTAGATGAAGATGATCTCTGGTGTTATTTGGAGCAATGCCTGAGTGCATTTGGAATATGTTCAGAGTCTCAAATGAGAACATGTATGTTGAAATTAGATAAAAACTAGTCAGTAAGCTTTGAGATATATGCCAGATGGAGGAATCGCTACAGTTGGAGGGCAATATCTATTTAATGTAGCAATAAAAACTGGTAAGGAAATCGGTACACCTGCAAAATGCAGATACCACCAAGCTAATGCAAATTGAGCCTTGGTATACTACAGGCACACATGGCCAAGGATCACCGTGGAGTGATAAGCCTCATGGAGACATAAACAGCTTATTAATTCACCAAATACAGTTATCTCAAATACAGAGGCAAGTAAGTTGGACTCTCTGCATGTCACTATGGCAATGCCAACCCTGGGATCTCTGCAGTCCAGTGTAGTATAGATATTCCCAATGCATGTTTAGACTGTGTCTGTTTATACTCTTTTTCTGGCAGCATTCTTTTACGTAAGTAAGCACTTCTTTGCTTTTACGTACTGTATTTAATGGCTTGTCACAGCTCCAAGAGTGAATGCTAAAAGATCTAAATCTAAACATACTTTTTGGGAAAATATAGTCTATGAAATGCATCTAAAAATGGAAGAAATTTAAAATGACTGCTCTCATATAAGAGCAAGCTTTCTACTTTAAAGAAGTACTTTATGTATGTACTTTTCTGTCTTTGCTGTGAGGGTGGTGAAGCACTGGAATAGGTTGCCCAGAGAAGTTGTGGATGCCCCATCCCTGGAAGTGTTCAAGGCCAGGCTGGATGGGGCTTTGAGCAACCTGGTCTAGAGAGAGGTGTCCCTGCTCATGCCTGGAACAGGCGGGGCTGGAACCCGATGATCTTTAGGGTCCATTCCAACTGTAACCATTCTATGATTCTATGCCTGTAAGAAGGTGCTCTAATGCTATTTACTATGTAGTGTAACTGCAAAACCACTATGCTTGGAGCAGGTCATAGTATCACAGAATTATAGAATGGTTAGGTTTGTCTCTTCAAGCCACAGAGTTACTTTTTTTATTTTTATTTTTTTTTTTAACTTTAAACACCTCTATTTTAGTAGTCAGCAAATAAAATTTTTCCTACATACTGTGTTCTCAACTAATCTTCATGACTCCATCTCCTGTTACTTCTATGTGCTTAGATAGGAGTGTAATGTAATTTAGGTATCAAAATTCCCTTAGCAGTCAATGGAGGGAGGCAAGCACTTTAAAAAGGTTCTTAATCTTATTCCCAATATCAATATGCCACTCTGAAATTGAGAGGCATAGGATGGACTTTTGTTGATCAGAAGCTGTCATCTATGTTGTGCATAGAATCATAGAATCACATACTCATATCTGATCTAGTTGTATAAATTCTCTGCATAGTCTGTGGTAAAAATAAGTACTTTCATTCATCCCAAAGTTGGTTCCAAATAGGACAGATGACCTGGGTGTTGAAGATACCTTTTCTCCTGCTTGACTGTTAAGGGAGAGGCTGGGCACCTACTTTAGGTGGAGAAGTCAAAGATACCTAACACCACCACTTTCTGTGGTGATCACTGTGGAGATTGCTTCACCTCTTAACCAAGTCTAAACTGCTGTCCTTGACATTTCAGCTAAGCTAAATCCAAAATGTAGGGGAGATGAATCCAGGCTTTTGTGCTTCCCCAGTCATGCCTCATATTTGCAGATGCTTATCTATGTAATTACATGCCTCTAATTCCTGTTTAGCACCTCTTTGATTCCTATGTCTAAATCTTGTGTTCATGTTAAAATTTCTAAAAATACATATGCTTCCAATAATTTAGGTAACAGTCTAATTTCTAGTTATGAACATAGATTATAAAATACTTTACACAGGGATCTCTCTCATCTCTTTGAACCTAAAGATTCTAGTGGGCAACTGTGCTGCATCCTCCCTCCTTCATATCTTTTCACACCTTTCCATTAGACAGAAAGCATTTCTTCCTGAAATACTTGTGTGATGTATGGTATGTATTCCTTCTGAACAGTACAAGACTGGATAAAAAAATCACAGTTCTCTTTCCTTTCCCTTAGATGGTGTTAATTAATGAATGTCACATGGTTCTCCAATGTGGCTTACATCATTACTCTCTTTTCGTTTCCTCTGTAGTGTTTGTGCAGTGTGTAAACAATGCAATCAAATCCAGCACATCCAGTAATGGATCACCATATGTAATAAGGAAAGGGTGTTTGGAGACAAGGGGAGAAGATGTGTTTTATTACAGCAGCTCTGTTTTATATTACAGCCCCATCTGCCTATGCTGGACCTTTGGATGACATCTGACAGCACAAGCTAAAGCAATGATCATTCGGAAAACACTTCAACAAATCAGCTACATAATCAGACCCAAACCAGATGGTGCTGCAAAAAAACAAGTATCTTTTTCTCTATCAGTTTATGAATAACTACTCTTCTTATAATGATGATGAAAAATTGCATACAAATATTTCGTAATATTAGAAGCACTCCCACTGCCAGATGAGGGAATGGGTCATACTACCTTTTATAAAAACTAAATATGGTTTGTTGAGACTGTCTTTGTTAAATCAATTTTCCATTAAATAATATTTTCAATATAAGACAATAGTGTCATTAGGAAAGATTTTTTTAAGATCACCCATGTAGAAGTGTACTCCGCATGTACACATACATACATACATATGGTATTACGATAATTAGAAAGACTTTTTTTTTACTTTATGTATACATAAACAGCTACAGTGCTTATATTCTGAGATACAAATATTTTAGATTTTTTGTATAGAGGGTTTAATTGACCTCCCAGTGCAAATCAGTGAAGCCAATGAGTTTCCCCAAATGTATAGCAACTACAGAACCACCTGCACTAAATAATGGTGGTTGATTTACTGGGCTGTCATTTTTCTTTTCTATTTCTCGTACTTCATACATTTTGGATTTTTCTATTGTTCCTACTTTTGTTGTCTGCCAATTTCTCATAAATATAGAAAAGTCGTAATTAGCACCAAATATCTTTAGCCCATTTTATGTGATAATTAGATATAAAATTGGTATATTCCCTGCAATCTAAAAACATTAGGAGAGACATCTTTCCTAAATTCTTCTTGATAGATCAGTCTACTAAATATATAAATAAACATGCTTATCTCCTGTCATGGAACAGAAAACTTTGCAAAGTTGAGTTATGAGATATAGTTTGATCATTTTGGAGTATTATTACTTTTAGACGTAGCAATCTGGCAGTGCTAAAATATGATGATCGTTTCTAGCATTCCTGCCAGGAGTTCATGACAGGTATGAAATTTAAGGCCTAATTTTCTTCTCCCTCTATAGTGGTATAAATCAGGAAGAATGCTACTTCATTCAGTGGAGATACATCAATGTAAAATTAGATGTTGATCCTGGTATCAAATGCCACTTCAAAAACACACCAATAATACCACTTTATTATTACTATTATTGCACATGATATTAGTATTTTGATATTTCCCCAAAAAAGCAATAACAGACTAACACACTACTGTACAAATCATGTACCAGTACCATACCATTATCCTAAATTTTTGAAAATATCCTGTCTCCTGTCATTAATTGTTTGGTTATCTGACTTGTCATTCTGCAATTCCAGTTCTGTGGAACAGTTCATTGGCAGGGCATTACTTGAATAGACAACTCTAACAAGATCAAGAACAGAATTTACGATCAGATACTGCATGAGAAGATAAAGAGAAAGGAGGGGAAAAGCATGCAAATATGGCAGTAACATGATCTTGTACAATTTAGTAGTGAGAATGACTTGGTCATTCTGGATAATTGAAAGTTTCTGATGTAAATAGATTATTATCAGCAGTCTCCATCTGTCTTCTACTTGCTTTACTAATTACCAGAAATGAAAGTGTGTGTGACAAGGTTGGGTTTTTTAGCAATAGAGAAGAAAGATTTTCCTGTCTTTTGCTTTGTTCCATTGTTGAGATTTGCTATTCCAGTGTTATTAGCTCTCTTGGTTGCCAAAAGTGGCAAGAGTAACGTCTTTTGTGTTTTACTGTTGTAATTTTAATTTTCTTTCTTCAATCCTCTCTCCTTCAGCAGGCTGGAAGATCTTTTATGTTATTCTGGCCTTTGCATGCAATCCTGTGAACAGATTGGTGTTGTCAGGGAATTACAGCCAATCTGTGTTGAGGTTTGAAGAGGAATTGTTTATGATTAGGCGATTTACACTTGAAGTGGGCAGAAGATGGCAAGGCCTATAATTAGAAGGAGGGAAATTTATCTCCCAACAGCATGTTCCTCCCTCTGAGCAGAGCCCTAGAGTCAGAAAAGGGCAGATGTAAACACACTTCTCCTCCAAGCTGGCTGATTCTGCACCTGGGTTTGATTGAGTCTGGGCTGTTGCTGCCAGGAACAACAGTTGGACTTCAGCCTGGTTAGGAAAGGCAAATTCTGTCACCGCTGTCTTCTTTGCTTAGTTTATCTGCTGTGTTTTCTAAAACATTTTGTTGAAACACACCTGCCACTTCTGACCCAGCTGGCCAACCATGCATGAATAAACTGAGTAGCAATACCTGCTCTTGGGTTTGAGCAGCTACAGGTCACTTGAAGAGCTGAAAAAGAACCAAAAAGCATCAGAATAGCCATGTAAATAACATCTGTCTGAAGCTGACCAAAGAGACATTATCAATGTCCCAGCTCTATTCCTTAGATCTGTGTAAGTGTATTTCACCCCTGCTCTTCCACCTGTAACTCTGCCTTTGTTTCAGGGGGGTGACTTTACCAATGTGACTATGCCAGTTTCCAGCAGGGGACAACAAGCCATTTTGTAGGTACTACTCCCATGTTTAAGAGTTTACAGTATGTGTTGGGTGTCACCACAAAGGGCTCACAATTTCCACTTCCAGGCTCTACTAAGTGCTACATTAAGTTGCTGTCGAATTGCCTTATTGACATCTTTGCTTACCTTATGTGGACATTTGGTGCAGTGCCTGGGTTTCTGGGGGTGGCTTCTTTGTACACCAATGTCACCCAGCTCCCATGGTTTACTGTGTTCCATTTTCAAGGATGCCGTAGAGAAGAAATATAAAAAGAGCTCCTGGTTAGAAGTATGTCCAATAATTCAACTCAACTGTATTTCTCCTTGAAACGGTCCAACTAACCCACAGATTAGTTTTACTGTCCATTTTAAAAGTCTGCATAATGATTTGTAAGTTTCCAAATTTATCTCAGCTAAGGCTTAAAGTGCTAAATTTGTCTTTTGGCTGTAAAATCACCTCCAGCTAAATGTATTATTTTGTTAAACAGGAAATAAAAGAATATATAGCAACTAAGAAGGTTTTCCTGTGGACACACATTGTTTTGTTTTCTTTTGTTTTGCCCGTCCACGAAGCCACTTCTTGTTGGGCTTTTTTCATTTTCCCTCACTTTAACCTTGAGGAAAAAAAATAAATTTGAAAGGTTGAAAGCTATTAAGAGACATCTAAGAATTAAGAGAAGGATGTATGCTGCCAGATTAAAACTCCGTACCTAAAAAATCCCAGCCAATTCCTAAGACTTCTAATCTATGTCATTTTGCAGTCAAGGCAAAGTTACTGTCCTTCAAGAAGCTGTTAAGAAAAAGGTGGAAAAAGTTACATGGTAATCATGGCAACTTTTTTTAACGTAATGACTTTATATACACCTGGTAAATATGGGGGGTTTTAGAACAAACAGATTTTTTTGCAGCCCCCTTTTAATCAATTTTTTCATTGTTTGCCCTCCCTCAGTTTCTCACAGTGATATGGTAATTAATTTCTATAGCTTGTAAAAGATTTTCTGCAAGACATATAAAAGGAGAGTGATTACATTCCATTGTGAATTCTTAGAGAGCCCAGTACAACTATTCATATTGCCTTCAGCCTCTCCCTGCTCTGCAGTAGGAAAGAGCTCCCAGGAGTTAGTTGACCTCTGTATGTGACCAGTAGTTCTAGTTCAGAAGTGTTATTAGCATTCATTGAGTCTGAAGAAACAAAATAAATGGTTCTAGAGACTACCAGCTTCAATAAGCCAGGAAAGGATGGGTTATTTATTAAATATGTAGCTTTACAAAAGGTTGCTGATATTCTTGCTATATAATGGACAGAGAGAGACTGAAAAAGGAATCAATACAAATAATATAGTGACAAGTCAACAAAATTTGAGCAAAAATAATCTATGCCTCAGAAACACAGGTAAGGAGAAAACAGAGAGGAAGTAACCGAAGAATTGTTTCAGTAAAGATTACAGAGATAATTTTAATGTATTCTCTAAATTGCTTCACAGATTAAAACCCAACACCAAAATGGGAAAAAATTCAGATTTCAAATTATGAGATTTTGCTATGGAAAAAATACATAACTTTATATAATACTGGAAATCACTGCAATGATAAATAGCTAGAAGTTAGAAAATATAAATCTTTCATAAAATCCTCCAAAACCTGGTATGTTTTTTAAAGCATCAGTGGCATCTGAGCATTAAAACAGACTTTGAAGACCTATCCTCAGCAAGTTCCCTTATGACACCAAACTGGGAAGGCTGGCTGACACTCCAGAAGACTGTGCTACCATCCAGTGTGACCTGGACAGGCTGGAGAGCTGGGAAGAGAAGAACCTAATGAGGTTCAACAAAAGCAAGTGTAGAGTCCTGCACCTGGGGAGGAAGAATACTGGGCACCAATATAGGTTAGGGGCAGACCTACTGGGAAGCAACTCGGAGGAGAAGGATCTGGGCTACTGGTAGATAGTAAATTATCCATGAGCCAGCAATGAGCACTTGTTGCTAAGAGAATCCTGTGCTGCATAAGAGTGTGGATAGTAGGTCAAGGGAGGTCATTCTCCCCCTCTACTCTGCACTGGTGAGGCCTTATCTGGAATCCTGCATCTAGTTCTGGGCTCCCCAGCTCAAAAGAGATGGGAAACTACTGGAGAGAGACCAGTGTAGGGCAAAAAAAAAAAAAAAAGATCAAAGGATNAAAAAAAAAAAAAAAAAAAAAAAGATCAAGGGATTGGAGCATCTCCCTTAGAAGGAGGAAAGGCTGAAAGAGCTGGGACTCTAAAGAGCCTGGAGAGCAGAATGCTGAGGGAAGACCTTATTAATGTTACAAGTATGTAAAGGGTGGGTTGAAGGAGGATGGAGCTGAACTCTTTTCAGTGGTTCCCAGTGACAGGATGAGAGGAATGGGCAAAAGCTGGAACACAGGAAGTTCCATTCAAATATGAGAAAAAATTTCTTTCTGGTGAGGGCAACAGAGCCCTGGCTGCCCTTGGAAGTTGTGGAGTCCCCTTCTCTGGAGACCTTCAAGATCCACCTGGATACAGTCCTGAGTAATGTGCACTGCTTTACTGTACCTGAGTAATCCTGCTTTAGCAGAGGAGTTGGACAAGGTGATTTTTAGAGGTCCCTTCCAAGTCTGACAACTCTGTGATTTTGTGACTCATGTTCAATAACACAAGTAGATTTCAAGAGAAAAACAATACCAGTTCTGCTGACAAAAAATACTACATTGCTTTTAATACTGAATTAAGTAGCCAAAATCTGTAAGCAAGGGCATCATTTTCATAAGCCTTAAAATTAGAATTTTGCTACTAAAAATAACAGCTTAAACATCCTAACTTTCCTATCCTCCTGTTATTGGATTAAGAAACATGTCAGAAATTTCAAAGGACAGAATGAGAATCTTTCAAGGTATGTAAGGAAAGAGATTTCAGAAGTAATACTTCCACTAAATGCCCACCTGCCTCTTTGGATCACTTTATTTGTAAGTCTACTACCTAGTAACTTCGTGACAGAATATTTTTCTTACTCTAGACACATTGCATAATGTGCCAAGAATAAGATAAGAATCATGATTCTATTTATTTATATTTAATTCCATTGTTTGACTGACACCAAATATCTGAGTCCTCTGAGCTCTGAGGCATTTTTTAGATAAGTGACAATCAAGCTGAAAATACACTAGAGCTGCAGGTCAAATACAAAATAATGCAACATAAGAAGTCCTGAATGTCATTAGAGTGTTTTAATTTTTTTTACGGTACAGTTGCTCTTTGATGCTTGTGAGCATTCTGGGTCCAGTCAATTTGCGGTGCACGGCAGGAAATACAGCTATTACTAAAGATTCTAATCACTGTATATTCTAGTGTGAAAATTAGTTCTCTGATATTAAATTCAGTTCAGTAGAATTTTGCAATATGAAGGATGGAAGCAGCCATGATACAAATGGTGACTAGCATGAAAGCAAAAACCTTCGTGGTCTGCCCTGCAAATCTGTGCTTGGCATTACATATTCAGCATCCAAATGCCTGGTGAATCACAGGTCACATTCATTAATTTAGGCTTCACTTCAGCTAGCTGATTAAACACATAAAACAAATGAATATTCCCCTTGATTTCAATTAGATCATTCAATTTAAAACTAGGCAAATGCTAATCTTTGCTGAACTAGGGCCATTGCTGTTCCATCATAAAATCTATGACTTCATTTAAAGGGACAAAAGGGATAAAGAAGGCTGTCTGCTATAATGTATAAGAAAAGACATGTTCAGAAACAGGATTCATGTCTTGTTTTTGTTCTCTCTAGGCTGCAAATACAAACTAAGCTGCTGATTTCACAAAATCAAATATAGCATTTGTGGGGTAAGACACTTGGATGACTTCAGGTTCATTGTAACTTTTTCCCTGGGAGTTAAGACAAAATCATGCTGGCCAAAATGAAAGACTGAGTGGTCACTCTGGATGTGTCAGCCACCTGTGGATGATCCATTGGAAGTATTTGCTTTGGCATTTATTAGCATCCTCAGCTGTGGACCACTCACAGCTGCCAAAGACTTATAGCTGGATGCTGCACATTCTGCTATTCTAAAATTCAACAGACTGCAAACTAACCAATGAAAGGTAGCAGCCCCCTGATTTCAGTGTGTTCATCTTGGATTCAAATGCCCATATGCGAATGGAGAGTGTATCATTTGGACTGTTTGTATGGTTGTCATGAGAATATATTAATCAGAGCTTTTGGAGTGCATGCCATACTTCTGAGCACCATAGAAATGCCTGTAGATAATATTTTTTAAAAAGTACCTGTCATCGTTCTCTTCACATGTGCTCTGAAAGCTCTTAAAAGCCCTCTCTGACCCTTTCTTATTCAGTCATTTGTCTTGAAAAATCAGCTGCTTAGTATGTGTTTGTGTAGCGCCATAAAGGATTGTGATGAAGTGAAGGCTGAAGCTCTAATTTTAAAGAATTAAATAATAAGTACTATATCATGGGTTTCTTTCAGGACTAAAACTAAAATTAGATGGGTGATATTGGAAGGAAAAATAGTCATAAAGAAGATGTAGTGAAACAGGGAGAAATTTGTTTATTCTAAATAATAAGAAATAAAATGATACATTATATATGGCCATGAAAATTATCAGAGGACTGGAACAGCTATCTGTGAAGAAAGGTTCAGTTGGGGTCATTCAGCCTGTAGAAGAGAAGGCACCAGGGAGATCCTCTTGTGGCTTTTCAGTATATAAAAGGGGGACAAAAGAAAGACTTTTTACAGAGGCCTGTAGTGACAGAAGAGGGGGTAATGGTATTAAACTAAAGAGGGTAGAGTTAGATTGGACGCAAGGAAGAAATTTTTTATTATGAGGGTAGGGAAACACTGGAACAGGTTGTCCTGAGAAGTAGTACCCAGGGCCAGGTTGAATAGGGCTTTGAGTTACCTGATCTAGTGAAAGATGTCTTTGCCTATGGCAAAGGGGGTGGAACTAGATGATCTTTAAAGGTCCCTTTAAACCCAAATCTTTCTGTGGTTCCATGAATCTATGAATGACTTAATCTGCTTGATGAGCAGAAAGGACCAGCAAGACCATGAACTGACTCATCAAAAAAGGAGAGCTCAACTCATATCCAAAAGCCATGTTAATAAACCAAGACAGAAATGCTACTTAGGTAGGTACTATCTGGATACATAGCAGCCTGGAAGTTCTACATGCTAGCTAACAAAAGACAATTAAATGCAAAACGTTTCTGATGACGTTGCATTTGTTGCTGCCGAATACTGAGCTTGGAACAGACACAACCTCTCCCTTATATGCCTTGCAGCACTCCATAATAAGGGCTATTTCTCACAAAGAACAGCAAATTCTGGAATACAGATGGGAAACTGAAGAGTACAATTAAACAATATTTAAATCCACTTTTCAGTGCAAGACGCTTTGTAATATAAGCTAAATCTTAAGGAGTGCAACAGCAACAAAAACCAATATCAAGGCAAAAATATTAAAAACATTAAAAAAAAACTTAATAGAAGCAAAATTGTCAGGAAACCAAATAAAGCTAGCATTCTACTTTGAAATGCCATTCCAAAACTCAGAGCTCCTCCACTTGGAAAAAAAAAAGCCAAAAATCAGGCATAATTTTCCAGAAGCTGCTGACTGCACTGATACCAGCATGATATCTGGATAAATCTAATGCATTTTGTTTCATAGAATCGTCATAGAATTGTCTAAATTGGAAGGGACCTTTAAGATCATCTAGTCCATCCATTTAACTCTACTATTACTCTGAATGTGTTCTTGACATTCCTAACCCTCCCTAACATACAGGGCCACCCCTCCTCCTCTCCTTTGCCAATCCCATCTGAAGAGTTTGTAGCCATCCATTGCAGCACTCCAGTCACACAAGTCATCCCGCTACGTTTCCATGATAGTGACTGCATCATAGCTTCCCTACCACACAAGGGCTTCAAGCTCCTCCTGTTTGTTGCCCATACTGCATGCATTAGTGTAAAAATACTACAGGTGGGCTACCAGTCCCACCACCTTTTTGGTGTAGGAAGGCCTAACTTCCACTAGACCACTACTAGGCTCAGCCCTAGTTCCTAATCCATCAATGAGGCTTGTGCCTCTGCTGATGGATTCTGCCCTTTTCACCTTCAAACTTAGTTTAAAGCCTGCCAACTCCTGTGCAAAGACCCTCTTCCTCTTTTGAGAAAGGTGTAACCCATCTGCCTCCAGTAGGCCTGATATCATGTAAACCTTCCTGTGCTTCATTTGGAAGCGTACGTTGGAAAAAAATGAAGAATTTTGTTGTGAAAAGGGGAGTAATTACATATATCATTGTATGAAGAGTAAGTATCCTATGCCAGAGGCCTCACAGTGATAATGTATGTTTAACTGAAAGTACGTATCTTCAGCAACCACACAACACAGAAATGCTGTTCTTAACCAAATATATTCTGTAGCATCTGCATAAATCATCAGGACTATTTCTGTTTGGTTGGTTGGGTTTTTCTCACCCATACCAGAGGAAGCAAGATATAAATGAGATTTCCGTGGAACAGGTACGTCACCCGTGACCCTGAACTTATTACAGGAACAAGTAAATGAAATATTTACATGCTGTTAATAATTTCTGTGAAGCTTACTGATTCAGTGGAAAGAGTTCTTAATTAAATAAAAGGTGAATAATATGAGGCCTACAAAAATTAATATCTTCTTGGATTTCTCTGTGCTTATGATGAAAAGAAAGATTCCTGTTAATACAAGACAATAACACACCTAAACACACCTTGTTTTTCACAAGGTCAATATGCAAGAAATCATATGAAAGAAAACACATGAAGACTACTTTATACTCATTATTTATATTGTAGAGTCACTATTACGGCTTTTAACAAGACTACATCTCAAAACCTGAAAATTAAATAAGAAGCTATATTTTTCAGAAAGATTAAGGAAAGATATTTAAAGATGGTAGACATGCACCTGCTTTATCAAGAAAATTTATGAATTTACAAAACTGTATGGATACAAACACGTATATTTTCCAATATCCAGCAAAAGAAGAGTAGATTCCTTTGAAGTTAAAGACATGATTTTAGATAATTCCAGTGAATGAAAAATTGGCTCAGAATTGATGAATAATATGCCCAACAGCATATTACACCTTTAAGGCCTCTATTAGTTCATGTGGCTGAATGGACAGATCTGGAGTATACAATGTGATTTAATATTATTTCCCATAGTTCGTCCAAGTCACAATTATTTGCTCTCTAGTAAAACATGTTTAAAATATTGTATTTCTGTACAGCATATAGATTTAAAGTTTGGAGTTATATGCATATCCTAGTTGAATTTATGTTGCCACATGGGTTTGCTTAGCTTGTTTGTACAATTATACCCCAACCAGAAAAACAATTAATATTTCCCTATTGGATTTTTTTGTCTTTTTATGTGAAGATTAAATGTAAAGTTGGGAGGACTTTAGCGTACCATTCTGTTCTGATGTGTTAAGACAGTATGTGCTTGTATTCTTTGGAAGTATATACAGTGCCATGGAAACATAGACCCAGTCCGTAACAGAAAAATTCTTCAGTGTCATATTTAGACTCTTATTGAAAAAAATGAGATCATCTCTTATCTCTATGATATGATAATCTAACAAGCTACAGCTGCACCAAAACAAATGTAAAGAAATACCTTGTTTTTCCACCATCCAGCATCTCAAATAACAATTTAAATTAACGAATGCATCTATCTGTGAAATACATTAATTAGCCCATCTTAAAAGAAGTTTATCACTGTCTTCTGTCTTTGAAAGCTTTTCCACTGATTCATTTAGTGGTATCCCACCAAAACTTCAACATTTTTTGTCAATAATTCACAATTCATGACCCTCCATTTTTCACCTATCCTAATTAGAGTCTTAAGAAAAAGATTTACAAAAGCCAAGATGTTGGTCATAAAGCCAAATAAACTAGACAGAGTAGAACTTTCTAGATCACATTTGTCCCTCAAAGACGGATAGGTACCTAACAACAAAATAACTCAGCTTAGCTTCAATTAAGAGCTATATCTTGAAATGAAATACTTTTAAAAGGACACTTCTTTCACAGTTCTTAGGGAAAGAAACATTGTTCAGCATCTTCTTCTCTTTAACCTGTAATATGTGACAGTTCAAATGCTAGTGGTATTTTCTTTAGCTATGATGATGGAAAGAGGGAAGTAAGACAACAATAGAAGTGCAGGATGGTTACAGTTGCAAAGAACTCTGGGTATAATCTGGTTCTTGTTCAAACTTCCTGCTCAAAGCAGGGTCAATTACAGAAGGCTGCTCAGAGCCATGTCCAATGAGGTTTGGGTAACCTCTTCCAGAGTTTGACCATCACCACAATAAAATGTTTTTTGATTTGTTTAAAGGGATATTCATGCATTTCTCTTTGTGTTCATTACCTCTCTTCTTTTCACTGGACACCATCAAGAAGAATTTGGCTACATCCTCTTGTTTCCTCACATGATGTATTTACAAATATTGATCAGATGTCTCCTGAGTTTCATCTTTTCCAGACTCAATCATCCCAATTCTTGCAGTCTCTCCTTATACAAGAGATGCTTCAATACCTTAACCATCTTCATGGCCTTTGCTGGGCTTACTACATTATGTCCATGACTCTCTTACACTGGGAAGCCCAGGACTAGACACTGCAGTCCAAGTGATTCTGACCTGTGCAGAGAGGAGGGGACTCCCTCTCCTGACTTGCTAACAGGGTTGTTCCTAATGCAGCTCAGGATGGTGTTGACAAAGATACATTGCTGGCTGTCCTAGCTTGGTATGGAACAGAGCCAAGTTTCAGTTCAGTGGCAGAAGCTCTTGCTTATATTTTCTTGCTGTGGCAACTGGGGGTCAGCTGACATGGTTGTTTAGCTGCTGGAGGGGTCCCACCTGCAGGGAGGAGCAGACAGGTCAGGTGACCCAAACTGACCTATAGAGTAGTCATCCTGTCTGCCCCATGCTCAATATAAGAGCTGAGGGATGAAAGGAAGATGTGTGTTTGTTCAATGGCAGGTGAATCTGAAGGTTTTAGTGTGTTAATATGCCTTTAATGTCAATCTGTGCATTCCTGAATCCATATCTAGAATTCAGTTTCCATCTATCATGGAGCAGAGTCTGGGACTTTCCCAATGCCTGCTGGTGATGTGATAATCATCCTAGGAGCTTGTATTTTGTGTATATTACATTATTTTTATTATTTTAGTAATATTTTCATTAATTTAGTTTCTTTCTATACTCATATATCTCTTTTCTCTCTCATCTTTCTCTTCCTGAAGGGAGATGCTCTCCTTCCTTTGAAGGGTAAACAAGTATAAGAGCAGCTCTCAAAAGTTTTGGTGGCCAGCCTAGCTTAAACCATGACATTCTGTTTGTCTGTGTGGATATTACTAGAGATGGTGTCCTTCCAATGAGACTGTACCCCAGCAACTGCTTGCACACCTCTAATTCCTCCTGTTTCTTCCCCACGCTGTGTGTGTCAGGATACACAAACTTCAGGTAGGTGCCTAGCAGTGTTGATTTATCAGTAAATCTGAGGTGTAGAATGTACGAGTAAAAATAATAGTTTTTATTAAATTAGAGCATAAATGATACCAAATGTTGTGTTTTAACACAAACACTATACACCATGGAGAAGAGAGAGGCCAAGCTAAAAATGATGCTGATATTCTACACTTATGCAAGGGTAGCACCACCCTCATAGATGTGATTGTTCTGACGTTGGCTGGTCAGACAACACCACCAAAATTCAGGTTGTTTCTTATATCTTCTCTAGCAATGGGTGCTTATTGCATCCATCTACAAAACTTTTCTTGCCAATACACCCACCCATTACATGGGATGTGCCAAGCAAGGATCCAAAATCTCTCACTGCTGGAAGGTTTGTGTTTCTCACTTCTCAGGAAGTGTTTTAGAAATTATTGTGAGTCACTTCTAGCCTGCTTTGTGAAAGCTATTCACGCACTAGTGCACTGTTCTTTGGTCTAGAAACCAAATATAGGCCAGTAATTAGGGAAGTTCTACCCCAGCACTAGACAAGAGCACAGCATATCTCATTTACTGGCTGAGTAATTTACTCAAAACATAACTAAAAAATCACATTGAAAAGGTCTCATTCCTCCAGACCCCTATACTTAAACAATATGCTAATATTGGCTGTATTTTCCAGGTGAGTATTCTCAGAGGATGGAGTTGAATAGGGAATGTCAACTTTGACATAATTCTCCAGTGCTCTAACCTTTCCAAGAAAAGGTTCTCAGCTACAGTTCATTATTTCATTGTAGGAATCAAGTTCTTCAGATGAGCTATATAGACTGCAAATCCCTACTTGTATGAAATGACACAGTGAATATAGGAAAGATTTGAGTTTGACTGAACTGTAGACTTAGGCATCAAACTATCAGTTGTATGCTTGCTGTAACACTTGATGTTTCAAATTCACACTTCTAGGATATGAACAAAAAAATAAAAGAAGCATAAGTATTCTTAAATTTATTTTACTTCATGTCTAGTGAGGATAAAAATATAATTTACTCTGTGCATAAGTTCTGAATTTAATTCTGTGTTTCCCAGAGGAGAAGATCACAGTTTTGTTAGGTACTTTAGTTCTTCTGAATCCACATATTTATATAAACTCAGATGGTAATGAGAAAGATTTCACTGGGGCTGCACTAAGGGCTAATTTTTCTGTTGCCTTACTTGCTAGTTTCACATCAGAAGATTTTATTCTATAACTCTCTTCAATAGAGAAGGGGGGAGGGTCACTCTAATAAAAGTTTTCAATAAATTACTGCAAAGATACACTTTGAATTGGGCATTCAAAGTCACTAGGAATCTTCACTACCTAGCACTTGCCCTTCAGATGGCCAAACCAGAGGACACAAGTTGAAGATGTCTAAATTCAGGTGTGCATTTGTCTAGAATCACAGTATAGTATATGAAATTTACAGAGATACTTGTTTGACCAGAGATTGTCTTCTGCTTCAGGTTGAAGTAGGTAGGAATGTAGTCTTGAACTTCATTATTAGACTTCCATTTGGCTGTAATAACCAAATCACATTCAGATTCCCACATGAAGGTGCCCTTGAGTTGCTGAACATGTCAAAAATCTAGACTGAATCATGATTTTTAACAAGCTTCAGTGAAGCATTTTTCCAGAACAGAGATTGTTGCAATACAAAGCAGAAAAAGGAGCCTGAAGGTGTGACTAGAAGAGGCATCTACAACAACAAGAGTCTGGTTAGGGGGCTAGCAAAAGAACATGCAAAAGAACAGAAAACTCCACAATGAAAGTAAACTGTTGGCATAGAACAAGGCTGTTAACCTCATATTTTCACTGGTAATATTTCTGCCATGTGTTTCAGGAAGGATAAGGTTGTAAAAATTTCTGTTCTGTTTCTCCTTATGAGAAATATACATATTATATATATTATACAGAATGGTAGACTAAAACTGAAGTAATCCTTCCCTAGCTACTTGAAATTACTTGTGCACTCAATACAGGAGGACTTGCCTCAATACGTTGTGATTTTCTGGGTTGTCTGTTTGGGGTGTTTTTTTTTTCCTGAGTAGCACACCACTGTGAAAAATTTTAACTGAAAAAATATTAATTTGAGATAAAACAGAAACTAAAACTATGGGGAAAAAAGAAAGAATATAACTTTAAATCTCAACATTTCAAAAAAAAGCCACAGAATGTTTAATTATTTGCTCCAAATTTCATTAGCTATATGACCTGCAATCCCAGGTTTTGGAAACTACTTTAAGTTACGTATTTTTTCTCTATTAGCTCAAGAACTAGAGTTATACACACTGAATTTGTGATAATTTGGCAATTTATGGTGACATAGTTCTTTTTCATCTTCAGGCTTTTTGATTATTTGAAAACAGTCCTGAAATTAGTATCTAAGAAGAATGATGGTTTTCTTAAAGGCACGACTGCCACATAATTAAAAAATTAGATTCAGCAATTTAATTTTGTCTTGGAAAAGCAGTTATATTTTAAAGCAAAGTTTACTTTAAATCACCCAGGAACAGAATGAACTTTTAATAAATTTATTTTACAGAATAACGTAACAAAAAATGAAATGCATAAAATACTCTATTACCATAACAGACAAGTCAATAATCTGAAGCAGTAAGAACATAAGATCACACCAATGGAACATTCATTTATTCTGAATTAAGCAAAGGGCCTCTTAGCTGTATTCAAAATTGCTCTGTTTTTAAAGAGCACCAAAGTCCTTTTCAATGTGTTATACAGGATAGAGTGACTCTTCCTCTCTTTATTATTATCTCTGGCATTACAAAATGAAAGATTCATTTAGCTAGAAGAAAATACATTCTCTCACACATTCTCCCCTTTATTGGTTTTCAAAGTACTGTTCAAGAGTTAGATTAAAATTTACTTTTTCTTAATAGACAAAAAACAACAACTCATTTTTAATTACTATGCTGGGTTTTCAGTATGTCTCGCATCTACCACCTGTCTGAAAAAAAATACACGTAAGGAAACCTTAATAGGCAAATCTTTCATTAACAAATTAAAAAATTTCTCAGTTTTTAAGATTAACTGTTTTGAAGTTCTTATATTTTTCAGATTGATCCGTCCTTTAGGAAAAAAAAAAAAAAAAAAAAAAGAAGGTCATAGTAACATCTGAGGCTTTTTGACCAAAAAAAAAGGGCTCTGCTCTTTTTTATCTTCTCTTATCACCGAGTACAGGATTTCAGGCAAAGATCAGTCCTGTATACATTTGATAAAAGACAAGAGTTCTAGAGATCCATTGTTCAGATCTGATCTAGTCTCTCACTAGCATCATTAAAAGGAGTGTATTAGCAGCTAATGCTCTCCAAATTCCTGGTCCTGGCTTTCTTTTATTTTTTTCTATAGTGTCGTCAAGACCTCAGGAGTGTATTATTCTGTCTAAACAGAGGAGAAACAGAGGAGTGTCAATGCGCGGTGAAGGTGGGTATCTCTGGTTGTGAAGGTGGGTATCTCTAGTTACTTTTCTTTCTTCTCGTGCCTATATTCCAATCCAAACACAATACAATGCTGGAGTAAAAGAAATCAGTCATTGTAGAATAATAATTAATCGTTGTTTGCAAGTGGACAAATTAAAAAGGCAAACTGCTAATTTCTGAAGAGATTTAGATTCTAGATTTCTAAGAACTCATTTGGGCCCACAGTGTGCATGAGAGCTTGTGAGGACTCCAATTAAAGACAGCTTTTCAAGGCTGATCTCTGTACTTAAGCCATGTATAATTTCTTCTGATCATCTCTCAGCCTTGTATTTTCAGTGGAGACTGGACAAATCACAGCCATCAAAGAACACTCCCTATCCTGGTTCCTGCATATTCTTTAGTCACCATATTCTTACCACTGCAATGTTATATATGGTTAGAACAGAAAGGCTAATCAAGCTTATCTCTGTGCGATAAAATGGTAAAGGAACTCATAAATATGACACTTCCCATTGAACTTTCCATGCTAACTTCTTTTTTCACATATAGCACCTATCCTTTAGCACTCTGCAGTCTGGAAGACAGTTTTCATACTTTTATTTTAAAAATCAAATCAAATTAAAAGTACACAGATTTGAAAAGTTGGGAAAATATTATAACATTGCAACAGGGCAATGGAATATGAGATCCAACAGTTAGCTGAACAGTATAATCAGTTTTCCATTTTGCTGGATCCAAAATTTCAGTGGAAAAGTCAATAAATGGATGTTGACCAGATTTCAAGGGTATAAGTATTGAATTTCTGATATTTTTTTCATGGAAAGGTTCAGTGTCTTAGGTGGTTTTGAATGTAGTTGATTTTTTTAAAAAACTTTATTTGGATAAGCTGTCAAGTCTGAATAACTTTTGTTGACATTTCTTTGAAAAGTGCAAGGGAACAATCTTTTCTCTTGTAAATGTAATACTGGAAATGCATGAGAGTGTATACTGACTTCTCCAGTTTCATTCCTTGTGGTCTCAATAAAACTAATTTACCACTTTTTTCCCCTGCTCCTGCCTAGAAGTCCTCCTGTTTTTTCAATTAAGTCAGTTCTCACAGCTTCTCTGTAATCATACCCATGATTGACTCTCCCTTGGGAATAATGGCAGCTGCTTTCTGGTGAATGTTAACTAGTGTAATTATATTCTCAAATACCATAAATGTCTACTTAATTCCCTAAATTGTCAATACCATTTGTAAAGGATAAGTGAAAAGAGAAATATTTGCCCACATGGTTTATTTAGAATGCAAGCTGCTCGTGTCAGGGGCTGCCTGCGTATATTTGGGTAGTAGTTCACACAAAAGGGCTGTAGGGCTCATAAAATACTATGCAATCATTAATGCTATGAACTTCTTAACTTTAGAAATCTAAGCCGAACTTCTTAACTTTAGAAATCTAACCCGTTTTTGAGTGCACCGGAGATTATGAGTGATAACTTTCAAGTCTCAGTTTTGGGAAGTTGCAGTTCCTTAGACAGCAAGAGGCAGCCCAAAATCCTTGACACCTTTACACTACCAAAAGCTAAAGTTGAATTGCAAAAGTACACTTTTTGAATTACCATTATAATTAACTTATTTTTTTATATAAAAACTATTTCTTCTAGAATTCCTTTAGAGATACTCAGTTTGAATGTCTGTATCATGGTTGAAATGTTCTATTTTTAATCATTTCCTCACGTGTAATTTGAATTACATTTCTCCAATTTGATGACAGGATTGTGGAAACACTGAACACAGTGTACGTGGAAACACTGAAAGTAATTTTAAAGGTACTTTCAAATGCTATTGGAAACATTAGCTTTATCCTGAAATGTTTCAAATACAATAGATTATGAATATTTAACAGATTTTTCCGTAGGAATAATTAAATATATGGAAAGACAACAGGAATAAAAAAAGTGAGAACTAGAATCAAATGTACTACACTTACACTGAAAGAAGTCACCTAGTAGAAAACAGGCAAGGAAACCTGAGACATTCTGAAACTTTGGAATATATGTCAATCTATAATTTGTGAAAACACTCCGTTTTTTTTAAGAGAAAAGTTAAATTTGGCTTTTAGCAGGAATAACTCCTTGCAGACAACAAGACCACTAATTAAATACTTAAACCCTGCTGATTCTTTGATGGTTAAATGGCTAATATTATAGGTATTACAAAGTGACCCATGTAAAAAATAATTTCTGAGAAGCTTGAGTGAGGACACAAAAGCTAGTTGCAAAATCACTAGCTATTAAGAAACTGAAAAAAGCCCTCCTAAACCATTGAAGACCTGAGTTGTTGGATCTCATTGAAAAATATTTAAAGGTTAAGAAATGGAGACAAAGGCATTTCTTAAAGAAAAAATAGTTGAAAAAAAAAAAAAGTGTATCTTTATTTATTTCTCTTGTCTATAATGTAAAATTCATCCTGAGCATAAATTTTGTTCTATTTTACCATGAACACTCACTGTGCAGGGTTTTTCTGCACTGGAAGTGTGTGATGCTTTTTTTCACCATAAATTTTATAGTTGTGCTAGGGTGTAAACTTCTGTATCTGATGTTTTTACCTGATTGCTGTGAACTTATCTGGGATCAACATAAGATTTGACTTTACTGTAAAAAAATAGGTGCGGAGCATTAAGTAAAAATATTTTTTTATGGTACAGACTTGCAGGTAAAAAACTGGAATCAAAAATATAGAGGAACTCAGATTTTATCTTTTAATTCTCTTAGAGAGTGCTGAAATACAAGTTTCTTCATTTGCTATTGCATTTTCCAAAAGGTCATCACTTTTTGCTTGCAAGAAATTATATTCATTCAATATTAGATACAAATTGAATAACTGGAAAGAAAGGGATATTAGTACTCTCTATTTCAGTGTAGTTTAATCCAGAAATATCCTGATTGCTTTACTAGTTGTGCATAAAAGCAGAGATTAGTATATCTTAAAATCAAATTATATCTGTTTTATTCAATTTTAACTCAAAAATCGTATGATACATAAACTAAGACCATTTTTTCCAAATAGACTAAAAAGAAATATTCTATTCAAATGCTTTCTTAAAAATATGTCCTTCATCTTGAAATGTCATTACTGTTGCCACATTCTGTGAACATTTCATGTTTGATTAGCATTTTACAGCTGATTCTTCACAAAATGTGTAAATGGTTCTACATAAAAGGTCTGCGTCTGCTACCTTTGGGAGAAGGAACAACAGTTCTACTGAACAGCATTTGCTCAGTAGCTTTGGAAGGAAATGGGAAAGAAAACTTTGTATTATTCAGATCTCTATAATTTCAAAGAAGTAATAAAGAATAGCTAGATCAATGATCTTGTTATCTCAACCTGCACAGAAAGGGAAGTGGACTATGACCCCTTTCTTGAATGTTTTTTCATTAGCTGGGAAGTGGCAGTCTCACTCATTTCATGCCCGAACAGTTTAACCTTACTTCAGTCAGAAATGTAGTGACATTGCAATTTCCAATATTTTCTGGAAATTATTAGCCTACTTGCAACATAATACATAATACAAGAAGGTACAAAGATAATAAAACTAAGGGTTTCTCTAGGTGCCCATTTGAAACATAGGAAAATGAGTTTGCTAATTTCTTAGTTATCATTAACTTTATCCTCAGAGTTCGTTACACAAGGTGTAATATTGTTGAATGAATACAATATGTGTATTTTTTTTATGGATTTTATTTTTTAAAAGATGAGTAAGCAGCTATATACTTAATCAAGCGTTTTACTGAACTAATATATGACAACTTTACAACACTAATTGAAGATGGAATAATAAAATGATCCAATCAAGGTCATAATTAAGAGTAAGCCAATAAATCAATATGAAAAATTATTAAATCGTCAAATGAGTACACTAGATAATCAACAGAAATTACTAGATTGGCACCAGAAATAATTATTTCTGGTAGTCAAGTAGGGAAGATCTGAAATCACTTTTAGTCTAAGACATCAGTTGGGTTTTTCAGGCAATGCAGAGAATTGACCTGGTGTCTGAAGGCTCTTTCCAGGAAAGTTATCTGTCTTAGTTTCAGTCAGTAAATTAGATAGTTGAGTCTTTAGCAATTTGACTTAGTAAGATTTGTTTTTATTCCCCCATTTTGTAAAAGAGCATTGTAACTTACATTTTAAATATATATGAAGAGATGAATAAACAGTGTCCAACTTGAGAGTTTCTATAAAGTTGTTTGGTTGTAATCCAAGTGAAGATATGATGAAAGAAAGAAGGAAGGGGGGCTGTTATTAATATGTAGAAACTTTTATTAGCAATGATTACTCTGACTGCGTACCTTAGACACACACATGTTAGTGGAGCAGTATGGGTGAGACATTCCTACACCAAAACACCACAAAATTCAAGATATCTATCTCTTGGGAACCTTGATTTAAAGAGAAGCACATGAATTTTTTACCTAAAAAAATGTCTTTACACAATCAACAGAAGATGAGGGAGCAATACATACACAAATACAGATGCACAAAAGCCTTAAATTCTTCTTGTCTTTTGTGTAGATGATCTACCCAGAAACTAGGCAGCATGTGTCACCAGTACCTGTGTTAATCCAAGCAATATTTTCTGTCGGAATTGTCTTAATCTTTATCTTGCCCCTTTCTCTTCCCCTTGCCTTCAGAATTCTTCATTTATTGGAGCCCAGATAAATAGATCCAAGTATCAATCTTATACTTTCACAGCAAGAAATCTGTTAGGCTTTACACAATAGTGCAAAGTATTGTCATTTTACTTGAAATCTGCTGTTATTCACAAATATTCTTCTTCAACAGAAAAACTTGAGTCCAAATGTATATCAGAAATCTAGCTAAACCAGAACAAATGAGACCCACAGTGAGAAGAAATGACGTGTTATTTTACGAAAACAGGGACATAGTCAACATATTTGCCAAAACACATTCTTTTCCTTGTGCTTGCTTCAGCATTCATTACATTTCTTTAAATAGTTTGTATGTTTACCTTAGAAAAATTAGACCTGTAAAAATTCAAAATTCAGCCTAAAAAATTCTAACCTAGAAGCATACAAAAGATTACATTTTTGGATGAATAATTAAATTATTAAAGTTTGTCCTTCCTAGTAATACTTGGAATTGAATTCCTTGTAATTGAAAAGCCTTAGAGTGAAGAGTACCAGAGTAGTTGTCCAAGTTAAGACAACTGTATATATGACCAAAGGTCCAATGGCCTAGTCTCTAGCTATGACCACTAGCACATAGCAAATGCTTAATGAAGAGTTTAAGTCCTGGGAACTGTGCAGTGATTAACATTTCAGTGGCTTTGTGGTGTAAAGGATGCCAACTCCTTTTTGAAGGTAGGTAAACTTGGCAATATATGGTTGCCTATAATGAAAGAGTTTCACAGTTTAACCAAAAGTGTGAAGGTGTGTCCATGTTTCTGAAAGGATTTGAACCTGCTACCTGACACATAAATACATTCAATTTCACCCTAGTTCTTGTTCACTTCCCCAATAGATTTCTCACTTTATCAATTTTTATTGTATTGTCTTCCATCTTTCCAAGGCTGAAGAATTCCAATCTGTTCCATCTTCTTTCATTAAAAGGTTTTTCCGTAGTCTTCAACATTTTTATCCAGCATCTACAAAAAGGTGAAATCTTAGAACTGGGTTGGTTTTTTTTTGGTTGCTTAGTTTTCTCTACTGTAAGAAAATGCTCTCTTGCTAATGGATTAGTCTAAAGTTAAACCAAATTGTATAAAATTGACACTGTATATTCTAGTCATAGCAGTTAGACAATTGAGCAGCTAGGTCAGGAAGCGGACTGATGATGGGAGTGAGAGGGCAAAGCTGTGTAGTCATTTACGAGGGTCAGTCTGACATTCTGGTTTAAGTGCTGGGAAAGTGGATCCCTAAGCACATGGCAATACACGGAGCTGAGTATTATTAGCAATGTTACAGCAAGCTGTAGCTGGCATATTTTACTTCATTTTTTATCTCCCACTGTTGGTCCAAAACCATATCATAGGCTTAATTCAAGACGTGGGTGCAATAGATTGGAAAGTATTGGCACATGTTGATAGATCCATGATGTTTATGTATTAATATTGGTTATTTTGCTGATAGGACAGAAATTATCTTGGATAAGGAGAATCCATGCGTAGGATAGAATGGGGATGGGAAAATCAGATGGGAAAAAATCCTCAATGATTATTATTTTTTTTAAACCTTTGATATTTATATTCTGGTTTATTTCCAGAACATGGCAGATTGAAGCAGGTAGATTTGAAATAAAAATAGTACACCTTACAAAGAAACTCCTTTAAAAATAAATAGACAAGCAAACTTAAAAGCAAACAAGCAGAACTCTAAATCTTAATTTTCAGTCCACAGACTGGATTGAGAAAGATTCCAATAGAAATGAGGTGGGAGAAATTAGATTTCTGTTTGATTACATCTGGATACAAATTGGGTGTAAATTAGATTTGTGCTGCAAAACAAAGATTGCACAGGGAACTGATGTATGTGCAGTTTTCAAGTTCACATTGAAGGTCCATTTTTTTAACAGCTGAGGTAGTGAATTAGTGAAGTACTTAATTACCTGCCAAATTGGCTTTATCTTTATCTTGCTAAAGGAGTGAAACTCAAACTCTTCTAACATATTTGCTCATCTAAAGTGAAGAATGTTGTGGATTTTTTCTGCTTTTTGAGAGGGCCAGGGATGAAGAATATGCATTTAAATTGTCTGCATATAGTAAGGATGACTGATTAAATATGACTGAAATATGTTTACATTTTTCACATTGTTAATATGTGAAATTTTGTGTGAAAGACGAGAAATGGGAATATAGCAAGCAATTTTTCCTATGCTTAGCTAATATGGCACTGTTGAGCTTCATTCTTCCAACCAACAGAACTGCATTTCGTATTTAAGAAATGCTTCGAAATATCTTGTATTTTCTTTTGTAATTAATAAAGTACAGTTTCACTACAAAAGAAAAGGAACTTTAATCTCTAATTAAAAATCTTTAGATTAAGAAGTTCCAAAAATTTGAGGTAAATTATGAAAAAAATTGTAGACTGCACTGCACTGATGGCATATGATAGATCTACGATTACACATTGTATTCTGGTGTATATATTAGTATCCTCACATAGTGATCTGTTCTGTGCTGAAAAATCATTTTAATTCTGTGGCCATCATAATACTCATATCTTGACCATATGAAGCTTCATTAGTGTTAAAAGGCTTGGGCAGATTTTCTATGAAATATTTTCTATACCTTGTAAACAGATTGTAGGATGCTAATAGCACATAATATTTCAAGGAACAATAAGCACAAAATATCTTTGAAATAAATAGTATGCCAATGCATCATCATTACTGTCATCATAGCCTAGTGAAAATAAGTCAAGTATCACATATAAAAGTACCTGAAAGTGAAATACAAATATTAATTCTGGAGTTATAGTATACTCAGTGTTGTTTTACTTACTTTATTTTAAATCAATAAACTCTGATAAGTTAAAATTACTTGTTCAATATTGAACAAGGAATTAGTGAAATATAGGGCAATGAGGAGGAAAAAAAACCTCAGCCCATGATCACTCATACATATACTGTCTTTGGAAAGCTACTTTCTGTTTTTCAATATTAAGCTTTTTCATTCGAGTCAAAGATCAGTTTGCACAGAGATTTAAATTTTTTGCTAATCTAAATATATTCTTTTCCTTTTTAAATAAGCAATATGTTTTTATACAAAGAACAACCACCTCCGTCATTGGAGTTTTAAAATTATTAATATTTTAGTAGAACTTAACACATATACTTGAGCATGCACATACATATAAAGAAAAAATTATAATTCTCTTGAAAAGCAAACTAATCAACTATATGAACTGCCAAAAAAACCTAACCAAGTGCAAATGTCTTTATTGTCAGCAGTGATTTCAAATACTGTAGAAGAAGATAGGACACTTATTTTTCTCTTTATGGGAAAAAATTTTACGTGTACTTAAGTACTTATGGAAATACATGTTGTTCTCAGAATTCACAGAAGTCATTCTTTACAGTAGTAACTAAATATTTTGCAAGGAGCTAGGAAAATATGACCACAATCTTGTTTAAATCTACTGTACCTTTTCATGCATTCCCTTACAGCAAACAAGCTGGGTTAATAGTTTTGCAGATAAGTAATATTTCATTATTTGTAGTAAATACTTTACAAGAAACCTTTAGTTTCTCTTCCTGGCATTAAAAATAAATAAATAATTTTTTAAAAAAAGTTACATTTTGTTCTGTAAGTACATTTTATTTTTTCCTGTCATGCCTGTGGTGTCTGAAATGTTAATTCAATCCAGGAATTCCAATGATTGATTTATGTAATGTCAGATTTCCTTCCAAAGTATTCAGAACTGCAACACTGACTACAGGACAAATGTATGCTATTTAGCAGAAATACATCAGTCATGGAAACGAGCAGGCTGTAAGTCCTGGTCAATACCTTACAGCCTATTAAACAGAAGAAAGGAAAGCAAGTTTGCTTGGGTTTATTATGACAGATTGTGAAAATGAATAATAGTAATGTATTCTTAGACTGCCAATATTAACATGAAAAATTATCAGTCATTAATCCATCAGAGAATGCTGAGTTTCTGAGTCTCAATTATTATTGAATTTCTCTATTTAGAGGAATACGGAATATAATGAAATAGGTTTAGTGACTGAGGTTAATGGGGCATCTTACTGAGTTGTTATACCAAAAAAACTTTCTTCATCACCAATAAACCTGAAGATTTAAAAGAGGTATTTCATTCTAGATCAGAAAGATGATGAGAGATACCAGAAGTCTCAGTGTAACGGACCTCCAGGAATCTGATTATGGGAATTTATTCATAATTCTTTTTTTGTCCTGAAAGCAAATACATCATGTGTGATTTCTGAAAAAAAAGTTTTTCAACTTTGAACACCTTAAGTTTCTGAGCTAAAGAACTCCTGTTAATTAAGAAGAAGTATCATAAATCATATATGGCAAATGACACAATCAAAACCACCATTCATTTTGAATTCTTGCTCCAAATCCACTAGAAGCCTTCCTTTCGTTCTTTCTGTTGGTGATAGATTACCTGGAGAAGCAGCAAAAGTCTGAAATCAATGATCTGAATGATATGATCTACAACATGAATAAAACTTCAGTGATGTAAGCAAGGAGGCAGACTGCTCTGCTGAAAATACCTATATTATTAAATCTGACCCATCTGTTCTATTGCTCCCATCTTTCAGTTTTCCCTTCCAGGGTCAACATGTGTCTGTGCGTGACTCTGTGTGGGCGTGTGTGGATAATTTGTGTGCATCTCATTTTTTGATGAGAGCTAAAAAATATCTCTGGCATGAAACTGTTTAAAGCCAGGTAAGTCTTTTCTAATTTCATTAACTGCTGTCCACAGCAAGTTGAAATATAACTGTCCCAGAAGCATATGTATACATACATATATATATGTATTTCTGACAATAGCTGCAGAAAAGTATTTCCAACCTTAATCTAGGAAAAGAAATATGCATATATGCATAATTCTGAGCACAGGAAGAATCCTATTGGCTGTCACATTTTTATACTTTTACTGGGAGAAGGGCTGACTAGCTTTCACACTCTGCTTGACTCCCTTTCCATACCTACAGCTCATGTGGTGCATTGCAGTGTGGCATCACACTGGAACAGCATCCAAACCACTTTCCCATCCATCCTGGAGAGAGAAGTAGGTACAGCAAATCAGGACAGTGCCTACACTTAAGTAGAGATGTATTCCAGCTCATCCAGCATAACATTACCATGAAGGGACTTAGTGCCAATAGTAAAACATAAGGCGTATAATGCTGTCATACGTGAGAGGTGCCTGATTTACCTATGAATGAGACAGGAGCTCGCAGTGCTGCACTGTGGGTCCCAGCTGTGCTAGCATTGCTCCATGCACTCTCATGGCATCTGGTGCATTTAGATACTTAGCACTGCACTGATGCACTTTAATAACCAATGGCTAGAAGAGCAAAGAGAAATGTGGCCAGCCATGTCTCACCAACTATAACTTGCTGGATTCAAGGACTTCAGTGACTCACTATGGAGAAGGTACTAGAAAAGCAGGAATCTGTTAAGATTTTAAAATAAATAAATAAATAAAGAAGAAAATAAATTAAAACCATAAATTAAATTAAAATTGATAAAAGATCTGTGTTCCAGTAGCCCTGTCATAAATAGAGTATATATGCAGAATGTACATTCCCTATCCGACTCTCTTCTATAACTGAATATTTCAAAATAGACAAAAATTTTGATTCTTTTCTCATGCCTCCTTCCCTCTGCAAGAAATTCTTGCCTGGAACCTAGCTAAACTTTTTTCGATGTGATCCAGCTGAAAACAGACAGTGTAATTTATTCCACGGTAAATATGACAAACAGTGGGTTTTTTTTAAAGTTTTTATTTGTATCACTTTTCATGTTAGTGTCAGTGTGATCTTTGAGGTTTTACTTCTGGTTACTAATACTCTGCCTTTTTTGACAGCACCATTGTGTTTGAAGATTTGATTAGAGCAGTTCTTTGTTTGAATTAGAAAAAAAGAAGTCACAATTGTTCTCTGTTTCACCAAACCCTGTAAAATAAAAGTGAAATGGATTTCTTAGACTGCAACAATGTGATACTGAAATGACAAGCAATGTCTTTAAAGTGTCTTCAAGGTTGAAAGCATATTAGAGTAATAGCCATTAGTCTGCATGTATGTGCCATTATGGGAGTTCTGCAGTAGAGTATTATATTTGATTACTCAACTAAAAACAGTCATCCATTAACCCCCAGAGAGTTAGAGCCCCCTCAGCATGCCTGAGGCCATGCCACTTAGTGTGTCCCCATTATTTTAAATGTTATAGAAAGAACGCTAGGACATACAGAAACATCCTAAGGTCATTCTTTGCCGTTTCAATAAAAGTTATGGGAGAAAATGTATCCCCTTTGCAATGTTACTGCAGTCATCAGCACAATGAGGGAAGAATCTGGCATATATATTCAAGGGCATTCATGGGTTAAGCATCAATAATACTAAAAACAGAGATATGGAAAACAAAAAACAAAACAAAACAAAAAAAAAAACAGATATCATCGTGTTTGTGAGAACAGAGCCAATATTTCCACTTTTCTGGAAATAGGGGATTTCACTAACCCTTCCCTCAAAAAAAAACATACAGAATTATGAATGATTCCATGGTGGTTTATTGATATCACCAATGAAACTAATGAAGGTTTTCATTGTATTAGAACTCAGAATTTCTAGTAAAAGTTGGGTGCTGTTCTTGTGGTTAAGAAGGATAAATTTGGACTTCTCCTTTGTTTTGAAGAATTCATAATACAAAAGTATGTGTAATATGTAGGGAAAGCAGAGACTCAACATAGAAAGTTTGGTAAAAAAGCCCACCTATGTTTCAGAACTATCTTTCTAGGGTTTTTCCCTTTGTCTCTCCTCCCACCAGAAAAATATTTTGAAGACAGTATTGGTAAGATGATAAGACTACACTCCATCATCATCACTACCACCAGCATCATCAAGCTGCAGATCACACAATATAGTCAGGAATAGAGTCCTGTTGTGGAAGCTGTTTTAGCATCACAAAGGAGGTGACAACCTGGTGAACAAAATTGTGTCAGTATAAGAAAATGATCCTACTGATTTTTAAGACACCCAAGTGACTTGTGCAAATGTGCATGCAAAAGTGCTGCCTAAAATACATTTTAAAGAAAACTTCCTTGTTTTCAATATTGTGCTATGCTTTCAATTTATTTGCTTTATTTAATGGTGCTCCATTTTCCCCCATCCACTTAACATTTTTTTGAAGCAGATATAATTGTGGGCAAAATTCATGATTTTATCAAGGATCTCTATCCATTGACATGAGTTACAATTTTGGTTTCATATCATCACAATGGTGATGGAATTTAAGAGTTTAAATATATGATATGATGTGATCTTTAATAACAATCACATTCCATTAGTTTTACTCAAAAAATGCAAATACTCAAAATACAATTCCCAATTTTAATATAAGAGAACTATTTTATCTACTGTCCACATCAAAGAAATTTAACTTCTTGTACTGTGTAAACTATGTACTATGTACTATTAAATTATTAAATTTTACTTTAATGAGCCACAGTGATAAATCACCAGTTTGCCGAATGATTTTACATTCTTTGCTGCATTTAAATTAACAAAACCAAACAAAAGAGACATTGTGGTGAAGAATGTCTCCAGGGGTATGTTCAAACTGGAAATACTGTAATGGCTCTAAAATAATTGTTAAAACCTATGGGTATAAATTTAGTCATGGTTATGCTACTTTATGTATGTAACTTAGAGAGTACTGAAAGGCTTAATAAATTCTTGATTGTAAAATAGTTAAAGAACCTTTGAAAAAATTGTCATGAGAGTCCAAAACATGATTGTTTACAGTGGTGACTCACACAAGTCTTAGTATTTCACTTGGTAAAAGACCTAATTGTTTCTTTGCTGAAATTTTGTGGAACTTTCTCCCACCTGCCCCCTCTTTTTAGGTTCAAATTCTAATAAAATGAGCTCTCTTGGGAAAATCAGGGCAGCTGGACATAAAAGCCTATGTGCATGCTGTCTTTCCACTCAACCATATAATGCAACACTTTGCTGTCTCCATTAAAAGACTTACTTTGTACCATATCATGCATTTAATAATATTTCCATCTAAATGCAGATTTTTCTGTTCCATGTGTAGCATCTAGTCAGGTTTTCCATAAAAATACCAGCGGGAGAGAACATTGAAATTCATTTTGCATATTAAAGAAATCTCTCTGAGAATCCTTCTTTTATTTGTTTTACCAACTCATGCAATAAGCAAGAAAATTAGAGTTTCAGCAATGATGGAGAAAACATTTATGATTTTATCAGACTTTTTTTTTTTCCCCTGCTTACACATTTTCTCAACTCTTAAGAGCAAGTAATTTTACAGTGTTCCACTGATAAATGGCATAAGGCCATCTGTAACATTTAATCCAAGTACAGTATTAATATACATTACCCAATGAGAGCTTCACTTTGTGTAACACACATGCTGGATATTTTCCTTCCCAATATTCACAATACATTTAGTATCTGTCCCACAGGAATTTGCTTCCCTTGAAAGCATTATTGCAAATGTCATAATATTTTCTGGTGCAGCTCTCTGGTGTGCACAGGTAAAACAGAAAAAAAAAAAAAAAAAGAAAAAAAAAAAAGAAAAAGGTGGAATAAATTAGATAGCAGAGCTGTCATTGCAAACACTGTTTGAATTCTAAGATGAGAAGAAAATCAAAACTCTCATTGTCAAGCTACATAAATAGAACTGAAGTAGATTTATATTGCAATAATTTATTAGAAATGTTTCTATTGCACATTAATAAAAAAATGGGAAAGAATGCAATTCAACTTAAAAAAACACAATAGAATGATTATTAGAGACTACTATATGTGAATTTGTTTATATATAATGTTATAATTCAAAACCATAGAGAAGATATTTGACTTCTGCATATTGCTTTTCTTTATTTTCTGATATCTTGTAAACATAAAATTTTTGTTTCAGTGAAAGACTTTTTAATGGTTTGTACAGAAAATATAGTATGATTGTTAATAATGGTGGCCTACACCCATATTCGATTTATTTATTATTTTTATTAAATCCTCCCAAACCACTCAAAATTTTACCAAATTGGCAATCCATCATTGTCTTGCTGCAGCTGTAGCTCAGCCACACACAGATATGTGTTCCAGGATGTTTGCGAAAAGCCTGCAATTTTTCCTTCCAGTGTGTTAGCTGATGGGATGCCATTAAGTGACAGAAGCAGCCACATTTGGGTTGCTTCTGGCCTTGACATGGAAAGACCTTCATTTCAAGTTTAGCTTTGAGCAGAATGGGAAGTGCTTTTCTACCGTGAACCACAAAAGTGAGGAAAGGAAGGGGCCACACAGGCAGGAAATCCAGATTCATCTGTAAAGGTCTAGGTTGGGGAAGGCTGGCTTGATCTCTCTGCGGCGAGCTTCTCCAGCAGCCACCACCAGTCTTCTGCTTTCTGTATTCAGCCAGCAGGACTACATAGAATCACAGACTGATATTTGGTCGGAAGGGACCTCTGGAGATCATCTAGTCCAACAACCCTGCCAAAGAGGGCAAGTTGCACAGGGTTTTGAATGTCTCCAGAGGTGGAGACTCCACCACCTCTCTGGGCAGCCTGTTCCAGTACTCTGTCACCCTCAAAGTGAAGAAGTTCCTCCTCATGTCTAGATGGAACTTCTTATGTGCGAGTTGGTACCTGTTTCTCCTCCTTTCACTGGGCACCACCAAAAAAAGACTGTCCCTTCCTCTTGACGCCCACCCTTTAAGTATTTATAGGTGTTGATCAGATCCCCCCTCAGCCTTCTCTTGATTAAAAAGACTCTCAACCTCTCTTCATAAGTGAGATACTCCAGACCTCTAATCATCTTGGTGTTCTTCAGCTGTACCCTCTCCAGCAGTTCCCTGTCCTTCTTGAACTGGGGGACTCAGAACTAAACACAGTACTACAGATGGGGCCTCACCAGGGCAGAGTAGAGTGGCAGGATAACCTCCCTTGACCTGCTAGTCACACTATTCTTGATGCACCTCAGGATGCCATTGGCCTTCTTCACCATAAGGGCACATTGCTGGCTCATGGTCATCCTGTGGTCCACCCAGGTCTTTTTCCTCAGAACTGTTCTCCAGTAGGTCAGACCCCAGCCTGTACAGATGCAGAGGGTTATTCCTCCCCAGGTGCAGGACCCTACACTTACCCTTGTTGAATTTCATCAGGTTCCTCTCTGCCCAACTCTGCAGCCTGCCCAGGTCTCACTGGGTGGCAGCACAGCCTTCTGTTATCTCAGCCACCCTTCCCAGTTTTGTGTCATTGGCAAACCTGCTGAGGACACATTCTATCCCTTCATCCAGATCATTGATGAAAATATTGAAGAGGACTGGACCCAGTACTGGCCCTTGAGGGACCCCAATTGTTACAGACCTCCAACTAGATCCTGTGCCACTGATCATGACCCTTTGAGCTCTGTCTTTCAGTCAGTTTTCAATCCACCTCACTGTCCATTCCATCCCACAAGATGCTGTGGGAGACTGTGTCACGAGCCTTGCTGAAGTCAAGGTAGACAATATCCACTGCCCTCCCCTCATTTCTCCATCCAGTCATGCCATCTTAGAAGACTATCAGGTTAGTCAGACATGATTTCCCCTTGGTGAATCCATGTTGACTACTTCTGATATCTTTCTTTTCCTCTAGATGCTTTGAGATGATGCCCAGAATGAACCATTCCATCATCTTTCCAGGGCTGGATGTAAGACAGACCAGTTTGTAGTTTCCTGGGTCCTCCTTCTTGCCCTTTTTGAAGACTGGGATGACATTGGCTTTCCTCTAGCCTTCGGGCACTTCTCCTGCTCTCCAGGACATTTCAAAGATGATGGAGAGTGGCCCAGCAATGACTTCTGCCAGCTCCCTCAGCACTTGTGGGTGCATCCCATCAGGACCCATGGACTTGCAGATATCCAGTGTACTTAACTGTTTCCTAACTCAGTCTTCCTCAACCAAGAAGTCTTCTGTACAGATTTTTTTCTGTTTCTACCAAAGCGCAGGACTCCTGAGAGCTGGCCTGAGCAATAAAGTCTTGTCACGGGCGGAGTGATTAACTTGTAAGAGAGAAGTAATAAAGTATTAAGTATAATTAAAGTATTAAGGTGAAACTACTAACAAAATTGGTAGTAAATGCAACAGTATTTTGTGAGGGTCAATGCCAAGGTACACTTGTGTATTTGCTGCACAGAGGACAGGGTCAGACAAACTGTCAGGGAGACCCTCCTGTTGAGTCACGAGATTCAGAAAAGACCCCCTTGCTTTCTAAACTACTTCTCAGAGAGGAGTCTAGGTGCAGCTGGGTCTGATTCTAGTCCCAGACTTGGTCAACAATTTATGTCTAAAGGATTATATATATATGCACAATCAATCCTTTCTATGACTTAGCTAAGATTTCAAAGTTTTAGCATGCTATAAATCACTTACTGAGAATCTGTTGCAGCAAGGAATCTCTCAGCCTCGAGGAGAAACCTTAAGCTAGNCCTCGAGGAGTAACCTTAAGCTAGCGTCCTCACAAAAGGGGAGATCCTGGCGTGCAGCCTGCTGCTATACTGGAGACCTCAAAGGGCTCTTGGGCTGTCCACAATTTATACAGTAAGATAATTGACCTATAGTCATATTCTTACGGGAACAAAGTATCTAGGTCCCCATTCCAGATAGTATTTTGGCTATGTTACAAAACATCCCCCAAAGCTTGCACACAGTTTATTGCATCTGGTGTTCTGATGGTCAAGGCCCAAGCATAGGGGGGAAGGAGGGGAAGAACAAGGAGAGCATACCTCCAGAAGTCTGAAGCAAAGATGACATTCAGCAATTACACCTTGTCTGCATCCTCTCCTCTGTCACCATGGCACCTGTCTCATTCAACAGCAGGCTGACCTTTTTTCTCATTTTCCTTTTGCCTCCAATATACTTGAAAAATCTTTCTTGTTGACTTTGATATCCCTTGCCAATTTTAATTCCAAGGAGGCCTTGGCTTTCCTCATTTTGTCCATGCATACTCTAACAGCATTCTTGTAATCTTTCCAAGTGGCAAGTCCCTTTTTCCACTCAACATAAACTTCCTTATTCCACTTGAGCTTTTTCAGAAGCTCTCTGCTCAGCCACTCAGGTCTCCTGCTTCTCTAGCCTGACTTTTTTTTTCTTAGGGATACACCAATCCTGAGCTTGGAGAAAGAAATATTTGAATACTATCCAGCTTTCTTGAGCTCCCCTACCTTCCCTAACCCATGAGATTTCTCCAATCATTTTCTTGAAGAGGTCGAAATTAGCCTTCCTGAAATCCAAGGTTTCAGTCCTACTTGTTGTTTTGTGCCTATTCCTCACAATCCTGAGCTCTACCTTTTCATGGTCACTGCAGCCGAGGCTGCCCCCAACTTAATGTCCTTCACCAGTCCCTCTTACTTTGTTAGTACTAGGTCCAGTAGTACACCACTCCTTGTTGGCTCGTCCACCACCTGAGTCAAGAAGTTGTCATCTGGAGGGACCACCTGTACTGTACATGCCAGGCTGTGTAGCCTTCCCAGCAGATATCAGGATGATTGAAGTCCCCCATGAGAATCAGCACCTGCAATTGCAAGGCTACTTTGAGCTGACTGTTAAAGGATCATCAACTTGCCCATCCTGATCAGGTGGCCTGTAATAAAGTCCCACAATGGTGTCCCTCATATCGGCCTGCCCCTTAATCCTCACCCACAAACTCTTGACTCCTCATCTGCCCTCAGGGAGGGCTTTAGGGAAATCTCCTCACTCTCTATCCATTCCTTAACATAGAGGGCAACACCTCCTCTACTCCTTCCTCGCCTGTCCTTTCTGAACAGTTTGTGGCCCTCAACAGCCACAATGAGACTCCAGGGACTCAGCTCACTCTCTGTACCTCACCCGTCTCTGCCCCTTCCTTTTCTGCTTTCTTCCTGGTAAAGTTGGCAAGATCCTTTTTCTAGCAGGAGAATTTTCTCGTCTGAGTTTGCTCTCATCTAGGTTTTCATACTGTAAAGCCTCAGAGCTTGTGCACAGCTAAGTAAAAATTCCAGCATTGATGTGACTGGATTGAATTTCCAGCCATGAAAAATGTAGGGAGGTTTTTTGCTGCTTTTATGGTGTTGCTTGTCACACCCAGTGATGGTAAATTTATTAATAAAATTGCATAAATAAAACTAAGCAGAAATACTACTTCTTTTTTTTCCAAGATCTCACAGCCTTTTGCAAAACTTAAGTGAATTTATCTCACAGTTCACTGGCTGGACGATATTTATCTCTGTGTAGCTGTACTGATTTGTGTCGTGTTTTATTTCTGGGAGAATACTATTTACATGACTTAATCTTTATCTTAGTTTGCTAAAATATTCATATCTGTCGTGAATGCAAAGTAATATGCAATTATGTGTAATAAAAGGAAAGAACAGCTTTGGATCAGAGCACATTTAGGTTGCAAAGCTATCATCCTAAATATCAAAATAAATATTAAGTCCATTAGCATTACCAATATTTTAAGGTTGCTTTACAATTCATCAGAATAATGAATATACTTAAAATTAAAATTATTCTGCTTTTATTCAAGCACAGAAGAGAAGAAACAACATTCTGTCTCCATTTCACAGGAGACTTGTGATGTTAAAACATTCTCATGGCATAGCAATTGTTTGAAATTTAAATGGTCAGAATACAGATTGCTGGTGCTAGTGGCAGGAACACTGAGAGAGAAGAGTACATAATAGTTTCAGAGACATGGACAAAATGGTTTGAGTTCAGCGAGAGGCTCCCAGGCTGGTCTGGGCTGAAGCAGTTGCCACACAAGGAGAGGCTGAGGAATGGGGCTCAGCATGGGCCAGAAATGGCTCCAGGGGGGTTGGCAGCAGCCTCTGGTACCTGTGGGGTGGTGGTCAGGTACCTGAAATGTTCTGGCTGAAGTAGTACAGAGGCTTTTTTGTTTTATGAACCAAAGTTAGCCCTAAGGAGTTCATTCTGTCATGCCATTTCTGCACCTCATTTGTCTATGAAAATAATGAAGGAATTTTCATCTGGAAAATGTATTAAAAGAGGAGACTTGAAGAAAAGGAGTGAATTCATCCCTTGAATGTAAAGGAGCTGCTGTTTACATTTGACTCAGTTGTCACAGTTGGCAGCTTCTCAGGACAACTCTCTGGCTGCATGACTGTAAGAGATACCAAATACCAGCAGGGCTCATTGGCTGTAGTAGAAGTCAGAGAACTGGCATGATATGCAACCTTTCCTGTCCTCATTTCTATAGAAAGAGGGTTCCACTTTTCACTAGCAGCATAATCAGGGCAAATCACGTCTGCTGCTCTCATGAAAGACCTGCTCACAGTGCAACGCACGCTGCAGCTGCAGCACCCTCCTGAGAACAGGACTTCTTGCTGATAGACTGCAGCCATTTTAGTGGGATATGAATTCATTACATGAATATTTTTGAGGTGTGGAATGGGGTAACTCAGAAGGAGAAGGGCCTGAGGGAGCTACAGATCTGTGGCATAATGTATCTTGGCGTGTAATGACTTCACTTTATTCCCTTCAGCGATTTTTGTTTTAATAGTCCAATATGTGCAATATAAATTAAATAGAAAACAAAAAATATCTTATATTCATTCTTTACTTTCTCAGTTTTCTCATATTAAAAATGAATTCTTTTATTCTCCCTTCTCCATTGTTTTCTCTTTAGAGAGAAAAAAAAAATTGCAAAAAAAGAAAAAAGCAGAGAGTGTCTAAGTGTATTCATATGTATACTATGTCATGACCAGTAGTAGTTGCTTTTTCACATGACTTTTTTGCTTGTTTTGGTGTCAATGAGAGGCAAATTCTTTCCTGTAGAGAAGACTACAGAGCAGTGTTCTTCTTTCTATACAGTTTTGGCTTTCTTCATTAAAGAATTATTTTAAATGTAGGTAGAGCATTATAACGTTATCTTCAATGCATTAATTTGTATACTACACCATCTTACTCTGGAGCTATCACTTCTTTGTGAATTATTTGCTTGCTATCATGTAACATTTTTTAGCAAAGGTTTCTTGTCACATCTTGCTATGCATTCCCATTTAATTTGGGGCATTTTGATCTAATAAGTATATTGGTGACAGAATTAATATTGTGACACGTAGTATTTACGGTGAAGACAGTGTCAACTAAAAAAAAAACAAAAACAAACCAATATAATAAATGCAAATTCATATCATAAAATATTCAGAAAGAGGATTCTGTCATGAAAAGTTGCATTTCTGCTTACTAAGTAATATTAGCTGGTGTCAATTTGGATAAAGACATTTCAATACCACTAAGTGATTGTATTACTAGACAATGATATTTTATAGAAATGCAACATAACTAAAAAGTTTGTTTTTCTGCAAGCTGATTTAGTTTGCCTGATCTTGGCACACTTTCTGCTCACAAGAGAAAAATTAATCTATGAATTATTTTCAAATACTGCTTCATCTTGTGACACAAAGGTTGAGGCTAATTTGCATACTTGTTATAAAAATCTGTGTTTTAACTTCACTTCTGAAGTAGTATATTTTGAGTGAAAAATAAGATCCAGGAGTGGGTAATTAAAGACATACATGTTATGACATTTTGCTCATTTCAGTACGGATGAAAGAAAGTTACCATGAAAGGTACCAATATTCGATGCCTCTCTACAATACATGTTTTATTGTAATTCCTTCATCCCTGTGCAGGTATTTTATTAGTATTTTGATAGCATTAGTTATATATAAGGTTGTCAAATAGCTAAACATTTTCAGTCACTAATCATTTTTGTGTGCTTTACTTTCGCTGACAATCTCAGGCAGAAATTTTGATTTTTACAGACACACAACTCCTTTTTTTTTTTTTTTTAAAAAAAAAAAGGGGGTNTTTAAAAAAAAAAAGGGGTTTTTTTTATGCTGTGCCTTAAAACAATTCTTATAACAATTTCATGACCATAGTTTGGGGCATTTGTGTTTTGGATCAAAGGCTAACCATCTACATCTCTGTTGCTTCTGATGAGCAAAGTGGGAAAGAACACAGAAACAAGAGGAAAGGTCACTTCAAAGAACAATTACAATGAATTTTTTAAACAACCCTTGAACAAAATCTCTGACCTTGAACACTTCCACTGTGATTTTGCTCATGTTTTGATTTTGCCTTGTTCTAAACTACAAGTGCTCAGAGTTACGTGAGCTGCCAAGTGATTTCAAACTGCTGAAGGCTGACTATCTCTTCCCAGGCACTGGGTTATTTGCTGAGCTACAGAATGAGTGCTCTGGTCCACCTTCTCATTCACTCCCTGCAGGCACTGAACTTCAATTCCCAAAGTGGTGAGATGATTTTCGTATGGATGCAAGTACAGTAGCTTCAAGGGATGAATAGAATAGAGTTAACCATGCAGCAACATACTTTTTTCCTTTGTTCTCGGCACCAGACTGGGCAAGAGCAACATGGCAACCAGCATCCTCCCTTCAAAGAAGAGGATGTAAGAAATGAACCAAGGTAACTAAAAGGGTAACTGAGAGTAAGATGCCTAAAGAGTCAGCTGGGTCTTTGTGTATGCACAGAGGCCATAGCAGGTTGGCTAAGGAAATTGATTAGCTGAAATCACCAAATAGTTGCTGGGGACAAAGCTGAGAGGGAGAAACAGAGGCTGACTAGGCAAGAAAATTATCAGTTCAAAGATTTTTATCTGTGAGAATGATATGAAAGTCTCAAACAAGGAGTTTCAGAACTGAAACTAGTATTGCATTGGGAATGTGGAGGGACTCTAATGAGTCAGAAGATGGAAAGCAGAACACAAAAACACTGGTAGTGAAGAGATCCTTAATGAACAGAGTACATAAATAGAGATTATACAGAAGGAAATCTGAATAATCTGGGGTGGAAACAACATTTGTGAGAATATGCAGAAGTTCCATTAGTGCTGGTAGTCATCTGTAGAACTCATAGGCTAAATGCGTTTACATAAACAATCTCATAATTAATTAGCTAATCTTCATTTGCTAGCTGTTCTTGGCAAACATTTGACCCCGTCTTTCTCTCTGATGAAGATAAGCATAATGGGAGCTGTATAGTTTCTGCACTAGGTTCAAGACAAGTCCAGCATTTCTAGGATCTTTCTTTAGATGTTGAATAGTTTCAAATAGGTTCAAAGAGATAAATGATAGTTGTGGAGTCATGGGATACACATGACATTTCCTGTCACCTTATTAGAGCTATATTCACCCAGAGAAATGTTATGTTTTGACATACTTATTATGCAGCCTTGCCATTTCCTTCAGTAATCTCTCATGATCACTGTCTGCATCAAATTTTGCAAAGAGGTCAACAAAGATGAGAAGTGATGTCTGCCCTCCACTCCACACCATCAAGAAATCATCCATCAATGCCATTAGCATTTTGAGATCTGGGTTCTGGTTTGCATCCAGATTATGTTGAGACTTGGACACTTGCTACAGCCTGGTTGTTTCTTACCTCACTAGTCTGTCATTGCTATAAGAACATCACAGAAAATATCAGTAATGTTGTGCCCTCTGTCCTGGAGCTGCTGTCACTGAGACTTGAGGATCGATACAAGTGACTAGGGTTCATTTCTGATTTCTTTCTTTTCATCAGTTTCAGGTTGAGATGCATGGCAGAACACTGCTCTATGCCTGTGGATAGAGGATGGACTCCAGAAAGAAAGAGAAATATGAGCCTGCACCAGAAAATGGTCAGTCATGAAGCTCCACTTTGTGGCAGATTGAGGATGCAGTGAAATGAAAAATCTGTCTGCTGGGCAGCTGCCCAGTATGCAAAAAGTACTGTGCAAAATACAACTTCAGCATTATGAGAAAAGCTCTATGAGAGGAAACTTTCAAAACTGGATCTTCACCTCAGGGCATCATAGAAATAGTGGCCAGTAAAAAGGCCTAAACTCTGGATGCACCAATTAGCAGCATTTGGACCAACTCCATTCCTGGAGAAACTTCCTGGAGACACTTGGAAAATTTTACAGTTCAGTTTAAAGATCTCTCTGGGATTTTATTCAGAAGAAAAACTAGATCATCAGTCCAAAGAAATAAACATTTTTTCTTGAGGAAAAGAGCAAAAAAAGAGGAAAAAAAAAAAAAAACAGCAGAGAAAAATAACATCTGAGAAAAGGTGCCTAGTATAAGTAAAATTTAAATTGTGGCAAAATATAGCCATTGATCATACATGTCAGGGAAAGGTCTGTTTAGGAAAATGTTCAATATCTGTGAGGCTCATTTTTTTACCTTGAAAAACCCAAGATGTGAAATCACAAGTTGTTTGTGCAGTCTATTGCATATTCACATGTTGAATTTTTCTATCCTTAGAATATTAGAAGTAACTCAAGAGATTTCAGAGAGGAAAAATCATCTAAAAACCACAATACCATCAGGTTTAATCTATTAAGCAGACCAAGTGAGTGACAGACTGTGGCAGGGAAAGTTTTTCATTCACTTATGCACACACTCCAGTGAGTGTGCCATCAAAACAGGGGAAATACAGCACCTTTCTGTCCAGTTTCAGGTTCTGGGTGGCAGCTTGGCCCACCCTGAAACTTAAGGTTGCCACCTCAGGCCCTCTGTTCCTACATAATGTGAGGCATATGTGAGATATTCCTCCCAGTTTCCACAGCAAGGGTTTCTTATAGCCACATGCTGGCACAGACTGCCAATCACACCAGTCCACAATGACATTACAGCACACCCTTCCTGCAGTTTCAGGTGTTCTCCTGTCACTTGTTTATTGTGGCCGATAACCTACACCAGGGCTCCTTACACTCAGTTCTTGCTTGCATTGTTTATTAACTCTTAGTCAATATGGGGCCATGATGCTCCCATGTTAAAGAAAAGCCTGTAAATTGCTTTAAGTAAAATATCTGCTAGCTAGAGACTATTTCAAAATGTAGGAGGCGTGTCTCTCCTGGAATCTAGTGATACCACAGATATTGTGAGTTTTTTCTTTAACACCCAGGGACTTAGTAAGACAATGCATCAGGTACTTAAGCATGAATTTTAAGTCAAGCGTATTTCAGATGGAAATGCACAAACACATCTGGACACCCAAGTTCCCTTTAAAGTGCAGAGGGACATCTGGGTGTCAGGAAATGTGATTCACAGCTATGGGCATGTTGAGACAGACAGCAGTGTAGATAGATTCACTGGGAAAGGCAACACAGACACACAGGGGTCTAATGCAGAACACCTTTATGAAGATCATTACTGTGTGTAGGCTATGGAAGGTGGTTGAATGATAAATATTTCATCCAAAGAACACTTGAAGCCATCTCATTCTCTCCTGTTGGAAGCTTTAGACTAATTTTACTCAGCTCTGTGATCTGTCACGCAATTTTTGTGTTTACTCAGAGCCTGACTTCTTAGATGACAAGAACAGAAATTATGCATGCTTGTCCACTAGCAATTTGGATAATTAACCAACATTCAGATTATTCTATCCACCACCAGAATTCTGAGATGGCTTTTTCCCTCTACACTGGTCTTTCACTGGTTTTACGCAAGAGAAAGGAAAGTTGTATTCTTTTAAAGCTCTGATGCATGGTGATAAGTGTGCCATGTTATATCACAGATATAAAGAAGATTTTTTGTTTGTTTGTTTGGTTTTTTTTCTGTAAAGTACTAATAGCGAGACAAAGGAAGTTATAGGAACAACTAAATCATGTGTGTTTATATAAACCCTTGGAAAGCAAAGTGGACACTCAGATCTTTGTGCCCTGTGAACAGCTGAATATAAGTATTTGTCTACCATCTAGGGAAAACTTGTCTTTCATTCACCTTCAGATGAAGTGTTTGGAACTATTAAAGAACAGAATAAAAGTCTGAATATCAAGATTAAGGGATTTTACATTGCCCTGTTCTGCAAATTAATCCCACTAAGTAATGATAACTACTGCAGTTGTCACTGGACTATAATCGACTGTCACAGGCAGTTTTACATCACCCAACTAGAGGTTAGTCTGTTATCATAAACCTTAATACAAGATTTATTTAGCAATGCAAGTTTTGTTCTGCCAGATTTCACTTCACTGCCGGCATAGCTAGATGTACATACATGGATGTTCATTAAATCTCAGTTGATCTCAATTTATGATACAATCATATTCGATAGCATAGCCATAAATCAGTTTGAAAACATAAAAGAAATTGATGAAAAACCTTATTTGACTTCAAGCCACATGCTTTCAAGATTCATCTGCAATTAGAGAAAATAGCAGAAAGCTAACTTTTAAAAGGTCTTATCAACTGATTAAGTTCTCCAATATTCAGTTTTTACCTAACACGTATTTCTGAGTTTCTGTTGCATTTTAAATTTGCAGAATTTTATTTCCAGGCTAAAAAAAATATGGAAGTTAAAATAAGGATTAAGCACACAGATGTGAAAATTTAAGCTTAAAAGTGCCTCTAAACCTTTTCCTGTTTTTCCATTTTACTTGGAAAGCTTATAAGAATGCCTAATGTGAAGTAGGGAAATTTCCATCACAAATGCATGGTCTGAAGATATTTAAATAACAATACTACCATTTAGGCATTGTCTGAGTAAAAAGAATTTTCAGGCTTTTGAGATTAGTCTTTCACTAGTCAAAGGGTAGCTTCTGGCAGTTTTCATGCTGTGTTGCCAGATTAAATGATAATGTCCGTTCATGTAAGTGTTACATAGGAGAGAAAAATTAGTGTCTTGGAAAGAGATTCCTACTCCTCCCAGGGTCCTTTTATGAGAGGTTAATGACCAGTAAAACAGGCTGGAAAAAAATCACCAAATCTTGGAGATGTGGGAACAGAACATTTTAAAGACTTTCACAAGTTCGGCAGTCCTGGAGATCAGAAGCTACGTCAGGAGAAAAGCCACAGTCTACTCCTTTCTCATATGGTGTGGGCACCGGACAACAATTACAGTGTACTAGACGGCAGCAGCCAAAGGCATTTGCCTGAATGTTTGTAACTTATTTGTTTTACACCCAGACCTCTGCTGCTTATAGCTCTGGTCATGGGGGATAGCCAATTTCAAAGCTATCTGCTGCTAGGACTGAGAAGATAGACTCCTCCAGAGTTTTTCAACTTAAGAAAAACAAAACAAAACAAAACAAAACAAAAAAAAAAAAAAAAACCACAACTTTTTTTCCTTTCTTTTTTTTTTTAAACTGAAATCTCACAGATGGAAAATACATGGGATTTGAATTTCCTGTTTTCAGAACAGCATATATTCCCTTCTACTGTAAACTTATTGCTAGTACTTAGAATTGGCTCTCAAAGATAGGTGAATAAAAGTGCTTGTGGTACTTCTACCAAAAAGTCTGGAAGTTAGATGTTTTATTACATCTTCTCCAGTCACTTGAAATAATGTGGTGATCTTCTACAAGACAATTTGTGATCTATGATAATCAGTTTGCAAAGTCTGGATTTAAACCCAAGCACCCATCTTTATACCTGGTGTGAAAAACCAAACCATATTTGTTGATCTAATAAACCCTTTTGAGCTGGTGGTCCTTGAGACAGTGAGCATGTATTCAAATATTCCCTATTATTTCCACTATTTCTTACATAATTGTGCACAGCTGGTGACAAAGTAGACTATTATTACTTATAAAAATGGGTGTAAGCAGCATAGGGTCCAGGCTTATTTACCTTCTCGAGGCAGATAGAAGTATTCCCATTAACATTACCAGTCATTGACAATGACAACTTTGAATCAGAACCTGCTTTTCTTTCCTTGACTGCTTAAGTAGTTACAGGTTGCCCAGACAAAGTTGTGAATGCCCCTTCCCTGGAAGTGTTCAAGGGCAGGCTGGATGGGGCTTTGAGCAGCCTGGTATAGTGGGAGATGTCCCTGTCCATGGCAGGGTGTTGGAACTAGATGATCTTTAAGGTTCATTCAACCTGAACCATTCTATAATTCTATGAAGTATATCTGTTGGAAGTAGTATTCCATGTTTTCACCACTTTTAGATGTGTTTTCCTTTTGTTTGGTTAAATTTAAATGCAGCATGTTTTAATGCTATGTTTACAAAAGTACATCTCTGGCTGGTGCACTCTGATTTTTCTGTAGACTGATATCTCCTCGTATTTTGGCTTTTCAGACTCTTACAAGACTTTTTAATATTAGACTTTGGAAAACTGTTCCTTCTATTTTCAATCAGATTTCCATATAATTAGTCACCCAAAATATATACTCCTATTTATCCATTTGAGATTGAAATGGATATTTTTGAACTCTATCATATACTGTTATTATCACTTCTACTTAGCAGTAACGCACTTCTAAATTTTATCCCCATCCACTTAGTCTTTGGTCTACCTGCAGCTTGAGCTCCTGCAGGCAAAGACAATTTCTGTTCATTTGTTTTAAGGTCCTATGTGGCCATAACAGATGAAATGAACAATGCAATTTCAACAATAGATTGTCTTCATGCTAAATGGCAGTCCAAAAGGTCTAGTGAATGCTGGAGATTCAACAATAAAATTCATTGTTAACACATACTTCTTTTAGCCTGGAACTCAAAACATATAAGCATTTATAGTTTGCAGAAAATCAAAAATGTCTGTGATTGATTTATGTTACATATCACCATGCATGATATTTTTATACATGCAGTAGAAATGTGTTACATTATAAATGGATTTTTTTTCTATCGAATTTTCATTCTATTTTATAACAATATGGATAAACATTATCTGCTCTTAGAAACTGTTTATATAGCAGCTTTAAGATGGCTTTTCTGCTTGCCATACAATATTTTAATATTTACTTTTTTTGCAGAACTATCTGCTAGTGCTTACTTTATAACAAATAAAATTGGTTTTGCATCTTCATTAAAGTGGCTAGGGTTTTTTTTGTTGATTTGGTTTGTGAGTTTGTTTGGACTTTTTTCCTTTAGGATTATCCTAACCCATTGTGCGTTGTGATTGATTTCCTCTTTCAAACGTTTCTTTTCTCTTTAAAACTGAAACAATTATTTTACTTTAAGCAAAAATAATGTAGAGTTTCTTCCTTAAGTAGATTTCATTACATATGCTGTATTCACAGCAAGCAACACGATTTAATAGTCTAGAATAAACTTTGCTTGTACTTGTAGGTTTTTGAAATGTGTCAAAGTTTAATAGGCTGATTTAATGAAGACCTAACTATCTTTGCTAAAAACTGGATATGGAGCATGGTTCATCACTCATGAGTAGAAACTGTAAAATAATCTGTATGTTTTATATGAACTGAACAGGAATTTAGTTATCAATAAATTAAAATTAATTCAATACTTTAGGGTTTGACTAAGTGTTCTACCTAAAAACAGTGCTGATCACTTTAAATTCCTTTTGAAAATACTGTTTTTATAACATTATTTTTCCAGGAATAACTTAAAGGCATAAACTAATCAGAACCAGCCATTTATATTTATGTGCGTGTGTATTTAAATGCATATTTTTACTGTTCATATATATATATATATGAGTGAAGTTGTGTATCCTATATGTACACATGCATCACAACATATACTCTGTACAGACAGAAATCATATTTCCTACATTTGCAGATATATGGGTTTATCTGAGGTACAAGAAGTAAGAGACATATTTCCTGTTGTCACAGACGTTTATTTGCATTTGTAGACAGGTCCTGTCATTTGCTGGAGAGATAGTATTACCTGGATCCCTGATGGGGTGCATGCACACTACTTTTATCTGTATAGGGCTGATAGACATGTGACTGCAGCATATCCAGGAATGCCTACAGTAGCTTCAAGTGAAGTACTATGGATAAGAGCATCAACACATCCCCAGGGCAACAACTGCACTTGTTATTCACTGGTGATATTGCCCAGATCAGAGATACTGAACAGAGACTAGTGATTATTGTCTATACTATGGAGGTCCCACAGCAGATCATTCTGTCTCTGTACTGCTTCCTGCCACAAGGGGGATCCCTGTGGGACCCTACTCTATGGAGTTTGGAGACGGTGCACAAGGAGCTGGTGTGAGATAGGTATTTAATTGCAAGCTAATATGAAAGTGTATGTAAACTAGTTTTATTTAATTTTACTTTCTTGGACTTCAAAAAGGACCACAGGCATCAAAGTGGTCAAAAACCTATCATGCTTTACTCCTACATGATGTATTAACCTTAAGAACATAATTGGCCTGAAAAGCAAAGGGAGTCCCATAATTTTAATTAGAGCCAGAAAGAAAAAAAAAAAAAAAAAAGTAACAAAGAATTCAGAGAGATACTAGTTTCAGCAGTAGTCAGCCAAAGAACATTCCAATTTTTAAGCTTTGGCTACAGCTCCTTATTCCTGGTTGTGACAGTAAACAAGTATGTGGATCTGTGACCTGAAATACGTGATGCAAAACTTTGCTGAAATCTCTGAAAGGTGTGTTCATCTGTTGGTTTGCACTTTACTGCACTGTTTACAGGAAGAGGTAAATAGCCTGATCCAAATAAGCTCTTAATCTTACTTTCAAAGCACACAGGTTTTTCACTCTCATACTGCAGAACCTGGAAGTAGTGCATTAAATAAGGCTCCGTTCATTTATAAATCACAGTCAATACGGCCACTCTCCTTTTGACACAAGCAACTTCAAATTATCTGGTCGTATTCCCCCTTTGAAAGCTGAGTCTGAAAGTCAGAAGGATTTACAAGTTTGTTGTGTTGCTATTTCTTTGTTCCATCATTAAAAATGAGGTTGTAAATCAAACAGTGCATGGATTTCCCTTTTGGCACATTTATCCCCTACAGGTCATTACTGTGTGTGGGCAGAAAGTGTTGTTGCACTTTAAAATAACCTTCTGTAAGTGGAGTTACAAGCTTAGCTCTGAACAGGCTCATACTTGATTAAACATCTATCATTTTTAGCCTTTTTTCACCACAAAAATGCAAATGAGAAAACAGCTAGAAAGGTTTTTTTCTTTTATGTTAGGAATAAGTAAGGGTTCTTTTGGCATAGTTTTTCAAGACAAATACACAGTGTGCTCTGCACTAATACTCACATGATACTATCTTTATATAAGCCTTGGTTATTCTGCCCCCAAAGCATCTCAAAATGAAAGAGATATCACTAACAACCTTAAACCTGCAAATATACTTTCAAATTAAGACACAGGCATGTGGCAGTTGCTGTATGGAAACAGATCATTGAGCCATATGGTTGCTTGAGAAAAAGACAAAAAAATATGATATATTTAACGAAGTAAGTAATATAATTCATGGAGAAACACAATGACGTGGACAAATACCTGTTTTCCTCTATAATGATTGTCTTATTCCTTGAAGCATAACACTTGATTTCCCTCATCTTTACATGGATAGCTGCAAATGTTATTATTGGCTATGAAATTATCCAGCCCTTATGAAAAATTAATATCCAGCATCTGCCTTTCCCATTTCATTGCAGCCGTAAGTATCACAGGTTGATGACACATAATGCAAAGGAAGACATACTTGCTTCTTTGTGTTTTCCTTGTCTGTTTTCTCTGGCGATTCTCTGCTATTTAGTATATAAGTGTATTAATGAGTAATAAAGTAAGTATATGAATAATAACACTGATTTATGGGGAAGAGAGGAGGTGAGGCGAATGCATTTGTAACCTAAAGAACTCCATGTGTCTGAGATATTTGAGAGAAGCATCAGGACTTTACAGATGAAAGGAAAAAATGATGCAATGTTGCAGGGAGAAAATCCTGAAAAATTCCTTCCTGTTGTAGCATCTTTGGTTTTCATCCACTGACCTGATCCACTGCTCATTGAAAATAAATGGGCAAGAAACAAAAAACAATGCCCTCATTTTTTCCTAAGATTGCACTTTACATTAAAGGATAAGTCAAAACCCTCAAAAAATGCTCTTAAGAAAATATCCACAATAGTGCTTGCTTTTGTTCTGCATAAATGCGGAGGTCTGCTAAATCCTTGTGTTGCATCCAGTGCTCGAGATGCTGTTAGTAAAACTGCATTTAGCATTTGTGTTAGTCCAGAGGCAAAATCAGAAATTAAAACATCATCTAGGACAGTTAAATTTGCATGAACTAACCATTAAAGCAAAGAATACATTCCTAGGGATTTATTTTTATGTGATTTTCAGAAGGATGCCAGTGCACAGTCTTTTTTTATTAAATTGCCAAAATCATTACCAGGATATTTTGTAGCAGTTAAATTTAGAAATTAGGACTTTAAGACTTAGTTGGTTAATTTGTTGTCCTCGGAAAAAGACTCAGGAATTTTTATATTAGAAAACTATTTTGGTTTCAGAAATGGGATTGGATCAGAAGCTTTTGAACAAGTATCCTGTTTGTATGACATTTACAGAAACCACAGGTGTGTAATCAAAAAGGTAATAAAGCTACTTTGTTAGAAATGTAACATCTAAGTAAGTATTAAGAATGCTTTTCGATTAAATACTTTCAGAACTTTTTAGTTATAACTTTAGTTATACTGTTCCCTCTGATAACTTAGTCAATGTGAAACAATATATGAAAATACCTGTGAAAGAGAGATAGTCTTCTATATTCACTTCTGAAAGATTTCCGAAACCTTACTTAGCCTTAGCTAAACATCCATAACCAATTTTTAAAAAATATTTCTGATTACAGAAACCAATCACAAAATACATACTGCCCTCCATCTGACATCTAGATTTCACTACTGAGCCTGCAAAGCATTTTATTTAAGTGCTTATAGTTCTAATTCCCAGAGAGCCGCCCTCCACAAACTGGAGAGGGAAAACGGAAACATAAGAGGGTGACATTTTGTTTGTTTAAGCATAGCACAGCAGAGTAATTGGTTTTGAAAACTGTTCTGGGATTCCCAAGGTCATTCACAAAAGGAGCTTTATTTATGCTTTTGTTTTCTACCAAGAGACATTTGAAGAAGAAATTTGGTATCATAGGAAAGAAAATTTGTCAAGGAGTTATTGGAGGTTCTTTTTCATTTGGATTTATTACACTGAAATATTGGTAAATATAATAAAAATAGTTTGCATTGCCTACCTGGTGTCCAGGGTACTTTCCATCTGGTCTCATCTTCCCCAGCAGATCACCATACAGCCAGCCCTTCTGACAACTGAGTGGGTGCTGCCTCCAGCTTCACTTGAAGAACCATTGAAAACTTTGGTGTCACAGTGGAAGCTATTTGAAGCAACTGTCAGATGGGTATGAATCTTTCTCTTAGAGATGGGAAAAGCAGCTAGACCTAACTCTCTGGTTTAGATGCAAGCCTTCTAACCTTAATTTTCTCCTGTCTTCCTCTCCAGCTCAGAAAGACTTCTGAGTTGATGCTGTTAACCTTGAAAGTATCATTTGACTCAGGGATAAGCAAGGCTTATAAAATGTGATAGTTTAGTACAGATTAGTACACATTGATGACCTGTCCACATAGCCTAACTCTAGAAAAGCTTATAAATTAGAGTATCTTCTGTAATATAGGCTTCAACCATTTAACCTTTTAAGGACACATAAACATACATGGGTTGTTAATGGCAATTTTCTGCAGTTCTTTCCTTTCTGATGTTGCCTAAATCACGTACATATATGGGAAAAATGTCATTACCATTCTCATGCTCTGCATACAGAGGGAACAGACACCTTCACCAATAATTAAAAAAATAGATCAGGTCTCTTTGTCAGACTCCTAAGGCAAGTATGAATCTTTGCTGTGAGAGATATAGTCAACATGATGATAAAATGAAAAATCTTCTACAATTGATATATTTTTAACATATGATGAAATACTAACTACAGTTTTCATCACTTTCCAAGAACATCCTTAAAGAAGCTGTCAACGTTTTTATTACTGTGTACAAAATTAGGCTACCATCTTTTGACAGCAATTGGAAAACAATAATATTAAATTTACATATATCTGGAAATTTACCTGTGAAATATGGGGCATTCCGAATTACATTCTCTTCTTTTTCAAGTCTTCTCAATTTAATTAGGTAGAATTGAAAGGAAAAAAAAATAGAAAAATGACACTCCAAATGTAATGTGCGTATGTGTGCACAACAAGGTTTAGGCAGTCACAGCAATGTGTGCAAAATCTGATTTGTGAAAAGACAAAAGATGAGAAGATATATGATGGACAGGTTTTGGGTTTACTTGTCTCTCACCTATGCTGCAGTCCTTCATAAAGGTGCTTTGTAGGAAAAAGGTCTATTGTTTGAGTTCTGCTGGCTGGTGAGTTCTTGGGCAAGGAGGGAATTGGGATGGGAGTTCAGGCTGGTGTTACCTGGAAACAAGAGTTTCCTGGAAAGTCAACTGATGGAGCAGAAAGAAAACAGCCACGGAAAAATAGCAGAAAAGTTATAACAGACTGAAAGACATCTGAAAGGCCATTCCTGAGAGGTGACAAAAAGAGTAAGATTTTCTTTTGGGATGCAGAAGAAATGTTGTAGGGATTATTGCAGCCCGGAGACACGGAAATGAGAACAAGCCTGAAAACAAGACACGGGAGGCAGGGAGAAGTGAAAGACTCTTGGTTCATCATGTCTCTTTTATTCATTCCCAATTTCCTCTGTTCTAAGTGATCTACTATCTAGCTATCTTTATATAAAACCTATTGGAACCTTTGATATGCCCTTTTCAGAGGAAGATGCAGCTGAAAGCTCTGGCATTCATGTGGCCTCAGGAATACGAGCAATGTGCATAACTTTAATGATAGAATTACCTAAATATGCAGAGATGTTTGCATCTCTGTACACAAAGACATCCAAAATCATGGATTATTTAGCAATAAAATTGTGTGGACTAAGGTATTTATCTTTAAATAGAAATCATTGTTGCAGGTTTTTTTCCCACTTTTTCCACCTTCTTTTCACATTTGAGTTTTTTGTAGGTGGTTCTCATATTTTTGGAAAAAAAAATTTGAAAAATTAAGAGTATGGTCACAGGGTAGCTCATAATAGTATGTAGAGATCTGAGAATAAATGGTGAGATTCAATTTCATGTTCTACCTCATTCAGACATAACTGAGAAGTTCTGTAGTGTATTGATCCATGCACCTTTGAACCTCTTTTTATTACTTTTTTTTTTTTTTTTTTTTTTCTAAAACTAGACACAGATTCATTGTGCCTGGGCTGTGAGTGATCCAACTTTGACTTCCTCCGCTGCCTTTTTAAGAGAAGGAATTGGCATGAATTCGATAAACTGCCTGATGATTCCGATACACAATTCTTTGACTATTTGAACAATTCTTTGAATTCTTTTGTTTCCTGGATTGATTTTTTTTTCATTACAGTGGTAATATTTTGAGATTTTTTTCAAAAATGAAGTTTGAAAATTTCCTAAGGAAATAAACCATGCAATTGCCTTACACTATCTGTTTACGCTACTGCCTGTGTGTGCCTGGTTTTAAACCTGTGGGCAGATTTGGCAGAGAAGTCTGAAAAACATTATATTCTTTATATTACTCTCAAACTGTTGCTTGGGTAGGGAAGTGGAACTATACTTTCTAGTGAGAAAAACCCCGTAGTGTCTGGAAAGCAGTGTGGTTGGTTCCAGTACTCACAAAATTGCTTGGTAGCACAGAACTGCTAATGAGAGAGCTCCATTTGTGGTGCTGTTAAATCCAGCTCCAGGCACCTCTTTAGGAAGCCAGTTGCAATAGTTGAAAAAAGAAACAACAACGCCATCTGCTATTTGGGCATAATAAAATAAGTAGATCAAATAACTTAATGTCAGGCACTGGACATAAAGATAGTAAATGAACCACAAATATTTACAGGTGACGTATTTATTGACATATTTTTCAATTTCCATACAAGCATGCAAGCAGTAGCAAAGCCATTCTAGAGATTTCTTTTTTTTTCTATAATCTCAGTTGTGCTGAGTGCACCACAAAGGTTCCAATATTGCTCAGGAAGAATGCTGAAGAGGCAAGTTACCTTTTTGAAGAATGCAACAGGGTGAACTGCAATAATCTCAGAAATTGCCTAGCCCAACAAGCAGACAAGCACAATACTTACTTGATAATGAAAAAGAGAGAAAGGAGAAAGCCGCAATCTTTGGAGAAAGGGAAAAAAAAAGCCAAAAACACCCACAAAAATAAAACCCGAAACAAACAAAAAAAACTTTAAAACATAATTTTTCTTACTCTTCTACATACTACACCAATATCTTTTGATGAGATCTTGGGTCTACTCAGGGAATCTCAGAAGGGTTTTAAATTTCTGTAGACATAAAGAGCTTGTCATAGATTTCATTGAAAGGCTGTGGAAGCTTGAAAATAAATACTCATAGTAAATTCATAAAAGCTCAGCCATTCTGATATTTCTCAGACCTACACTAAACTCAAAACTTATAAACCTATTGAAATATAAATCCTCATTTTTTACATTTTTTTCCTTGTTTCTTTCTTTGTGTTCGGGATTTTCTTTTCTTCTCTCAGAGTAAGGATAAAAAAGACTTATTTTATACTTCCTATATGAATAAACTGTGCAAACTGTGTCTACAGAAGAACATTTTGTTCAGGGATATGTTGTAAATTTTTTCATTTGGTCAGAAATTCTGCAGTTAGAAATATGCAACCTGACCTTTTAATATTTTTAAATAAATAAGAACAAACTCTACAGCTGAAAATAAAATCAAAGCAATTTATTCAGTTCTGAAGATGCTTTCCCAAGCAATAAAGCTAGCCACCAAATAATTCTGAGGCAAGACAATCAGGTCTTGAAGAAAGATCATTCACTGAGGGAAAATGAATGATGGCTGTTGTGTTATTTTCTAACACAATGTTTGTGGTTTGGGTTTTTTTGCCCTGTCTCATTTTGTATGATAGTCCACTGGAAGGTCCACTGAGAAGCACAGGCTTCCATGTAGCCAAGTTCAGTGGTTTCAGGATTTTTTTTAATTTTTTTTTTTTTATTATTTCTAAACATTTTGATGATGCTTATCCATTAATATAAACATGAGTATACTGACATTGGACCTATTTCTCTAGTTAGTTACCTTTCTTGGTAGCCTCATGGAACTCCAGCACAATACCTGTGAAAGGCTGAAGTTGTAATTTGGAAAAACACATATTCCATACCTGAGTAATGTCTACCTTTATGCAGCAGTTACTATTGCTGTATCATTTATTTTGACTCATTCCTGCATTATTGATCACCCTGTGATGTGGGAAGGCTAGGATTTGAAACACACAGAGACAGTTACTCTTTAAAATTCCTGTTTGAATCACCAAATGATACAGTAAAAGATAATTCTTTACATGGGGAAGCTGAGTTTGCAGTAGCAAAATCTGGTGAATGGTAAATCAAAAAGCAGAGCTATATAAGATGTAAGGGTGGACCCAGCAGATAAATAATGGCATTAGTTAGGGGTGGCATCCTTAACCAAGGGAGAAAAGGCACAGTAATTTGTCTCTGTCTGTTTTTCTTTTGTTGCCATTCTTATAGGGACTGTAGTTGTCTTTTATAACCCATGTTAACTCCTTTGTGTTTTCACCACATTTAGGAAGATTTATATATGCTGAATACATTTTCTTTTTAGTCTTTCTTATGCCCTAAAGTCAGTTCTACTGGTTGCATTCTTTCAGTGACCAATAGTGAGCCTTTTCTGATTTCTGTTTATAACAGCGATGCCAATTTATCTTCAAGGCTTATATTGTCACAGCATATTATGAAGTACAGAATAAATAAGTGGTGGGGTTGGAGGGTGTGGGGTGTGGAGAGGTATCCATGCCAGAGATTTCAAACCGCATTTTGGCTTCCTCTTTTGCTGCATTTGAACTCCACTGATTCTTGCCTCCTTGATTTACTGGGATGGATAAGAGCTCTACTCAAGAATCTCCATAACATGATAACTAGAGCAATCTTCTTGATGTGCAAGTCATGGATTCAAGTTTCTTAAGAATCTGAAGAGGCTAAGGAACACTCTGACATCTCCTTTGAATAAGTTTGTGGCAGACACACAAAAGTCAGGCGTTGATTATTCCTGCAGAACTTTTGAGAAAAAATAGACATGGCTATACTTGATACTAGCCCAGTCCTCTTGGCTCTCCACATCGTCACTGTGGTAGACCCTGGAAAGTCTTAGAGAGAGAAATACCCGCACTGGTTCTGCACTATGAATTCTCTAGTTCTGTAAAAGTGGATCCCATGAGCATGCTTTCCTTAACTGCTGTCCAAGTAGCTAACTAGAGAGCTTTTCATATAATAGAAAAAACATAGCGGTCTGATTTGCTGTTCTGCTTACACAGAACTAAATTTGATTTATTTTCTAACTCAAGCAATATGTATGGACTTTCAGGTTTGCTATGGATACCAACATATGTGACTGCATGACAGAATTTTCTGTTCAGCAAATCAGTGATTATATCTGTGCTAGGGAACATTCAGTAAATTATGAGGCAAAAAGGAGTGTGAACTATTTTTCTCATCTTCCAACAAAGATCTGCTTACTTAGATTTCAACACTACTTTCCAGACTACTTAGTGAAACTCTCTATGGTCAGGGCTGTTGCTCATCTACTACCACCACAAATATGACAACTGAATATTTACTGATAATAAGTCTCAGAGTTCAAAAACCAGTAACAACAGTCATGTTTAGGTAACATACATCACTGAAGATGCATAAAGCTGACAAAAAAGATACACTTCCAAAATTAGTAACACAAAGGCTGTTATAAATGCAATAGCTTTCAAAATAAATGAAAACACTCCTTCATTGGTATAGTGAAAAATCGTCCCCCAAAATGTCAAACTCAGGAAATGGATATTTTTTTAATGGTTTATAAGAAAAGTAACACTTCTTTATGTCATATACAAAATATTGAATGCTAAAATCATATGTTATGTATGCCGTCGTTTTTTTTTATTATTATTAATAATGATAGTTATAAAATGAAATATTGCACCAAACTTTAAAAAAAAAAAAGGTATAAAATTTAAAATAGAGAATATAATAATGAAGATGAACATCAGATCATCTATTGAGAGTGTACATTAGGCTGCTAGCAGAAGATAATTATTCACCTGCATATTACAAAACAATTCAAGTTCTGAAACTAAAATTTCATCTTTTAAACATTGGTTAATATTATCAGCCACAAATCTTCTGGGACATTTAATTGTCTGATTTAAATTAAATGCTTTTTGCCAGCTTTTGTTGCTACCCAATTAATTTTCAAAACCAATTAAGATAAAGATCACCCATAATAATATCATACTTCTTATTAAACCTATAATTTTGCCAATCTCATTTACCATTTTTGACCCAACATTAATGACTCCTGATTAGAGGTGAGAGTTTGTGCCTGTGAACTGTTGATGTGCTTGGAAAGGCGTGTTTCCTTGAATTGGATATTGGTTTTTCTAACTGCAGAGGTGACTAATTTGTAGTTAATAGTTCGTTTGACATGTGTAACCCTTTTTTAGGCTACTGTGGTATCTGCAAGTAGATCCCAGTTTCCTAAAAATTCTAATTGAATGCATGCAAGGTAATTCCTTTTGCATTTTGAATTCTGCAGGAGGGAATGGATAGAAGTAAATGCAAAGATGTTTACTGTTAGTTCAATAAATGCTCCTGTTTCTTGAATATTTGGTGTCGATATATGAAGTCCAAGTGTTGTGATGGTTTGTGTGAATACTGGATGGTCATAATACTCTCACTCCCAGTTAAGTGAAAACAGCATAATTCATACTTATTTTCTGGAAGCCTGCCTTTGGCACACCCTTGTATCAAGAGAGTAGAAGTGAAGGTACAAGTATAAATACAATGGAACCATTTAAAATGAGAACTAATACCACATGGAAATAGTTCATATTCTTTTTCCAAGCCTAAGCTGCTGCTCCATATTCATACTAGCTCTACTGTAGTAGTCTGTTTCTATGAGTTGGCTTGTGAGCAATCTAACATCATTTTCCCATGGGATTGGACTGTCACATTTGTATATGATAGAACATGACATTAAACAACACAAAATGAATAAGCCAGATGATCACTTGTTGTCAACATAGTTCGTGTAAATACAGTTGAAAAGTGCTGCATTTCAGAAAATGAAAATTTTTATTCTCAAAGGTATGAAAGTCAGAATGCAGATAATTTATCATGTCTTTCCGTAACCAATTTTGCTTTCTGGTTGCTGAGGACTAGACTCTTTCTTTACTCTCATTTATGTGTTTCCTTTTGCTACAGTCATTGGCTAGTCAGTTACTTACTTGTGCCTGAAGATACAGTACAACTTAGTACATGTATTTATGAAAAAAACTTCTGTAAACAGCTATCAATCCTGAAGAATAATCAGCAGCAAATCATCATGCCATTTTTCTCATGCGTACTAGTAATATAAATAAGTCCAAGAACGAAATCTATAATTTATAAACCTGATTAGTTTTTCAAGAGTGAATCTAGAAATAGTGAAGAGACTCTTTTCTTCCTGCAAATATTTTATATCATAGATATATTTTTCAAAAAATTTTGTTGTTTACCAAAGTATTGACATTCCACAAAGATTGTGATTTGTATAAATAAAAAAATAAGCTAGTGACAAAGCATGAATAGCTATTAAACATGAAGGGTATTGAAAAAGAGATTAGACATATAGAAAGCAACTAAACTATAGCAAGAGCCATTTGTCTGTTTATTTCATATTGTTTTCTCCACCTAGAATATTTCTTTCTCCCTGTAAAATTGCTGTTGCTAAATCACAGTTTTCACCTTATTGCATTAGATGAAAAAAGTTAGCAGCTTCCTAACTGGATCTATCTTGACTATGATCCATCTCTTCATTAAACTTAAAAATCTGCAGCCAAGGAGAATTAAGCCTTAAGAAGAACTATAGAAGGCTCATCATTCAAGTAAATGAATGTTCTGCATGAGTGTTGGAAGGAGTAAGAGTGAAAAGAGTGACCCATCTGTTTTGGAACTGACACAGGATTTAGAAGTCTATATCGCCGGTATAGATCATAAGTCAGACCTGGCACCTACATGTTTCTGTGAATATTACAAGGACTTTCTGAAATTAAACTGAGGCAAAGGCTATACAATCCAAGCTGCCCAGAGATTAAATTTGACTAGTTAGGGAACGTGGTGAAATATTTATTTCCAGGAAAATTCTATTAATCTATTACCCCGGTACAATATAATATAAATTAATCATTCTAGCAAGTCCATCTCCTCTATCACACTGGCTGGTTATATATAGAGAGAGGGAGGGATTAAGGGATAACTTTATTCTAGTCTAAAGATAGGGGAAGGAAAGTTTAAATCTTGGGTTATTAGAAAGGGAACCTAGGGTTACCAGGGTTATCAACGTTCATACTCGTAAGATTGTATGGACCTATCCTGAGAGAACTCCAGCCAAATATTTGAAATGTTAAAAACCCCAAAGCCTCAATTTACTTGCTAGAGATGCCCAGTTACCCTTGCTTCTGGATGTTCTGTTTCAGATAGAAATAAAATATGGATATACTTCAATAAGAGTAAGGAACGGGAGGATCGTAAACCTTCTTAGTCCACAGTGTGTATATACTTCATATTTTAGAATGAAGAATTTGTGCACCAAAATCCTATTTCTAGAAAGGGCTACAGTGAGAGATCATACCCAAAATGGCCCAGGAGCTTGTCCTATGAAGTTGAAGACCTGAATCAGCTTATACCAGTGTATATTACCATTTATTTCAAAGAATTCTAGACTTCACTTCAAATGAATAAATTTGCATGTTAACCATCTCTTCCAGGAATATAATAGATCCTTCTTTGAGTTTGAAGAAACATATTTGCTTTTAGTGCAAATTGTATGTACATAAGTCACCTTAAAAGAGTGAGCCAACAGAGAATAATATAAAACCAAGAAAACTCTTTCTTTTTTAAAAAGCTGAAAGACTGTGTAACTTTATCTTTTCAATATGTAATCTGTACCACAGGCCAGGCCACTTGAACTTAAAAGGCATTACACAAAGGTGTAAGAGAGCTGTAATCACACCTCTGAGGCTTTATCCTCAGGAACTAACCTGCTTATTCAAGATAGAGGAAGATCATCTCCACTTCAGACTCACTGACACTCCTAACAACATTTATATACAAATATTATGCTGTATATTGAAAAATCTGCTGCCTGACAGTGAAAAAATTCTACCATGTGGTAGAAAAATCTTTGTGTCTGACTGCCTTCAATTTAAGAGCAGAAAGTTTTCTGTTCCTCCTCACTTTCCCATCATACCTACTTTACTGTGCGTAATGAATTTTCCACAACGTTAAACTAACACATTAGTCTCTTAGGCTGTCTTTCTGTTTCATCTGCTGTTATTAATACGGTTGTGTTGCACATTCTAACTTCTGCATGAAGCTAGCTTACCTTCTCAATTAATGTGGTCCATTTTCTCCAAATTACTGCAAGATACTTCATCAGGTGTAAGAACAATACTTTGCTATAATAATGAATTTTAAGGCTGACCCACTGTACTGCTTATTTAATCTGGGTATCCCATTGCATATTGCCCAGAGAACCTACTGATGCAAATTAGAACTTCACTGGCCATTTTTTACTTCATACCTTATCCAATTCTCTTTCTGAAATGTCAGATACAAATTGGTGTGGATGTCATCAGACTGTTACTACAGTGCCTTGCATTTACCACAGAAAATATGTTACATTTTCATTTGCATATATGCAAACATTCAGTAAATGATGGGAAGCAGATTCAAGTGAAAGGAAAGACTGATGTGTTTGGGGAAAGAGGTATTATTTAATTTAAAAGTTCTTATTAACTAAGTAAACATTTGCTTACATTCCTTCATCTGTTGATTCTGTATTTTAAACATTACCTGTTTTAAAATGAAAAAAAATACACCCGACATTAAATATATTAAATATATTAAATATATTAAATAAAGCTCATATAAAATCAGTAGCAATATTGTTTAAAAACTGCATTTTAAAAACTAGCCTTTTTTATTATAAATCTGTTCATTTGTTGACTTGTTAATTATTCTGTATAAAAAACAATTCTTTACTGATCCTAATGAAGTCGGTGAGTCTACATGTCTAACAAGGAAAATGTGTAAGATTTGAAAAATCAGACTTTTTCATATTAAAGTAGTGAAATGAGATAATAAATCCTTAGCTGCTTGTCTCCTGCAAAGGCTACTAAGTCTATAATGTGTAAGATGGTTCAATCTTTTCCATTAAAATATTTGTCCCTTTTTCCCTGTATGAAAGACGGAAGCAAATTTTACAGGATATTCAGCAGAGCAGACTGCATTCTTCTAAGAGTGAGATAAAGTAAAAGGAGTCAGTCTGCTCGTAGTCAGCTGTCCCCAAATAATAAATCATGGACTGATGTTAAGAAATTTAAGAAGCTTGTAAGAGATTCAGGTATTGTTGCTTTATATAAAGGTTGTTTGAGATATAAAGTAATTGTCTCAATTACTAGACTAGAGAGGAGAAGCATAAGCCAATCAAATGGAAGTCCATCAAATAAGTCAATTAAATGAAAAGCAGAACTGGAATTTTATAGCAAAATGAGTAACTAAAATCCTGAATCACTGTCAATATTTCTAAAATCAGATTGGTATTAGACTGCTTCATTTGATTTAACCTTTGTGTGTGCCTCCAGCAGGCAGGGAATGAAATCCCAGAGTCGCAAGCTGCAGAATCAACTGTGTGTTTTTCTGTTTGGTCATTGTATGTTCTTATAGGTTGTGGATTCAGAGTGAAACAGCAATGAATATAAGCAGACAGCTTTCTTTTACCTGGAAAACAATACCAGTCTACATATAACTTTTAGTTATGAGATGAGATCTTAGACTTACACTTATTCTAGCAAATAAATAAATAAATAAAAGTCCCTTGCTATGTATTTATCTGCAAATTATTTATAGGAATGTTTTTTTCAAAGTCTATATAGTTATATGGAAGAACAGAAAATAGTCAACATTACCAGGATTGTCTTAGCTTTATTGCTACTTTTAAATCCTTTCTCCCACATCTTTTCCTAGCCTACATATTCAATATCCTTGAAAGCTTTTTTACATTCTTTTAGTCATTCATGTAAAAAATTATGACCATGAGAAGTTGCACTGGTATAAAATGTGTATCCACATTATAAATGTTCAAGGGAGAATATTTTAGTTGTTAAGACAAATATATGGACTTCAGTTAAATGAAGCACTATGGTCTTGTCTAATATTTGAATATCAAGGTTACAAATACAATCTCTGCAGTGGTCAAGTCTACATCTATAAGACTGATGGCATAATTTACTTACTGTAAGATACTTGTCTTCATCTTTGTTATTCATATGTCAGTAAACATGGAAACGAAGAACAAATCACAAACCTTATTTGTTTTTAAGAAAGAGTGACATAAATGGGATTTTCTGAGGGTGCTTGAAAAATCTTTAGAGATTTTGAGCAGCTTTTTCCTCCAGCAAGTGTTAACTTTCCTCGAGCTTGTTTTAGCCAACTAGGTTTCACAGACAAGACATCTGGGAAAGTGAAAACTGTTTAGTGAAAAGAAAATATAGGTATGTAAATTTGAATTTAAAAAGGTGCTTGTGCAAAATGGCTGGAAACAAATGTGGTGCTGTTGCTTTCATCATGACTTTCCGAGTTCAGTCTATTGCAGATGAGCCTTTGAGGAAAACTAAGAAAGACTCCTTGGTGACAACAGTCAGCAGAGGTTTATCTGAGTGGTTTCAGATATTTTCATGGGAAATTTTAGTAGTTCTTTCTCCATCTGCACCCCTGGGTGGCCAAGACCACAGCTTGGACCACAGGTGTCCACAGCTCTACTTTCTCATTAGTTATGTGATGCATTCACCTTCTTCTCTTTCAATGTGGCTTAATTACTGCCGCTTTCAAACTGCCCTTTCAAGAATATGTAATTCTTGCATTATACACGTGGAAATCAGGTTTTTATCCACATTTCATGCCTTGCTCTCTGCCGTTATGGGTAAAGGATGCACAAGATGTAAGTTTTCTATTCTGGAAAGCCTTCATTTACAAGCTTGAAGTAAAAGTACACGAGCTGAAATTGAACATCAATGAGTTTAGGTGTTATTAGGCATTATTTTCTCCAGAACTGCTAGAGTTGTTTTATAAATTGGACATAGAAGGGTAGAAGTCACAGCATTGTGAACTTTATACTATAAATGTAGAGTAATTACTTAAAGAAGTTACCAATAAGAGACAAGTAATCCAAACCCACCCCTGAACTCTGTTTCCTTGATACTAGAACTCATTATATAATTTATCTACAGGTTAAAGAAAAATATGGATTAACTTTAGCAATCATAACAGTACTAAATGTAAGAATCAATAAAGGCAATGTTGGAATTGCTAAACATCTTTGTATACATAATAGCCATACATGATTATATAATTACTAAAATCATATGTTAGTTTGTGTGAGATTACTCTGTGAATTTCCTAGTAATAGAAAGAAGGAGGAGAAGGAGAAGGAGAAGGAGAAGGAGAAGGAGAAGGAGAAGGAGAAGGAGAAGGAGGAGAGGAGTAGGCAGAGTTCAGTCAAACTGAACTATAAACATTGCACAAAAGTGTAAAAGTGAAATAGAGTCAGAATTGTTCAGACTTTGACAATGTTCCTGTGAAAAGTGAAATTGCTTTTGTTTAATATAAGAAAGAAAACTACAACTTTTCAGAAGAAAATTCTGAATATGATTTGTTGGTTTATATCCACTTTATTAAAATTTACTACTCATCAGGTCACTGTTACTGCACCAAATTGTATCATCTATGCATTCTTTTGCACAGTAGCATGGGGTCATACATGTGCATATATTATTCAGTTTTTATCTTACACATGTTTGAAATTACTCTGTATTTCCATTAACAGCTGTACTTCCAATATGTGAATGGAAATAGCAAAGCAATTCCCACTTTTTTTTCCTTCTGAAAAAAGTGTGATAATGATCCCATAGTGCTTCCAATCCCCACATATTTTAGAAACTGATAATTTCAACACTTTAAAGTCTTGAATTTGAATTAACTTACAGCAATGTTTTTCCCATTAACTATTATTATTTGGTGCATTTTCACGTGAATAACAGAATACCACAATACTAAAGGACACTATGTGACTGTTTACATGAGGAGCAGAAAAACAAACTAACAAAACACTCAGATATTCTTATTAAAGTGGGGGAAGAGAATTGATATAAACAGAATGGAGTTCCCTGAACTGGAATTTGACCAAAGTAAAAGGATTAACAGTCTTCCTTGACCAGAAGCGTACCAAGGGAACTTTAACAAGGAGATACATCTGGCAAACAGGCTGTGTGAAGGCCAAATAATGCCATCCTTCATCATCGCTTAAAATTCCACAGACCTGAAGAGTGTGGCTAGAAGAGTTTCTAGGAGTTATATTTCACTGTGCAGCAATAGAATGACTGGAGTTATGAGGCCAGAGATAAATCACATTGATGGTCTTATTGGAACAGCCCTGCCTGGAAGGGAGGTGTAGTCTCTTCCCTAGACACAAAGAAAGCAAGCTGATGCAAGAAGCAAAAACTCTTGTATTCTGGGGACATTTAAACCTGTCTTTGAATGATGATTCTTCTCACGAGGGGAATATGCCTTAATTATGAAAAAAAGGATTTTCAGAGGAGACGATACAAATTACATTTCCTTTAGTATTTGCAGTTATCTGAATGGACGTGTTTCTCCAGTGAAAAAAAGGCTCAGTGTCAAATTTGCATGTATAAAAGTGGACCACAAATATAGTGAAACTCTATATTTCATATCTTTTCTCAATTCCAAAAAAAACCCCAACAATCTTCCACTCTAAGTGCCAGTTAGTTTCTATCTCGTCTCTGACAGAATAATATTTTTAGGTTTTAAAAAAGAAAGAAAAATAGAAGGAAAACAGTGGGGTGGGGGAAGAAACTTTCTAAGCATTTTGAGAGTGTGCCTTAATCATCAAGGGAAAAGGTTTTTAAGCCCCATAGGAGTCTTAGTTTTAAATTCGGTAGAGTCTTTTTTTTTCCTTTTTTCTTTTTTTTTTTTTTTAATATGCTTTAGACTTCCATGAAAGGTCGCCATATGGAGATAAAAGAGCAGATGAAATAAAAAGCAATAAGAAAAAACAATAAAACCATCATTGTTTTCTTGACCTTTTTCAAATGCATTCATCATAGAGTATATTGTAAATTGAGTTAGAGCTTTGAAGCTACCATTGCTCTGAGTGGAATGATCTCTAGCATCCACTTACCAATGGCCCTTTCTGCCAAGGTCAGATGGTAAGAGGCTTCCCTCTGAACTGAAGCTCTAAGTAACGAGTGACTCAAGACAGGCGTTGTTTATTTTTCACTCTCTGGCAGAGATAACACAGGCTAGGCCAATTTCTGTGCTACTGTTACTAAGCTTTGTGCGAAGTTATCATGATAACAGGCAAAAAGAACAAATGTTACATTTCTCAACTGTGTGGCATGCGGTGGGAGAAAAGGGCAGAAGGCAAGAAAGAAGCTTCCTTTCTGAAGATGGCATCCTTCCATTAACTTCATAAATATTTATTTATTATGTCACTCAAGCACTTTTAAGTTATCACACATCAGCAAGGACCCCTAAGAATATGCCTATTAATTCAAATCATGTTCACATTCTGCATGCTTATTGCAATTTTTAGTAAGGTAGAAAATCTGGAATTTGCACTTAGAATCTCTTTCCCATTAACAAAGATCCTTCTAATTATTACTGTATTGTCTACTTTCTAACTGACCCTTCCAATATGATTAAGTTGTTCGGGATCTGGCATCTTGCAGGAGATGGATGTCTGATTTTCATTTATGATTACCATAGGTGATTACACTTGTTAGAAGAGCTTGAGGAAATGAATGCCACGGTCGTATCTGCTGCTACTTCTATTTTTAACACAGTGAAAAGGAGGCAGAAATGTCCAAGAGACAGGCCACTAAACTTGGGGTCTAGTCTTCATTTAGCACATCATCTGCAGTGTAATGAGCAAGCTGGGTCACCTATCAGCAAGCTCTGGCAGATCACTAGAGTTTCTGACTGTCTGTCTGCTTCCCACAGAAAAGGGGATCTGAAGCTGGAACAAACCAAGGTATATTTTCACTGCACAAGTAATTCATAATAGTAGAGTAATGGTGTCAACCTTTCTGATTTGTGGATTAAAATTGACTGATGGTTGGAAATCATTAGAAGACGACTTTAGTATGTTTTATCCAATCCAGCTCTCGCTAAATACAAATCAGTTGCACCTCCAAAAAGTCAATGAAAGGGCTTTGGTTATAGCATTCTCCACCTTTATTTTACCCTTTTATGGAGAGAAAAGAATCATCAGGGATAAGTGGAGATTTATGAAGCAGCTATGGATCAGAGTGTTCTTCAGATAAGTTAATTGGACAATTTACAGTTCTGTGCCTTTGTATTGCAAGGAGTCTGTGGAGTGATTCCAGGTAAGGATCTTTCCACCAGCATCTTTCATTACTTCCTGTATTTATTTTTTTTTTTTGTCACATTAGAAGATGAAATATAGGTTGTTCATTTGGGCAAGCCTCTCCAAATAGCACTTCCATACAAGTTACAGGAACCTTTTATAACTATGTCTGCACCTGTTCTTATGCAATTCCATGATAAACCCCTTTGACTTCTGCTGTACAAGAGAAGACTTGGCACTTTGTTGTATTTTCAAATTACTTATGGCTGCTTGTGGATGTCACAGAGACCTATACTAGTACTGAATCACTGTACTTGTCAAAAATGTTGTTGCTTAAAAAAATTTATGTGCTTTGGAACTGGACTAGCCACAAACTTGTCATTTGAAACAGCTTTATTCTCCCTGCTGTCACCAGTCACGTATTTTTACTTTAAAAGCTAACTGTTTTATCTGATTGCCTTCAAATGTGAAACAATCAAGCTTTTCCATGTAGAGATTCGTTAACTGAGTTTTCCATGATTTCTTTATAAGGTATAGAAATATAAATATCAAATCACACTGTCTAAATGGTTCTGGTTTAAATAAACTGTAAGTAACCAGTCCAGTACAAAAAGGTCACATTTTTTCACACTTTGTTTGTTGTGATTAGCCCCTATTAGTTTTTGCAGTAGTTCATAACAGGAACGTATGGAATCATATAACTGAAACAAGTTGTTGGAAAAATATTTTCCATCCAATTTTTCTGATCACAGTCTTTCTCTTTTACAGTTTAATCTGTCACCTATACCAGGTTCATGAAATCAGATGTAGACTCTCATTTCAAAGACAGAATCTTTGTTATGATCCCAGTATGCTATTCAGCACCTGGTCACACTTCCTTTTTTTGATATTCAGTATGAGGGAAAGAGTCATCAGCTCTTTTCCCGCTTCGCTGCTTGAGCTGCAATGTTCAACAACCTGTTATAGGTTGCTGTAATTAGTTGCAAATGTCTCTTCAAGTTCACTGTAATGAGCTTTTCATAAATATGTAGTATAGTAGCTAAAACACAGACTGGCATTTAGTTGTTTTATTACCTTATCTCACAGCCTAACTTGTTAAGTCTCCCAATTCTTTACCTGTTTCCCCCATACTTTCAAAAAAGCCAGGTTTCTCTCTCCTCTTCTGCCAACCACCAGTGCCAAGGTGCAGTGTTCCTCAGAAAATGCCTGGCCTGCACTTTGCTCTCTGGTGAAGTTGCATTAGTGCCATTTGATCCCTTTGCTTTGGAACCTAAAGCTCTCATGTTTACAGTGCACTGGATTATAGAGTTAAGAGGACTCTCAAAATTCAATAGTAGCATGTGACTGCCAAAAAGACATAATGCTTAGGATATTGTGTGAATAGCCCATGCCAGGGAAAGCCATTGGTCAAGACTGAGGTAATTGGAATAGCAGAACTGAAATGTTTTTGACACTGATAGAAATAATGATATGATGAAAAGAAGCAGGTTTGTTAGAAAAGTAATTTCATTCATGCATGTCAGCAGGTAAGATAAAGGGTCAATGATAAAGTGTATTCCTCTTATGTTGGAGTGTTACACACTTGCTCTGAAGAACAAGGTTTTACATGACATGTTCAGAGGTCAGGTATTTGACTGTAGAGGTTAATAGTCTTAGTGTGACTCTCATCAAATAACAAAGGCAGAGGTTTGTATTTTCAGAAAAATGACCCTGGAATTCCTTGCACAGATTTCTCTTGTTTGCCTTTGAATTGGCAAGAGAAAGCCACATGCAGTCATTGCAGCATTGAGAGGCAAACATCTATAGCCATGACAGCCTGAGTAGTTATCCAATGGAGTCAGATTCTGGACATGTGAAGTATTATATCAGGCAGATCCAGCAACAAAAAAGCTGTAAGGGATTTAGTAACCACTAGGTAAGCTTCAAACTGTTATAAGACTCCTTCTAATGGTATAGAGAAAGTACACAAAGGAAATCAGACTTTTACACAAATGTTTCTGAGATCACTGTAGTAGAGAATATAGGTATTGTTTTTCAGGTTTAAAGTTCCTGAAGGAGTCATTTTCCTTAGGAGATTAAATCTGTAAATTCAAAGAGGCAGAGTCAATGGCCAGTTATTCGAGAACCAGATTAAAATGATTAATAACAATAAAGGGCTTGGTAACGTGTGCAGAAAGCCACAGCACAACAATACATATGTTCTTCTTCATGTGTTCTTCAATTTTGGCCAGCTTGATGAATTTTATTTGATTGAGTTACCACAATAACACAGAGAGGAAGGGTAAGTAATTTGTTAGACACAGCCACATGGGTGCTGGCCTTATTTTTCATCAGTACATCTTTTGGTACTTAAGGGACTTATTCAGCACACATAACAGAAAAACCTAATTGTCTGACATTTTGATATAGTCTCAGCACTAGCATCTTCCAAAGCCTGTGTTTTGAGACATGATATCAAATCACACAATTTGCTATATCCCATGGGCAGGAAGATACAATATTTGGAAGCACCCAGGGGTAACAGACATTTGCCAGCTGCCTCATTGCCAGTGGCAAAATCCTAACAAAATCATTCTTTAATTGAAAAAGTGGTGGATTGAACAGCATGGAGCTGTTACATGCAAAGATATAACTTATCCCCAGCTGAATTTCCTCCTGGGGCTTTGCAGCAGCAACAGCTCTCCGTTCCATTAAACATGGAGCCAGGTCGCCATGCACTACCCGAGCTCAGGCTGCCAAACACCATTATACTTCAGACATGAGAAGAGGGAGCTGGTGTGCAAGTGGCAGCAGATTATTACATCTGACTTTACTGAAAGGATCACATCCCTGCAGTTAGCAGAATGAGGATTTCTTCCAAGTGTTCAGCTCATAATTACTTTTCGGCAACAGATTTGATCAATAATCTTTCTGTAAACGTGACATTGACTTGTATTTTGCTAACAATTGTGAGTTCATTCCTGCCATTATCACAAAAGAAAAGAAAAAGTGATACCCTTAATTGCACAACATTACTAGAATATTTAGATTGGTAGATTCCTGGGCAACATTAAGTGATAACAAAAGTTATGCTTTTAATTACAAATCTTTTAGTTGAGTTCCTGGACTTTGAATCTGTGCCATATCCAGTAGTAGTCTCTTAGTTATGTAATATAATAATTTATTAAAATAAAAACAAATTACAGGAATGTCTAGGGATTTGGGGTTTTTTCTGCTTTTCTTCACTGCTTTGTTTTTGAGAAACTGAAAATTAGCGTTTTCTAGTTGTGACTCAGTGGCAAGTGTTGGAAATTTCACATGGCAAGAGAAATGATGTCATTTCACATCTTATGTTATGGCCATTTGTACTACTGGCCAGAAAATGGTTAATAAACACTAAGCTTCTCATCTATGGTGGAAAATTAAAAAGCAAGCAGAGTTAAACAAGGATGAGAATCAAGAGACCAGATGCAATATGATCATCCACTTACAAATATTTATTCAAACTATGAAAACATATATCAGCTTAACACACTGGAGAGACTTTGATTTTTGAAAGTCAGCAATAAGTGGGAGGCAGTGAACATTACTGCATCCAACTTTAAACTTGTTATCTTAAATTCTATAGATCCAAACAGGTCACAACCTGTCAGTCAGCTCTAATTGGCATCTAAAATAATCCATAACCATGAATGTTTATTATTTTGGCAACTTAGGGTGGATATTAAAGAAGTTAACTGTTTTGTGAAACATCCTTTTTTTAGTGAGCTGATACAAACATAGTAAACATAGTGAAGTTCAGCTATCTCACCCCAAATTAAAATCTAAACTAAAAATATAGAAAAGGCAAAAGAGAAGAAAACATGAAAAGGAAAGAGAGTTGCTCAGAAGTTAGTAATAATATATATATAGAATCATTGGAACATAGAATAATGTGCCTGGAAGGGACCTCTGGAGGTCTCTGGTGCAAGCTCCTGTTCAAAGTAGAGACAACTTAATGAGGTTGTCCATGAGTTTTTAATACTTCCAAGGGTAGAGATTCTAGCATCTTTCTTGGTACCTATTCCAGTGTTTGACTACCTATATGCCACATGTGCAGTCTTTTTTTTCCCCTGACATTACTATTTCCCTGTTGCAAATTATAACTTTTGCTTCTTGTTCTATTGCTCTGCATTTCTGAGTACCTGGCTCCAACTTATTTGTCTCATAGGCATATGAGGTAGCTGGGGAGCAGTAATACCATTCTTTAGAACACATATTTTCAGGCTTTGCTCTGAGCAATCTTGACTCTCAGCGTCTATTACATGTCTAGCGCTCCAGCCCCCCAACCATGTTTGGTCCCTCCATTGGACCTGCTTCAGTGTAGCAATATCTTTCTTTTACTGTGTGTATAACTATATATATATATGTATGTATATGTATGTGTATATTTGTGTATGTGTGTATCTGGAAATGAGTTGAATGAGTTTGAAAATACTTCTTCGGGTAATTAAGTTTTAATTCTTCTTTCTGATACATATAACCTACTCATAAACTTCTGTTTGTGAACAACTGCACATTATTAAAATATGAGCAGATGATTAGAAGCAATCAATTTAGCATGGTTTAATGAGTTCCCATGTATCAATGGAGCTACAAAACTCCTTCCCTTGTCCACAGAAAATGCAAAATAAGTCATCATGAGTTTTTGGTTGCCCATCTCTATAAAGAAACACAGCTATTGTTGAACAGAGGAAATAACAATTGTTGGTTCAGAAGCATCAAATAATTATTAAATAGATTTTATTTTCTACTTTGAGCTCGTATTTTTCTTAGCCTGCTATTACAACAGTTGGGAATTTGACTTACATAACAAAAGAACTCTATAGCTGGGCTATATTTCATGACAATATTTTAAACCACATATCTTTCTGCGTTCTGGGAATCAAGACTGGTTTGCACAAGCTTCCATCCAAGGAGATATATGGCTTGTTTCTATTCATGTGTATTTCTCATGCACAATATCAGAAAATGTTTTTTAAAAATTATTTTCAAAACTAAATTGGTTTGTCACAAATCAGAGTCTATGGATGTTTGGGTCATTTTCATTTCACAATCTCTACTAATCAAATTAGTATATAACTTCTGACACATTTTCTCTGTTAGGTGAAGTTTATTATGTACTTTATTGATGAGTTAAAAACTCATTTCTGAGAAATTTGCTATGTGTTCAGAAGACTCTCCAAATGGCAGACACACAAGACAGAAAAGTAAAAGAGCATGTAGAATTGTGACAGTACATTATACTTTCCAATATGATTATTTATATTTTCTTTATTTCCAATATTCCCCTCTTTTCTTTAACTCTTAACTTAAAAATTGCCGCAGAAAGGACAATGTCTCTTGCTTCATAAGGAGCCACATGGAGAAGACAAGGGCCAATGGGTAAAAGTTGCATTGGGAGAAGTTTCATCTTGATATTAGAAAGACATTTTTTACAGTAAGAACAGTCACTGGAACAACCTCTGCAGGGATGTGCTAGAGTCTCCTTTGTTATAGGTTTTCAATGTGATGAGAGTGCTAATCCCATCTAGGCTTCCTTTGCCATGAAACGTTGAACCAGATGATCTTTCAAAGACCCTCCCAGTCAGAGCTGTTCTATATTTCTGTGATTCATTCTCAGATGTCTATTTTAATAAAGAGATGTGAAACATATTTTAAATTTATTTTCCTTAAAGCTTTCTTTGTTACTTCAGTAATTTTTTAACACTAAGAATAGATCATTCTGAAATTATGGGAAGATTTTTCACTGTACTATTTTAATGTAGTCTACAGAAAGATTCAGGAATTTGTGTGTTGGGTTTTTTTTTTATTATTTTAATGAAATATGCAATATCTGTATAACTGAGTTCTCCAGATGAAATATTTGGTTTTCTATGCCTTAAAAATGCAGTATTTGTGCCTGCGTTCATTTGTTGTGAATCCAAATCCTTCCAGTTGAGAGACCAAATCGAACATTGTGTTCTGTCAGCTGAAGAGTAATCTTCCTTTCCAGAATAGTTGTGTTTGCAATAGCTGAAACTCATGTCATTTGTTCCAGTTCTTTTTTAAAACCCGGATTTAGTTTTTCCTACAAGTTTTCTAGACTCATTTTTATGGCAAGCAAAAGCAAAAACACTTGTTGCTTTAGATTTACAAACTAGGATATTTTCATTCAGAAATGCTGACATTTTTTGATTTTGGCAGATATAAATTATAATTTTATGGGGTTTTTGTTTTGTGAAAAGAAGATTCCACATTTGTCAGTTCAAGTCAATAAAATAATTATTATTCAATATTTTTAGTTTATTCAAATATATATTTTTAAAATAAATACTAACATATCAAACCATAACATAATATCTGGAAAAGGAATAGGAAATATTATTTTCATACAAGCATAAAAATGTTTATAAGGAATCTCTTGAGATTTTCTCATCCAGCATTCTACTCAAAGCAGAACTATCACCATCACTGCTTTGTCTCAGCCTTTATTTTTCCAGCTCAGACCAGCAAACCTCCGAGAAAAGATAGGCTACCAGTTCCAGAGCTGCACTACCCTCCCAGAGAAAGAGATTTTCCCAATGATGAACTCAAACATCCTCAACTACAGCTTGTAACCTATGCCCCCTCTGACAGCTGCTAGCCCTCCTCAGGTTGTCTTCTTTATATCTCCTTTTCCGGCTGCTGAAGGTAGCTAGCATTTATCTTCATCTTCATCAAATTAAACCTAGTATTCTCAAACTCTTCTTGTTGGCTATGTTTGAGACTGTAAACATGAACTTGATGGCCCTTGTCTGAAATCTTAGTTTCTTCTCATCCATCCCTGGACCTGGGAAATCCAGCACCAGACATTCCTTATGCATTCCTTATGCAGCTCACCATCCAGGTGTAGCCCAGTGCACACTACCAGCAACAGAGTCCTAGGGAGTGACTCATATTTGTCTAGATATCTCCCATAACACCAAGTCTTTTTCAGCATGAGTGAAAATTAAGCTGTTAGTTTTCCAGCCTCTACTAGAAAAAACAGCAACATTCTTGGAAGCTAACAGACAAGAATTTGGATTTCAAAGACTGTCTTCATCTATACTCTCAGTAACATAGGCATTTAGCTCACCGAAAGGCTTGAATGCAGTTTACGATCGTTACTTAAATTTAAGCATCAAAATGAAGGTGCCTACATGAGCATTACACATGTAAGGTCCTGGTACAATTTACAGAGATCTAGTTAAAGCTGTCAATGAGGTTCAACTCATGACAATAAAGATACCTGTGGCAGGATTCAGTTGCATAAGCACCAGTTTCTAATACTGTTAGAGTTGCTTAATGTATCTATTATTGCCTCTCAAGTCTGGCAGGCATAGTATAGGACCTGTGGAAATTCTGCACACTTTGAGAGAGGGAGCTGGAAATCAAACTGTTCCTGAGGCATCTCAGGCATTGAAAAAGTATTGATCTTCCTTATGGGTCCCTTCCAATATAAGATATTCTATGATTCTATGAGTCACAGTTGGTCAGTTAAATTCCACTGACTGCAGTGAACATGGGTGTAAATCAAAGTCGTCATGTTTAATTCCTTTTGAAATGCCATCAAGTCCACAGAAAGCTGTTGTTTCCCATAGTTCCTGCTCATATCTGCCACCTGAGTCTCTAGTACCTGAGAATGTCTCAAATCGCAATGCTAAGCTCTGTGGAGAAGCTCAGTCACATCCAAGATCTCTCTTGTTGTATAGAAACCTATATGTATATGCATGCATGTGTATTTCTTAATCCAGAGTTGAACCTCATTCTTGGGACTTCAAACTTTTTTTTTTATTTTTAACATACAGATATTTTAATTTCTTTTTTAAAATCACTGCTTTAATTTATCTTTCAATTTCAGAATGTGCTTTAAATACCACAGTGGGGACAAAGCAGATATTTATGGTAGACAACACATTATCTAGGTGAAGTGACGTGCTACATAAAACATTAATTAGCATGAAAAATTAGTGAAGAAGTACAACTTAAATCATACTAATACTTTTGTTTAATTACCCAGGTACTTCTCCCTGTAGATACTGCACTTAAAAAAACTAAATTAATTTGCTAATTAAAAATCACATATTTTAAGTGAAGTCAAATTCTTAAAGGTTTAATGACTTCATTTTTCTCACATTTTACTTTGTGAGAATCAAACAGAGGCAAAGTTTAGAAATGAGCCAGCTTATGTGTGACATTTCCAACAGAGCCATCGAATTTTCTTCTGATACTACTTTTTATATTTTACTAATTGCTTTGAACAGGCTTTTTGTTCAAGGTAAATAATCAATGAGATCCTCTTTTAAACTGAAGATAACATCAGTTTCCTTCCTCTTGCAAATGAGTTTAAACTGTGAAGATGTAAAGGACACAGGATGGCAGGCTTTAACTTTCTGAGTACCTTCATTTCTTTAGGTAATAGGGTGTCTATCAATTCTGTTCTCCATTCTTTAGGAATAAATGGGTCTTTGTGGAGCAAAGCAGTTCTGTGATTGCAGCTGAAATTTCAAAAGATCCTGAAATATGACAGCTATGGAAGCCTACAGTAATTCTTATGCGATGATCAAACAGAAATCAAATTAGCTTTAACCAGCCTTTGCTGGCTTATAAGAACACATGCAGAGACAAGAAATCTGTGTTTACACTAGAGTAAAACAGGGTGAAGCTGAATGATTGGGTTATATTTCTACTACCAAATGAACATGTGTCATGTGGAGCTTGCCTAACAAAAAGACATACAGGATGATTATATAAGCATCCATTATTATTTGACAATAATTGCTGGATCACCTGAACTTTGCAACCAGAGATTCTAGGCTTGCATGGTAGTAGCATTGAAAAATCTGGATTTCATATTTTAATATTGGTCTCAGCTCTACCACAAAGACTTCAGCTTTGCAAGCTACAACAAGTAGAGGTAAATAACTCTAGTCTAATACTAGCTTCCTAACTTGATTTTTCATTGGAAGCAGGGACCAGTAAGCTTTTTGAAAGCTTTTCTGTATCTACTGTAAGCAGTCTACTCCATACTCCATAACTTTTTTTCAAGAAAGTGTTGATTGCAGTACTCCATATATCCACAGTGTACACACATCTCGGCCAATCTATGCAATCTTGGTTTTCTCATTCCAAATTGAATGTAGTGGAACTATAAAACATCCCAGAAAGCTGATAAGAGTGATCGGGAATATACAGTGGCTTCTGAGTAAGAAAAGATTAAACCTAGAAGGATTTTTCAACCTGGAGCAAAGGCTGGGGAATGTTTTATAGATTTTTTTAGTCATAAGTGTCATGGAGATGGAAAATGAGGCATGCCTTTTTACTGTATTTCCTAACTAAAGAACTCAAAAGCATTAGATAAAATCTATCAGGACAAACAAAAAGAACAAACTGCATAAAGGAACTACAGAACTCATTGCCACAGGGTAGGAAAAATACTTATATCTAGAAGAAGCTATGCACATTCATGGAAAACTATATATTAATGGATATGAAACAAAAATTTAGAGGCAATTTCCAGCTCAGAATATCCTTGAAAGATGTAAACAATAGTTCCAATAGTAAGGTGATTTTGTGGCCAAAATCTGCCGCCACTGGTCAAGGAACTGTTTTGTAACAAGTTGCCAGAACAAAGAGGTCTCTTTCTATCACTGTGGTGTGGAACTACAATCTGGTTAAGGAATTCAGGTAATGCTCATTGAAAAGTTTTTCAGAGCCCATTACAAATGAAGTATTTCACCGATAACTTATCAGTGGAGCCATAATTTACTCCCTATAAAAACTCTCTATAAAACTATCTATGCAGAACTGGAAGTGTGTTTATACAATAGATAATATAAAATATTTTCTTTTCAATAGATAAACATCTTAAATACTGTGCAAACAGAAGCATATATAAATCTAAAGGAATTAAATGGTATCATAATTGTAGTATAGAATACAATAAACCTTCCTTCCTGGGTTGATTTTATTTGGCACCTGAGTTCTTGATCCTTAATCAACAAGTTTTGTGTACAAAAGAGAGGCTTTGCAAAATTGAAAATCCTCTCTTTTCTGGTTATAATGAGCATCTCTAACCTGCCCACTGACTCTAGGTCTACCTATATAGGTAGTAACAGTAATTTCATATCCTTCCAACTTGCTTTTAGTTGAAGTTGCCAAGCACAGGGGTAAAAAGGATAAAATTAAGACCTTAAGCTAAATCCCCCAAAAGGCTATAGATGCCACAACATTTTGCACTGGTATGACTGACTGGTGTGGCAAGGTTTGGGTAGCTGGAGGGCTGCAGAGGTGGCCTCTGTGAGAAGAGGTTTAATACATCCCCCTGGGCCCCACAACTAGTTCCAGTCCACTCCATAAAGGACCCAAGGGCGAGACCATCAGTGACACTGCTGGCAGCCCTGAGACAACATAGTTAAGAAAGGATAAAAACTGCTGTGCAGCAGCTGTGAGAGAGAGGAGTGAGATAAATATGAAACAGCTCTGCAGAAACCAAGCTCAGTGAAAAAGAAGGGGGAGGAGTTTCCCCTGCAGCCTGTGGAGGACCATCATGGAGAAGACATTCATACCGCAGCCCATGGAGGATCCCATGCCAGACTCATTTCAGGACATGCCCTGAAAGCAGCTGCATCCCATAGAGAGCCAACACAGGAGTAAGATCCTGGCAGTGGCCACAGCCCATGGAGAGTAGCCCATGCAGGAACAGCAGAAGTTTTCATTTGTTTTTTTGACTTGTTTTCTTCTTCATTTTACCCTCTGTAATAATACCCAAGCTCTCTCTAAAACTAGGAAAATGTCAGTAGAGCACTTTTATCTCATTTTGCAGGCTCAGGAGCACTTGCCAGCATCTTACTGTATTTTATACAACTAAACTGGCCTTTCAGGAATAACAGATCCCTCTTTCAAACTCCTATATCCTCCTTTTACCACCACAGTGATGATGTTTTACAGAGTATAATCTTTCATCTCTTTTCCTTTATATCACACTCTACTGAAGCTATATAGTTAATGTATTAGTCAAATTTTTAACTTAATTCAGTAGGAGCTGAGCTGAACATACACTTCATCTTATTCTGTACAGAAACAGATGATAAAGAAAAATTCAGTAAAAATAGCAACGGTAAAGTTTTGAAACATGGTTGCCACAAAATTAAAATTGAAAAGTCACTTGTCAGGCATTATTTTAAAAGCTATTCTTATACATTGTTATCATGTTATTCTTTTTGTATCATTCTGACAGTGAGCAAAATGTCATGTTATTTCTAACATCAAACAAAAATTGAAAGCACAGGTAACGTCATTCACAACAAATCTTTGTTTTCCACATTCACAGGAGTTATTCTAAGACATACAAAAGTGATGAAAGTGTATAACAATACCTTTATGTGTGTGTTTGTGTGTATTAAAAGCTATATGATATAAAAATTTATAGTATTTGCATCTAAATAGGTAATAAGGGAGATGGAATTTTCTGTGTCACACCCATAAAATTATATAATCAATGTTAGGTATTTTCTCTGGATTAATTCTTTTCAGACCAGTCACTACCTGTTATTAAGTTGAATGTGAATTACCATGATTTTTCTATAGCTTCATTTTTTAATACACTTTTGCAATGCTTAATATTAAGATCAATATTAGAATATTAGTGATAGTAGGACTTGTACTTTATTTTTTCCATGAAAGCCATACAGAGAGCACCATTTGCTATTTATATACATCACTGGGTCCTTATAGCTTTCCTACTTATGTCTTTGTAACATGCCTTTTTCTTTCTTCATTTGGCTTATAATAGCAAAGTAGTTTGTATTTAGTCCTTATAAATGAATTCAGATATATGGCTAATTGCTATCTATTACGTACTGTTACCTACGTTAAGCAGGTTATTATGAAATTACCTGTATTCCCATTGCGCTATAATATCATTTACAGTCTTACAGATTTCTCAAGACAGAGCGAGCTCATCCAGAAATGATGAAGGAGGCTTATGGTATGATTTCCCATTAGTAATCAAAATTATTGATGTTTACTGTATTATGGAATGACATGGGTAATAAATATATTCAGTCCAAGATACCTTTTCAGCATGAAATTGTTACCTCATGAAAGAGTCAATATTTGTTTCAAATGCAAATTTTAAAATGAAAATCCACACTTTGCTCCATAAACTATGTTAAGCATTTTTTTCACAGAATGTAATTTTTTAAATATGCATATTTCAAGGCATAAAATCTCTGCTGTATTAGAGTAACCCAGCAGATAAAAAATGTGTTTAGTGATCACAACTGCACCTTTTTATAAGAGTAATGTATAGCAATGATTACAGAATAGGGATACCTCAGGATATCTCTAAATACTAGATAGAGACTACGTAGAAGGAATTAAAATTCTTCATGTCCTTTCATAGACTTACTGGTTTTAGCCTGAGGCACAAAAATGCAGTATTAAAATGATATGCCTTACGTAGAACACTTCTGATTGAAACATTGCAAATAGTTAAAACAGAAATACTACAAATTATTTGCATTTGTAAACACATAATAGCATAATTTCTAATTGAAATAGGAGGACACTGACACTGTAGTTTAGAATGATAATCTTGCATAAGGTAATTTTAAAAGTTAAAAAAGTTAATGATGCACAGTCAGGACCCTGCTTTTACTTTTCATTTAGAAAAAAAAAAACACCTCCAAATAGTTATTTCAGTGATTAGAAGTTAAATTCTAAATCAGAGCATTGAATTGCAAAACTAGTCTTCCGTAACAAAAATGTTGGAGTTACCAATGCAGTGAACTACTGAAAGAACTTCAGAAGCAGTCAAACGAATGCTAACATGAGCTCTTCTGCAGTAACAAGTATGGCCCAAGTTGTTCCATGGATGTTTTATTTCAACAGGTGCTTCTTAAAAAGACAGAAGTGGGATGGGATCACTTTCACATCGTCCACTAAGGGAAAACAGAATCTGGTGACAAACACTGTTTCAAAAACTTTGTGTTTCCTTGGATGACTTTACTCAAAGTTGTCATGCAATGAGGCACTTGATCTGTATGAGGGGTCAAGGTGACTTTAAAGCAAGGACTACATGCCCAAGCATGTAACAGATACAGTTAATTTCCATGGTTCCAGTTGTTTTATCTGTTAATTCTGCACAGCTCAACTCTGAACTATTTCTCAGTCAACTAAAGTTGTTTCAATCTGTTGGCAGCCACTACTGCCCACTACAATTAGAACTGGTGGGGAAGTCCACTTTGGAAACATTCTAAAAAGCAACCAAACAAGCCAATAGAGAAACCTCTGTCCAGACATCTCTACATGTGCATATCAGTGAATATTAATCTTTCAGAACTCTTTGAAACAGTTGCAGTTACCACAGGAGGACACGATTCACAAGAAAACCAAATTTCCCCAGTTTTTCATTGTACTTCTCAATCAAATATTCTCAAATGTTTCTCAACATCAAATATTCACAAAGATTTCCATTGGAGTTTTGTTGCTCTGTTTCTCCTGTGGTATATATATTGAGATAAATGATCTGTTTTCTCCCTACTGGAGAGTTACTTTCTAGACATCTTTTGATTGCTGGAAACACCTGATTAAGAAGGACAGTAATATGGCTATACACTTTCACGCAGATTTAGCTGTTGTTCTTTCATACCCTATTGTTACAGAGTAACAGTGAATAAAAAAAGGCAAAATCAAAACCAAATCAAAACACCACAACACAAATAACAATTTTTTCTTCTCAGAAAAAAACATTCCTAGAAATGAGACAATAGGAGAAAATATATGTACTAATTTATAGAATGAGGACTCATCAAGTGACAATAAAATCATTAATCCTGGAAAGGCACTCAAATGATTTAGAAAATGTACATAGTGCATTTTATGAAATGAGGAAATCATCTATTATGCCCACCAGAGATAACTGCCAAGCTCCCAACGACTTTAATGAGATAGGAATAAGGTCCCCAGTGAGACTTCTCACAGTTATGTACGTCTTTACAGGTCCTTATACTTCACTTTCTTCCTTACATTTTCAAGTAAATATTTAAGTGGGGATTTTTTGCTACTAATATATATCTCTAGCTGAATTTATATTTTTGAGTAAATGGACATTAAATGAGAACATACAGAAAAACCTGAAAGAATCAAAAATTTTTGTAGGATTTGCCTCAGCTGTGATAGTAACTCTTATGTAGGAATTGATGCTTTATTCATGCTAAATATATTCATCACAATGGACAAAATTTGAGATCTCATTGTATATCCATAATCACAATTTTCAGAACATTTGCTGTAAAGCACCTTACAAAATTTCCCCTCCTCTAATCCTACCATGCTTCACCTCATGTACTTTTTTTCCCATTCTTTCCTTTAGTTGTACATAAAGATTATGACAGTAGCTCTAATTTTTTGCAATCCAATTCTTGCCTAGGTCTATTAAAGCTTAATATATTCTAGCTATAGAAAATCAAGCAAAAACCTATTTCACATAAAACATGAAGTTGAATAAAAAAGATTTATTCTAGTAGAGATTCAGGCATGTATTGTTGACTTTTGCAACCTTAATTTTTATGGTGTGATAGAAAATACTTTAGCAGTTCACATATAAAAGGCAAGAGAAAGCACAGTCTTTGAAACGGGAAATGATTTTCTTATTTCTAAGCACTAGAGAAGCTAGATTTGCTTTCAGATTTGCAGGCATTATGTGTGCCTTGTAAAATCAGTGATTATGCGTTTATATGCAAGTGGCACATGGGTTTTTGGGTCAGAGTTTGGTTTCATTTAATGTCTTTTTATATATCAAGTAGCCAAAAGGCAATTTACAGAAAAAGAAATTAAATATTAGCAATACAGGAAATCCTAGGCATATGAGCATAATTTTAAGATATTCTACAGTTTAGCGCTAATTTGTCCTAACTGTTACAGTTGGGTTTGAATCCCAAATTCACTCCTCAGCCTTTTTCTATTATTTCTACAAATAAAAAGGTTCTATGGATTCAAATTATGAAATGGAGAGGTTTTTTATAGGGTATTTCTTAACAGAATGTTGCGCTTCCTTTCCTGTTCTAGATGTCTTAAAGTTATTTCATCTTTCCTCCAATTGTATCTCAGTCAAGTGACAGGCTGAGACAAAACTGCATGAGGAAGAAACCCAGGGTACTTTGCAGCTCCTCTCTGCTTTTAGACACTCTTCACACATAAACAAGGTGCAGAGTTGTCAGTGTACTTCTGGTTCTGGTGCTGATATATCCTGGAAATTCTCCTAGTTCTATCACTGTAGAAACAGCCTTTGTCTAATAGGAATTTTAATTGACAGGACAAAGCTGAAGACAAAAATGTCAAAGAACATGGGTGAAAATCCAAAGCTATTTCTGTAATGGAATTTTTGTACGTTTCCTGTGTTTTGTCTGCACTTATGATTGTCAGAATTTTCTTTAACCTTTTTCATTTACAACCAGGACCCAGTAAGCTGAGAGAAAGGAAAAGAGTGGACAGGGTCTGACAAAATTTTTTTCCATATAACATATACACCAAGATAAACACTGTCTGCATACCAGCTCACACAAAATCCTTGTTTGCTGTCTTTTGTAATTAATAAGGCAGTCTGTTAAAAAGTGGAAGAGAAACTTGTGGGATGCTTAAAATTTTTGAGACTCTGGCCCACTGTGTTTCAAAGCAGCGTCTGTATAGGAGGCACACGGATCTTTTTAGAAAGAGGTGAACAATGTTACTTATAAACGTCAAGGGGCTTTTTTCTCCTCACACTGAATGTTTTCTTGTTGTGTCATTTGTTACTTGCAGAAATTAAAGAGTTATTCCTGAATTATTCATGTTTATACCGTTCCAAATGGTATTTTGGTTCACTGTGCTTCTGCTCATCTGATTTATGCGCATTGATACTGCCACGATTGATCTTGTCTTTGATCATTGTATATAGAAAGTTACCAGGAATGTTTATGTGACAAAATTAACATGAAATAAAGGTGACTATATGTATTATAGGTCCCTTGAATCAGATGCAGCAACCTGAGAAGAATGAATAACCTAATGCATAAATAAAATCACAGTCTGGACAACTTCTCACTTACTTCGTTCATGGCCATGAAGAAGGAGAAATGGTAGTTAAAAGTCAGTAACTATGATATGAGAGGCAAATGCAGAATTACAAGTGCAACATCTGCCATTTCTGCCTTAGATTTGCAATGGGATTTTGTTATATCCAGGCATGTTTTGAAAAGATCAAACAGCAGCTGTGGGCAGAAAGATGTTCTTCTGTGTATATCTGAGTAGAAGTTTATGGTATTTCTTTTCTGATCCCAAACATATTGCCATCTTGTATGTTGTTACTACTTTGGCTTTTCTGTCTCCCTTCTGCAGGGCCTGAACAACAGTTCTACACAGAAACTTAGGCTAAGGGAAACACAGCTATCCATCTGTTAAGACATGAATGTTGTTGAAGACATGAGACACCAGTAAGGTACACAGACATGTGCAGGGGTACTGAGGAAACTGTTCCCATGAACTTTTGAAGAAGATAAGTGAAACTACTAGACTCTTTTGTGAAAACTGTTCTCTTGGCTAAGTAGATTCCAAGCTCCTTTGTTTTCACGATAGTTACTGTAACACACTGCAGAATACAATGCCATCTAAATGCACAGTATTTGTAGATTTTTAGTTTATATTAAATTTCTGATGCAAAGTTGTTTCAGAAAAGCCATAATGACTGAAGAATTGAAGGTGCTGAATTGGAGGTGCTGCTTTTAGTATCGTGGATGATGCAAGCACAGGGGGAACCACAAAAATTTGAAAAACTGAAAAGCTGGAGACTTTATAAGTTTGAACAAATACTGGAGGACATGATAAAAGGAGAAAACTCGACAAGTCATTCTAAGAAGGTAATTTATCCTTTGTCTAAGTCCTAAATCCAGTGGCCAAGCCTCAATACTGAATGCTGACACACCTCAAAATGATAAAAATCGGTATGTTTTTACAGAAACATAATTAACCTCTCACACTCCTGGGTAATATCTGTATCAGAAATTGAGAAAGGGAGAATCAGAGCTTATGGATGCATGTGGATAGCATACATATTTGTCATCAGATTGTGGAGAATGTTCTAAAAACTGAAGGGATGCTCAGACTGTATGGAGGTAAGACAGGTTTATTGGTTTCAGACAGAACAATAAAATCATTCTCTGTCTGTTTATTGTGTGCTAGATCCTGATCCAATTATTGGTTTGGGAGGGGTTTGTAATTATTCCAAGGGTGTGATTAAGCAAGCGAGCATTGAGACATCCTGTTTTGCTGTTGGATTCTTACGTTGTACTTGAGCTCATCTCATGGGTGATGTCCCACACTCACTGGGCTTAATGGCAAAAATAAGGATTCATTGACTTCAGCAGCTGAATTTTCAATTGGTACATTTAATAAAACTGAGAGAATTTAGATTTCACAAATCTCTTTTTCTGCTCTTGTGTCTTGAGGCAACAAAGTCAGTACTGCTTACATTCAGGAAGCCATTGATCAGATCAAATCAGTGTAAATGGGGAGAAGAAGAAAGAAAAGGAGCACAAGTATAATCTGGGGACCTGGGAAGTTGATGCTATTTTTAAATCTTATTAAAAAACTGTAAAGCATATGTAAATTTGAGATAACATACCTCCCTGGTCACAATGTCTCGAAGGCATTTACTTCAGTAATTCATATCTAATTCCGTAATTATTAAGCTGGATAGTGTATTTTCAGTATTTAATACTACAAATGCTTAGATGTTTTCAAAGTAATCTTTAATTTTGGCCATCAAAAGTAAAGTCTTGATTAAAAACTCTTTATATGTTTCTATTCTGTTTAGAGATAACTGGATCAGGTTTTCTTTCTTCCTTTCAGTGTTTCAGTCCTTTTGGCCACCTGTCAGCCGATCAACATTAAAAACAGAGGCTGATTAAATGACTCTCTATGGTGCTGTTCAGGAAGCTTCATTAGTGCTTCAGTTTATGGCCACTCAGTGAGCCACACTGCTGTAACTTCTGACAGTTTATGGAAGCCGATTTGGAGGCACAGGATGTGGGGTACACAATTTTGTGCAGTTGCAAAGTTTTGATTGCATGAATTATACATGATGTCCATTACAGCCAATGCTCACTGGTGGCAACAGCACTCTGAAGGTGTAAAACAGCTTTTTCTTTGAAGCAAGTAAAACTCAACCAACCAAGCACTAAAAGCCACATAAAGGAGGAAAACACTGAATAAGAAATTTAAAAAAAATAAAAAATAAAAATAAAAAAACCCACAACCCAAACATACCTTTCTTTATTTGTTTATCTAATCACTTTATAGTATGAAAAATAGGTAAGAGGTTTCCAGCTAATATTGCTGGTTTTCAGTTTTGTTGAGAACTAAGGTGGCAGCAAGGGGAAACATGACAGAGAGAGAGAAAGAAACCTTCAAGGCTATGGCTGTAGATTATTGCACACACAAAGGATTTCTCCAGCATGAACACAGCAAGCATCTCTGAAAGCTCTCAATGTCACTTTGCCAAAGATGTCTCTTCTCTTCACTAGTCTGTCTACTCTGTCACACACTTTATTAAAGCTTTGGGGGTTTGCCTTTTTTTTTTTCCCTTTCTCTCTCTCTCTGTCTGCCTTTTCAAATGACAGGAAAGAAATTTCAAAGGCAAAGAGATGAGAGATAAAGCAAAAAGTTGCTCTGATTTTCAATATTCCTACTTTACTCAGGTGACTCACTACCTCCTTGCTATTTTTTCATTTGGTACTGAAAAGAAAATCTTCCTTTTGGTGAAGATTCAGTGTTAATTGTTATGAAAGTACTGCTTGGTGTAGTACTATGTAGAAGCCTTTAACCCTCCCTCTCACACACCACCTGAAGATAATTTATTTACAGCAGAGTGTTCTGTAATGGAACCAAAACACGTATGCACCAATGCACAGATGCCACTCCCATTGACATTTGGTGGGAAAATTGCACCCACATAAACTATGGAATGGTGGAACCTGTAAGTATTGATGTAGAAAATAAGCAAAACTGAACAGGCAGTGCGAGCTCTGTCAGCTTCACAGAGTGGATGTGTGTTTCCTCTTTCTCTAACACTGGCCTGAATAGGTAAAGCTGCACGTGTCATACCTGAGTCATATTTATACTTGTTTCCACCGAAAACTAAAGCAATCTCCACTTTCAAGGATTCTTATTACTCATTCCACATGCCTAATGTGCCCTTTCTGTCTGAGGTTAGATGTAGAGCACTGCTCATAACTATTCATTGTAATGTCTTAACAAGACATCACAGCAATAATGTGTCGGGAAAAAAAAATGTTAATGGGGGAATATTTATACCTTGAAGTACTTGTATTAGAAAAGAAAATTGGCAAATTAGTGTAAGGCAAAATGCCTAACCCTCAAACTTTTTTTTCTGGGTTCTTAAGAATCCTGGGTATTGGCTTTCTCAGTATGTTCAAATTCTCTTTAGGTGTGTCATGTTAGATCAAGTTGCACAGCTTTGCAACTAAAAGCTCTTGTGTAGTCTACTTCTGCACACAGTTTGTATCATGAAACTTTTGAATTAATTGAGCTGTGGACTTTGCATGGGGAAGCAGATTCATCTCTATTGCAATTGCTCTCCACAGACTAATTCAGATGTGATTCTGAGAAGTCATTCAGACGTGAGTCTGAGAAGTCATGTACCAAATATGCAGCAAGGATATTGTGCTTCCACAGTCACCAATCCAGATCTCCACACTGTCATGTTACCCAGCAGTACTAACGTGATGTACACCAAACACAGACATACAATCACATTAGCCAGAATACGTGACACAGATCACCCCTCACACTATTCTGGCTCCCTGATTTTGCGCATACTTTGCACTATCAGAGCTTGACAGAAAACATTTGATTCAGTGCAATGTTGAGTAGTGTGGAAAGACAAATATTGACCCAGAAAAAAATTTCAAGAGCAGATTGGCCCACCAACATTGTTTTAACAAAGCTGAAAAAGAAAGGCAACCTTATCTCACTCTCTGCCAGGATGTGACCCCACACTAAGAGATCTAAATTAATATTTATGATTTATATATTACTCAACCATATTTGGAGAAGACTTGCAAGGTTCAATTTATACATACTAAAATTTGAAAAAGTTGTGCCTGGAAAAACTTTCACCTAAAGAAAAATATTTCTGTATTTTCTCATACCAGGTAATGCAAGTCTTTCATTCTTACCCTTTACTTTTTCGTCATTTATTCAGTAGTAAAGACATCAACATGTATTTATCTGTTTTTATATCAAAGTTCTGTGGGAAATTATATGTGACTGTAAAGGAACTGTTAGAGTCTAATAAAACAGACATTCCTCCTTAACTACAAGATACAATTGTGACCAGGTAGCCATGACAAATGCCAAAGCAAATGTTCTGTTTCTGCAGTAAGCATGCATGTCTGGGAACTAACAGCNTATTATATATATAATAATAATATAAGACTATCATGAGATCAATCACAACAAACCTATTTCAGTATGATTGCATTTTATCCACAATCATATTCCTCCTGGAAATCTGGCCAGAATCAGCTGTTCACTTGTAGGGGACATCAATGATATTGATTTCCCTTCTCTTTACTTCTCTTTCCTTCCTCCCCTTTACTCTTTTATCCTGTATATGGTCAAATACTATTTTAAACTCTTCAGGGGAAACAATCTATACCAAAACTGCTCTCTTCTGCAACGATACTTGTGCGGAAGCAGAGTATCTGATATTCCTCATGTACCGAGTTAATGACCTGTATTTTTCTCAAAAAAAAATTGTCTCCCAGTAAAAATGTCTCCACTGTGAGACCTGTAGGAGCCAACAGATTACAAAAGTCTTTCTTCAGAGGCAAAAGACATCAGCCATCCATCCAGGTTATACTCTCTGTTCTGAAGACTCAGGGCAGTAAAAGTCAGTGATTACTTGCTGCAAGGTTGGTTTTAAATACATTTGGCATGTGAACATCAAATCTGCAACTCCTCTCCCTCTCTGGTAGTAGGAATATACCCCCCACAGAAGCCCAGGCTGACAAGAAGCTTTGAATTACCTGGACACCTGAGATATAAAGCTTCCTCTACTTCTTATTACAGGCAGCTTCCCCCTGGTTGTTTTCACTGGGTTGTTCTTTTGGGACAAAATATAAAAACTCTCATTTATCTGAGATGCATCCCTGGATAGATTTCTTTAACACAAAGGGACCACTCAATGGCAGGAAACTGTTGTCTAGTTCTATACTGCTTGTTTCTGTTTTTCTGCTTCCAGTTCAGGAATGTACTGATGGGAAGCAAGACTAGCAAGAACACTGCCATACCACACAATGTTCCAGTGACTCCAAACCAAAACAATACCAATTTCAGTCTTTTAAATCTGCTCTAACATTTAGTAGTCCTCAAGTCAACTTTAGGCAATCTGGAAATGTCTGAGCTGATAGTGTTATCACTGTTTGTGCACTGACCAGCCTGACAACACCAAAGCCATGGTTGTCTTTTATCTATTGATGTCTTTTTGTGCAAGAACACATATAAAAGAAGAATCAGGAGAGAAAAAAGACTCCTCTCAGCAGGAAACTTGCCATTTAAAAAAAATGGTTTTATCTACTTAGCTTCCATTTACCATTTTCATGTTGTGCAAAAACACAAATACTTCTTTAATGCCCTGAAATTTCATTTAATATGCAGGGATAAGTGATGGGGAAAATAAATCCTCCATCTAAACAGTAAGATAGGTAATTTATGTACAAAAGTATTCTAGCATTAACTACAAGTCATGCAGATAACTGTAAATTTATTCCCCATTACCAAGGTACTATTAGGAGCTTGACTGCAGCAGAATTTGATCCTTTTTTTTGAGATTTGAGATCCTCTGTTTTAGCTGTGCATGCTGAGCTCTGAGCTACTGCAGTTGTTCTGTGAGAAGAGCAAAACTAGTCCTAGTGTGCCTGAGTGAGCTGCAGCCACTGCAATGAATATAAGGCATCCATAACCTTACACAGGTATGGGACATACTGTCTTGGACCATGGTGTGGTGTCAAGCAGATTGTGTTATGGACTTCTAGGGGGTTTTATTGCAATGTGTGGCAACACTCATTAACAATGAGATCATTGACCTGAGATTCCAGGCAGTTAAAGTTTTCAATAAAAATAGTCATAGATATTGAAGATGATGTAAGAATAAGACAAGGAGGCCAGCAAAGCAGGATGAATCAGAGAATCAAACCAGTATCTTCAGTCTATAAATCTCACTAAGAAGGAAATCTGCAATTATTAAAAGTATGATCTTAACTCAAAGTCGAAGAAGGATGCCTGCACAATACCTGTACGAAATTACTTTGCACATCTGTAGTGAACTTGAAGCAGTCAGGAACATGTGACCATTTCATTGTATGATGAACATTGAAGTAAGAATGAAAGACAATCTTTGTTTTATTTCAGGTCTAGAACACAATTCTAGAACACAGTCTTTTTATATGCTTTCTACCTAGTATTGCTAATTGTATGCATTACAACTGTGTAATATGATGAAAGTTTTTAGACGAACTGTGTGTGATGCTGGCAATTTCTCTCCTGCAACTTCATGTCTAACACAGAGGCCTGGGAGACCTTCTTGGTAAAAACCAAGGCAATGTAGGCAATGAGTACTTCATTCTTATCTTGTACTCATTGTCACTTGGTTGCTCACCTCCTTCAGCAGCGGGCAACATTTTCCTCGCAGGTTCTTTTACTGTCAGTGCAGTCACAGAATATCTTCTTGTTATCCGTGACACCCCTTGACAATTTCAACTCCAGACAAATTTCCCGTCAGCACTCCTGCATGCCCAGGCAATGTTTCTTTAATCCTCCACTATACTCTGTCCTTGTTTCAATGTGATGTATATGTCTTTTTTTGTTCTGGAGTTTAATCACAAATATGCCTGTTTGTTCATTATAATGTCCTCATAAGTCTGCTTGTTTTCCTGAGTATGGGAATGGACCACTCAGATTGAACCACTACATGCAGAATTGGATGTAAAAGACTCAGCTTTATGTTTGTTTTTTTTTACAAAAATGTTAATGTTGGTTTAGAAAAGAAGTAGGTGAAGAATTGAAACCATTAACCTTGATATGAGGAAATTCTTGACATTGGGGTTCTTTTGCCCAGAGTAGCAGAAGCAAGCACCCAAGGATCACTATAGAAACCTAAACTGTTGGAAAGACGACACATTAATGAAACCATAGTGTGATCCCATAATATTCTTTAATCATTGCTCACATCTCATGCTTAAATGTCATCTTCTCTGTTAATCTAAAATTTATCAAGAATATTCAGGTCTTCTAATTGTCATTTCTTGTGAGAATTATTGAATTCAACCTTACAGGAGTTTCCTCCCTGGAAAGTGTGATCGCAGATACATAATAGCATCAACCAATTATATATGAAAGGCACATATGAGACCATTGGGAGTGTCAATATTGACTTTTATCCAGGCTGTAATGGATGAATCATTCTACCCGATATAATGATTTTTATTATAACTCTAACCACCACATTAGTAAGAGGTAACCAAATTAAAATGTTAGACAGATGTAACCTTTCCCAATAAAATATATGTATTATTAACTTCATTACATTCAGTTTTCTTCAGAATTTCTTGGAAGCTGCTAATGATGTTGAAAGAAATAATAGATAACAAATCAGAATATTTGCTCACTGAATTTACCAAAGTGATTGGAAAAAATGTTGTAGGATAAACTCCAACTACTAACAATTAAGCATTATTTT
>VZRU01009758.1:0-33440 GCA_013398155.1 Pedionomus torquatus | reverse complement strand
AAAAAAAAACAAAGTGTTTTTTTTTTCTCCCTCAGCTATTTTACATTTCTACAAGCAAAATCTATATCTTCTCAGCTGTATATTTTTTAATGTTTACTACTGGTTATTATCTATTGGTTTTTTGGAGTTATTCTTTCCCTTATTTTTTTCAGAATGGCTTCTCTCAGTCAGTGTTACTTCTCCCTCACCACATACTCATCACTGTCTCTTGAAATAGTATATAATAGTCGTCTTTCTAACCATAACCCAGAAATTGATAATTTTCAGCCAGATTGCTTTGGCTACATAGCTCTATTAACTCTGATGGGGCTCTACTAAGAGATAGCAATCAAGCCATACTGTATCAGTTCCTGGATTGAGCATTCTTTTAATTTCTAATGGTTATTCCATTTTCTTTATTCAGAAAACCATAAGTGAGAAGTTCTCCTTGTTCCCTTGTGTGGTTTTTTTTTTGTTTGTTTTGTTGTGGTTTTTTTTTTTTCCCTGGGGTAACACAATTCATATTGTAAAGTTAAACTCTTGACCCAAAACACATAAATATGTTATGTATGTATACATATACATTATTTCATCCCAATAGCTTTTTTCCCATCCTATAATACAGTCTTGTTGAAGAGCATTAATAAATAACTTTCAATTTTAAAGGATTATTTTACTCCCACAAACAAAAAAATTTCCATCATCTAGGGTAGGTGTCAAAACCAAATCAGGTGTCTGCATGTCACGTCCATTCCTATATTCCTGTTAAAGGCAATGGACCTCTAACATAAATTCTGAAGGACTCTATAGACCATTTCAGTTTATCTGAAGTTCTGCTCTCTTGCCCATGGTTAGCTGTCTTGGTGTTATCTGATTTTCTTGGATGTGCAAGATATCCATACAAAGCTGAGATATATGACACAGGAGCCACAGTAGAACATTCCTCTTCTAGAGTAGCAGCTGAAGGGTAGGTGGGACATCCTAGCCATCTCAAGTGGCAGTATCCTATTAGATATATATGCCATTTTTACCACAATAAACTCAGTCAGGTTTAGATATGCTCCTGGCAGTGGAAAGCAAATGTCTGTAGCAGCAAACTCTTAGAACATTTCCTGCCATTAATTTCACTCATTCCAGCCATCATTAATCTTCAAAAATTCATGGCACAGTCTAGCTACTAAAATGGCACAGGGACCATTACAACAAGCAATTTGTAGGTTAAGACTCAGGACATTTAACTGGCATAAACACATGCCAGTCTCTTCCTAGTGACCTCAGAGCCCAGAATCTGCCTAGGCAGATTTAATTTATTAGCATGCATGGAGAGTTAGGAGTTGCTTATCACAATAAATGAGGTTTGAATATATTGGCAACTCCTCTAGTGATTATAATCCAGTCTTAGATGTCTACTTCATGTATAATTACTTCCATGTAGACATTTCAGTTTCTATTACCAGACTTAAGATCTTCACAGCTGAAGATCTTAAGTCCTCCTTCATGTCTAAGTTTACATAATATTCTAATGATGTAAGTGGTCAAGGTGTTCCAGCTGACCCAGGTTTGGTTTTNTGTTTTTTTTTTTTTTTTTTTGACTTCTTATGAAAAGTGTAATATGCAGGTATACTCCTTTTCTCAGACAGCTGTGGTCAGATGGTTGGCTGCTTGATCAGGTAACTACATAGATAAGAATTCTACACACTTAAAAAGTGAATTCTTAAATCAACCATGTTATGCTGGTTTATTCTTGGAAGCTTCAATGATAGGCTGTTTTACCATGCAAATGGTAAATTTCAGATGCTGCCATCCAAATAGCTATGAATTTTTTACCTCTTATACATTTACATCCCAGCTGTTAAATGGTGGTATTCAACGTTCTTTGCTAACCTGTCATCTTTCATTAGTGAAGTATGGAGTATCCTTGCACACTAATCAGAGAAATCTGGTTTACCTTCTGAATGTATTCCCCAGTCTTCCCTTCTCTTCCCCGTTGCCCCTAGTCAACAAATAAAAACAAGATACAGCTCCACAATAGCAAGCTTTGCTTTCCAGTAAACATGAAGTATTACAATATTATTCAGGTCAGTTCTTCAAAATATGTGAAATTTAGCAAGCAGATCTTAGTAACACCCATAAAGTTATTGGCTGTGTACAAGACTCCCAGATTATAAAAGCTGCATGTTATTAATCACCCTGAAACTCAGCAATGAGGAGGTAGTGAACCATTCTTATAATCAGTTGTGAACAGTGTTTATGTGCTGTCTAATTATAAGACATAATAACATTACTATGTAAATCAAAAGTCCATAATACTAATGAAAAATCCCAGAACTTATGAATAATTATTAGAAAATTAATTCATAATAGAACATACCTATTAATATTATTCATATTCATATCTGTAATAATTTAAAAGCTTTAAAGCTTACATATATTGTAGCTGTAGCGGATGACAAACATTTGGCTAACAAATATGGCCATTCTAAAAGCTATATGGTCTATGAGGAATTTTGCCATTTTATTTCTTTTCTTTATAATTTGTGCTAAAAATGGTTCTGAAATAAAATATTTACAAATTAATTTATAAAGTTAGTGCTTTGGGGCTATTTATGAAAATCAAATGCTTCAACACCCAAAGTAATTTGATTTTTTTATAATAGACTTTAACATTTAATAGGGAAAAAAAAGCATCATGAGGGCTAATACACAGGAAAAAGACACATGGTTGTCAGGTTTTAGTTCTATATAACATTGTCCTGGTTTGAGGTAAAACGAACCAATTTTCTGTTTTACAGTTTTACTTTCTTAGCTGGGCCTTTTCTTATTAGCTAAACTCTGAAATTAACAGCACATTGTTCAAAGCTGTTCCGTCTCACAGTGATAAGACCTGATTATACCAAGGGATGGTATGCAGAGAGGCCCTTGTTTAGACTTATTGCTGGAAGAACCAAGGTCAGATAATTTTCAACATTTGCCCGTTGGAGGGTCCCACCTTCAAGGAGGAGCGGACAGGACAGGTGACCCAGAACGGACCAACAGGGGTATTCCATCCCATCAGCATCATGCCCTGTATAAAAAGCTGAAGGATCAACAGGTCAACTGCCTTTTCGCCTTTTTTGCCCCTTCTCGGCTCTTTGTTTGCCCCTTCGCCCTTTCTTCGATGGCTGACATCCAAGGAGGACTCTGCCTGTTCGTCTGCCTTTGATCCTGATCCGAGCGTTCCTGACTCCAGATCTGGCTCCTGTCGATCACCGGGTCCAGTTTGGGACTTTTCCTGAAGCCTGCTGGTGACGTGGTCGTCATCCTGGGAGCTTGATACGGTTTTGTATATACTGTATACTCCCTTTTTCCTAATTTCCCTTTTTATTATATTACTTATATTTTCATTAAAGTAGTTTAGTTTGTTCTAAACTCTTGAATCTCTTTAACTCCTTCCTCTCCTCTCTGACCAAAAGGGGGGAGGGGGGGACATCTGTCACTCAGGTTTTGGTGAATTTGGCTGAAACCACGACAAACATCTACTTAAAATAAATCTCTATATAGTAACACACAGTCATCTTGAACTTCAGACAGGAAAATCTTACTTTCAATTAAGCCTAAACACATTTATAAATCAATTCTTGTTAATTCTGTTCTTTTAAATATGATCTGCAATTACAAGATAAACCTACCCATGGAGATTCATTAAACCTTAGAATTTTCAAACTTCAACAATCTTCATTTAAGCAGCCTCCTACAGCCACTGACATAATTTTCTGTCTTATTTCTTGAGTTTACTTAGCACGCAAAACTCTGATGGGAAAATTTCAGCACAGTGACTGGTGTCTTAACTCTGTCTGTCTCTCCTCCCTAGCCTTTCTCAAACTCTGTAAGAAACACACACAAACTGTCTGCTCAATCTTTTACAGGAGTAGGGGAAATAGTTTACAACTCTTCCACCTACCATTCTTCTTTTGCAAAATGGATGTGTGATTGGCATGTGATTCATTTTTTTCAGATAACTGTGTATATGTTTGTCCAGTGACATTTCTGGATTAGCAGAGAGGTATCCAAATGAAGGCTGGAGGTGTATCTTTAAAGGAGCCATGGCGCAAATACACAGTCTGGGTGGCACTCATAATCTTTCTCGCTGTCTCGGATCCAGCATCTGCAGTGACTGGTACTTCTGCATACCAATCACCACCACACAATACCACTGATTCATAGAATAATGTAAGATAGAAGGTCACCTAATCCAAATTCTTCTTAAAACCACCACAACTCAGATTGGGTTGCTCAAGGGCATAGCGAGTGAAATTTGGATTCCTCCAAGGAAAGAGATTTCAGAGCTTCTCCAGCGAAGACCTTCTAGAGTTTGGCCAACATTCAGTGCTATTATTCCTCCCTAACACCTGATCAGAATTTATCAATTTCTCCTGATGCAGCTCACTGACCCTCATTCTACCGTTATGTATTTCCCATCAGATGGCGATAGTCAGCAATGAGATCTCCCCTAAACCTCCTTCTCAGGCTGAACAAACTTGGTTCTTTCAGCCTCTCCTCATTCATCAGGTGTTCCAGTTCCCGGACCATCTCAGTGCTCTTCCTCTGTATTTGTTCCAAGTTTTCTCTTTTGTCTCTTTTGACTCTTTTGACTCTTTCTTTCTCCTTGAGTCTTTGTAGTGGGATACCCAGACTGGATGGACTACTCCAGTTGTGGTTTCACAGGTGCACAATGGAGCGGAAGGATCACTTGACTCAATCTAATTACAGAACACAGTCAGACTGGTGGGGCACACCCTGGCCTTCTTAAATATATGCCAACCCTTTCCAGCTATCTCCTTGTATTCATAAATAGATCCCAACAATCTGCACCAGTTTGTGGAACACAAACTGCAATATTTGCTCTCAACATCAGTTTGAACTGTGGCTCCTCTTTATGAAAACAGTTCAGATTTTTTGTGAGGTGAAATGGCAATACTCCACTTCAGAAATAGGGCTTTTATTAAGAGATCATTGAGAGTTTCACTCTGATGTTAACCATACATTTAAAGACAGTCAAAGAACATAAAGAGTTGGTGGGGTTACCAAAAGGTTTCTTAAAAAATAAATTAGAACTCATTCATCAGGCCCAAAAACAGTGAGATTTTCTCTCTGGGACAATGAGTGTGGATGATATTGCCTGATAACAATGAACCTATAAAATCTGTTAAAATTTATGTCATGTCTTTTACTATTTTCCATATACGTTTCCAAGTATAGCTACAGGTAAGAGATCATGACTGCTGGACTGCTCTATAGCGCTGTTCTCCTAAACAATCCCATTAAACACTGACTGCCTCACTGTGTAGTGGAATGAGCAATACAAATATTGGGTGACCGTGAGAAAGAGAGGTAATAATAAATTAAAAAAAAAAGGAAACAAAAAAAAAAAAAAAAAGTGGTTCTCCTTCACAGAGTGACCTTGTTTTAATGTTCACCATGCCATTCACCCTCCATAGCTGATCAGCCAATTCCATTTATCATTATAATTAGGCAGCATCTTGCCAGTTCAATCAGGCTCAATTACTTTAGGCCTCATTAGTGAGTGACATACTATAACAAGTGCATCTTTGAATGAGCAAGGTCAGATAAAGAAAGTAAGGTATGCAGCCAGCAAACACATTTATAGACCATGACAATACAATGCTTTGGACATTGAATAACTTTGCATTCCCCTTCTTTAAGAAGGCATGAAGATAATGAAGCTAAAAGTAACCTTGCTTAGCTTGCATTATTGCAGCTCCTACAAGTTCCTACCAACTCTGCAGCTGAGCAGCAGTGATAAGAGGAACAGCTTCAAATGGCTCTGGGAAAAGTTTGATACTGCTAGCAACTCCCAGTTTTAAGGTTCAAACCTCTGTAGAACGGCAACTTGTCCAATGCATCGGAGCAGCAAAAGAACTTCAAAACTGTGCAGTGGAGGAAACTGGATGTTGAAACTGCATACTGCAAATCTTTCTGTATTAGTGACAGCAACCAATGGTACTTGCTTGTACCATATTGTGGAATTGTCATGGTTTCAGCCAAATCCACCAAAACCTGACCGACAGATGTGTGTCCCTCCCCCTTCCCCCCCACCCTCACCCCAGGGGAAAAAAAGGAGGAGAGGAAGAGGGTCAAGAGTTCAGGAAAAAAAAACCTAAACTACTTTAATGAATATAATAATAGGAAATATATAATATATACAAAACCAAATCAAGCTCCGAGGATGACGACCACGTCACCAGCAGGCTTCAGGAAACATCCCAAACTGGACTCGGTGATCGACAGGAGCTGGCTTCCAGATCTGGAGTCAGGAACGCTCAGATCAGAATCAAAGCCAGATGGAAAAGCAGGGTCCTCCTAAGACGTTGGCCATCGAAGAAGGACAGAGAACTGTTTGGCTTTTACAGTAATGAGATTTCTAGGCTTTAAAATAGTGATTAAAATAGAAGAAGGTAAGTTGAAGACATTGTTGCTCTCTATAAGTATATTGAGAAGTAACCTCCAGAGATGAAGCGCATTTTAATTTAAATATATATGGTGTAACATTAAAGGGAAAAAGACACATTTATGAACTAGAAATTAGAGTTTATTTCACACAGTAAAAAAGGTGGTCTACAGCTATCTTACAATATAATAACGGAGAAACATATCCACATTATCTTGAGATAGTGTTTGAAAAGTTTATAAGATTTTTCTGACATATTGGTCTCATGAAGCAGGTAACACAAATTATGAGCCTATTGGTGTGCTCCAACTACGTAGCTTTTAAGTTATGACCGAAAAACTTAGTTTCTAGTGGAAGAAATGGAATAACACCTGTTACTCTTCCATAACTAGGCACTGGTACAATCAAGAATATACTTTTATGGGGCAAGAGGTTTCTCTTTTCCTAACCTACTTCACCACTAAAGTCTATTGTTTACCTACTTGGTCATGCTCAATCCTTAGCAGAGACTGGAAATCCTAATTTTATTTTATTTTTTATCTCTAGAGCAGGTAAACAGGGCTTGTTTTAGTGTTGTTTTATCCACAGTCATACTTGGAGATGGTATTCACCTTTCCTTCTTCTGAGGAGATAGTACTTAGAAGGCAGACACAAATTATGATCATCATTGTTCTTGTATTTTTTTATTCCAAATTATTTTCTTAGAATATTGTGAAGTATCTTACATTATGTGAGACCAAAAGTACTGATAAAGAATATTCACCAGTTTTCTGGATTTCCTTTTATAGTCTTTGAAAATATGAAAAATGTTGCTTCAAATACCATACGTTATATTTTTTGGATTTTGCATTAAAGTATCAAGTTCTTCTTCAAGTCATAGTACTTTAAAAATCCAAATTCATATAGAATATTCGATAATATATTATGCATTAGAGAAAAAAAAAAATAATATCTGCAGCAAAGTGATCAATATGCATCCAAAAGTACAAGATTTGATTATCTTAACAGATATGTTCTGAGTCATTGTTATCTGGTTCCCTTTCATTCCTCTGCACAATATTTGAGTACATTATACTCAGAGGTATCTAATTTCATAAGCTGGTAGTGTGCTATGTGAAGTGTTTCTTTCATTTATTCTTATCTAATCGTTTATTTATTTATTTATTTTCCTAGGCAACTATTAACCATAATAGCTGAGCACTAAAAAAAGAAATAACAACATCCCACTCTTCCTTTCCTCCCCACTTGAAGATGAATTAACTGAACTGTTTTATACATTCTTGGAAACTTCACTGAGTGAAAGTGAATCAAAGGGGAGACTTTTGTAACTGAGTCAGAAAGTGGTTCAGACTGGTTATACTCATCTTTTGCAGCAGTGAATTCTTCTTTTGGTTTAACCACAACTGACAACTAGATCCATACAGTTTTTGACTCACTGCTCCCACCCCACATAGAATAGAGAGAAGATGGAGAAAAAGCAAAAAAGAAAAACAGAAAAAAAAAACACAACCCAAAACTCATGGTTTGAGATAAAGGCAGTTTAGTAGAACAGCAACAGATGAGAAAATAATAATAATGGTAAAAAGAATACACACACACACACACAAAGAGAAGTGATGCTATACAGATCCTTATCCACTGATGATCAATTGCCCATACCATCCCAAGTAGCAATCATGGACTCTTGTCCCTCAGCGAACCTCCATTTATACAATGAGTATGACTTCTGTGGTATGGTATATTAACCCTGGCCAGCATGGCCTGTCTATTCTACCTCCCAGCTGCTATGGGAAACTGAAGTCCTTGATTTTATATAAGCATTTCTTATCAACAAGTAAAACAATATGTGTTATCAACTTTATTCTCATACTTAATCTGAAACACAGCATCTACTAGAAAGAAAATTGTCTATCCCAGCTGTAACCAGGACAGCCTAGGCTAGAAAAATTCCACCTTAGATATTAATGAAATAGAGAGATTAGAGGATGATCTCACACTCATTGTGAGTGTCATTGTATCTTTCCTTTAACTGGCTTTGATCAGAGACAAAATATGACATATACTCTGCTCTGTGGTAGTGTTATTCTGCACAATATGGACCAATATGTTGTTTCTGCAATGACTGCTAGAAAAGGAATTATAAACCACAATAGTTTATACTCCCAACACAGAGTTTGCCATGATCAACTTATTGAAAAAAATTGAAACATTTATGTAAAAAGTAAAAAAAAAACCACCAAAACCTTTAGGACACAAAGTATTTCACTGTATTTTTCTACTCTTGGAAAGAGAATGAGAAAGTCAAACATTAGATATGCCATTAAAGGAACTCCTAGGAAACGTTCAGATAGTACAGACATGAACACGATGGAGATATAACAAATTAGGTTAGAAAAAGAACAATTCTTGTGGTATTATGGAGGCAAATTTTTTGGTTGGTATATAAGTACAGTAACTGACAACAGCTCTCATGGATCCATGCAAAACATTTTGGAGGATCATTTTGGAAAGTCAACAATATCATGGGTGGCATAAAACAAAGTGTGGCCAGCAGGTCAAGGGAGATGATTCTGCCCCCCTAGTCCGCTGTCATGAGACCTTGCCTAGAGTACTGGAGACAGTTTTGGAGCCCCCAGCACAAGAAAGTTGTGGATGGACCTGTTAGAGCAGGTCTAGAGGAGGGCCATGAAAATGATCAGAGGGCTGGAATGCCTCTTCTATGAAGAAAGGCTGAGAGAGCTGGAGTTGTGCAGCCTGGAGAAGAGACATTGGGGAGAATATTGTGGCCTTTCAATATATAAAGAGGGCTTATGAGACAGAAGGAGAAAGACTCTTTACCAAGACATGTAGTAGCAGAACAAGTGGCAACAGTCTTAAACTGAAAGAGGGTAGATTTAGATTGGACACAAGGAAGAAATTATTTCCTCTGAAGGTAGCGAGACACTGGAACAAGTTGCCCAGAGAAACTGTAGATGTCTCATTCCTGGAAGTGTTCAAGGCCAGCATGGATGGGGCTTTGAGCAACCTGGTCTAGTAAAAGATGTCCTGGCACCTGCAGAGGAGTCATACTAGATAATCTTTAAAGGTTCTTTCCAACCCAAACCATTTTATGATTCTAGAAGTCCTTGCTTACTACGGCCTCTTCCAAACAAGATCTGTTTGGTGACTACATGCTGTTTCAGAGTTGTAGAAAGGGCATTGTATTGTATTCTGATCAACATCTCATTAGATAGCACTCAGGAATTTGGCAGCTCAAAAACAGGGAAAGCATTGTCTGTGGCTAGCAATAAGATTGCTAGAAGTGAGGATCACGTCCTTATAAAATCTTCCTGCAATTTTTTGTATTAATCTATGAACATGTGAGTGAAAAAGTAAGCTTGGGTTAACCCTGGAACAAAACACAGCAGTAGCTGAATACAAATGAGCTCAATGTATGTTTCAAATTGTAAAAAAATTGTTAGTTTGTATATAGAATGGTCAAATTTAAACGTGATCAATATGGCTTCCACTCATCCATTGCACTACCACTTTAGGGGTGGAGCTAACTTGCTTTTCAAATGTGGATAACTGTCAGAATTCACACATTTCTGAAACTGTGGCAGTGTGATTTACAGGGATTAACATGTTCATGTCTCCAAATCCTTACTCAGATCATTAAATTGACCTTATCAAAGAAAGCATGAAGAATTTATGTTTGGAAAGTTTCTGCATGCCCTTTATTATCTCTAATTGCTCATGCAAAATTGCTCAGAGGTCAAATTCACAGGTTCTGAACTGTTGCCATCAATGATTTTATTCATCTGATGTAAATGAGGTAGGCTCCTAGAAATAAGGCAGTTGATATATCCTGTGGTTTTTGAAATGAAAGGTCATAGGTGGATGTGGGTGAACTGCTTTATGAAAAGAGTTCACAGTTCTTTGGAGTAAGGGATGCTTTGTTCTCGCAGCAGCAGTCTTGGTTTACAAAGCAATTTATAGCTCAGGAAAATTGTGGGAGGTATGAACTTTATATTTACCTGCCATTATTTGCATTCTGCTTTTCTCCCCTATTACAGCCCACTCACAGTTATATTCTACATCGGTTCTTATCATACATGCCTGGGTCTCTTTATTTCATAATTGCCTATCAATGCTACTGATTCCATTCCCCTACATGCTGCATGCTATACATAGAATATCAGATAAAATTTGAGATTGTAAGTGAAGGGAATTTAGCAGTTTTAGCTCAATCCCCAGCCAATAGCAGATAAAAACATATGCAACACTGCTCAGTTGACACAGTTACTTTCGTCTGTGCTGAGGAAATGCACTGGAACACAACCAACACTGACACTAAATTGATTTGCACCCTTGAGATGCTGGCTACTCCTGTCAGAACTGAATTTGTTGACAGATGGCAGGCAGTGTGGAGAAACTTTCTGTGGAACTACTTATACATTACTCAGAAATGGGTAAAATATCAAATGAGGGTATGGTAGTGGAAGAAAGGTTGAATGCCTGGGTTTATTATAGCCTTAGGTTTCTTTACTTCCTGACAAAATTTCTGATTGTCCAAATGAAACAACTTTAGGATATTTTTTTGAGTTAGTTATTATTTTTCTCTTTTATGATGTGGTTGCACTATTTATTTTTTTTACATGGAGGAATTAAAAAATATGTCTGAGAGATTAAATTATGCATTTTGCAAAGAATACTTTGTATTCTTCAAATATTAAAATCCTCAAAAATTAGAAATAATAGTGCAAGAGTTCTCTGGTAATGTGTAAATGTTCTCTGGTATTTGAGGTAACAGCAAAACAAGATACATTAAACTTTTTATTTCTGATTCTAAAATTAAGTCTTAGATTTAGTGGAAAATCTTTTGTCTCAATATAACTACCTGGGGTATATGTTAACTAGTTTCTATGCACAGCCTGAAGACTATTCGCCAAATTTCTTTATTATCTTTGACGTAGATAGTGTGTTTCATGCTCATGCACAGATTCCATAACCCAAGACAGTCTTAAAAGTGTCAAGGGCAAAATGATTCCTTAACAGTGTTTCCTACCTAATTTTTGCTGTTAAAAAGTAAGAAAAGCTATGAGACCTTTTCATTTCCCCATAGTGCTACTGACTGTGATATCAAATTAAATTCTGAAGCTCCTTGTTAATTTTAGATTTCAACTAGAAAAATGGCACACTAAAAGCAAGGTGTTGAAGAGCAAGTGAATGTGACAATTGTGAGGATGGGCTTTGGAACACACTGGTAATACCTGAAAGAAATAACATAAATTTTCAACTGCCTGTATTTTGTTTATATTAATGGTTAATGAAGATACTGGAAGAAATATCTAGACCTCGCCTGTTTTCCTTTCAAATACATTTTATTGTCATAAAAGGGTTAAACCAAGCTTGGATGCTGCAAGAAGAGGTGAATAGGTAGCTACTCAGGAGAAGGACAGTGTATTGGTAAGAGACAACTAAAGTACAAAGAAAGAGAAGAGAAGAGAAAGAAGAAGAATGAAAGAGGGCAGAATAACGAGATATGACAGCCGTAAGAGAGGCTTGTCCATCCCCTTAGATGTAATAATGTTGACAAAATCTCATATGTTCAAATAGTGGGCTTGTTAAGCATTAATATCCAGGGACAGATGAGATGAAGGGTCACGGCAGAAGCCTTTGAATTTGAGGTCATACAGTGTATATATATGTATTCTGAGGCAATACTATCAGCCCCATTATTTTTGTTAATGCTGATGGAAACCATACAGGGAAATAGGTTGGCAAGCCTATCTACTACTCTGTTTCCTGGGCAGCTTTCCTGACAGCTCGCTGCCTGATGAGTAGACTGCCAGTCTTTCCAGGACATCTGATTTCCCAGCTGTTCACCTGGTGAGCTGCTGGACTCCCAGGCTCTCCAACTGGCTGCTCCACAAGCTCTCCAGCTGGGATGGGGGTTACCTGGTGTCACAGAAATCAAGCTCTCTCACTGGAATTTGCACTGGCTGAGGTCTAGGAGCATATTTATTTTGGAAACTCTGAAATGTTCCCAGTGTTTCAGCAGCCTGGACAATATCAATATTTCACTGCTCTCAAAACAAAATATGTCAAAATCTGCAGAGTCACAATGAGAATCCTAGTTCTGTTGTTGCTGCCATACTAGTTTTCCTTTACAGAATTGCTAATTTTTTCCCAAATCAAGATGAGGAAAAAAGAAAAAAGCTCTAGATTTATTGTCAGAAAGTGACACCATTGCATTGTTGTGTCAGTGACAGACAGGCATCTTGATTTCAGAGAATTAAAAAAAAAGGAAGTATATTTAGAATGGATTCAGTAAAAGACTGTTTGTTCAATTTTTATATTGAATGGTTTTCATTTCAGCGACATTTTCTAAAATACCAAAGGGATTTGTTCTTTAGGAAAAAATTAAAATCATAGTCTCATTATGTGAAATTAGCATGCAGTAGCCATAAAGATCACTTATCTACAGGAAAGAGGTGTAAAACTGCCCTTGCAGAGCACCTTTAAAGCTTTTTATTGAGGATATAACAAGGAAAGCTGGTGTTTTTTCAGAGGCGGCTCCTATTGTTTCAGGTCATTTCATGTTTTAGATCAGTGCCTGACTCTGTCTGGGAGTTGTACTGGGCATCTCTCCTGCTGCCAAAACAATTCAGAATAGACTTGGAAGGGGTGAGATCACTAGATGCTGAATTAGGTCATACTTTCTGCAGAACTTTAAGGTTTGCATAGACACCCTCCTCAGAATGATAGTTCATATTGATTTCTGACTGAAAAGGGCAGCTGCAAATGAGAATAAGCTCTGCTGTTCCTTTTAAGTGCTACTGTTCCAACATGAACACTTACAAATTAATGTGCTATTTTCTCATACTTCTTAACTTGTCTTTTCTCTTCTCACTTTTCCAGTAGAAAATGAAGGGTAAGAATTTTCCCATAATTTTCCATTTAAACATATATATTTTGGCCAGTTCTGTTTAATATCTTTATCAATGATCTGGATGAGGACATAGAGTGCACCCTCAGTAAGTTTGCAGACAACACTAACTTGGGCAGGAGGGTTGGCCTGCATGAGGTAGGAAGGCTTCGCAAAGAGATCTGTACAGTCTGGATCAATGGGCTGAGGCCAATGATATGAGGGAATTGATTGTCCTGCTGTACTCTTTACAGACCATAATTTACTGCTACATAAGGGATTTTTGTGTGCAGTACTTTTATCACAACAGATGCTATACAGCAGCATCTTTGAATCCACCACAGCTTTATACAGTAATTCTAATTACTTGACACTGGTGAGGCCACACCTCAAATACTGTCTTCAGTTTTGATCTCAAGTTTTGGTCTCACTGCAAGAAAGACATCAAGATGCTGGAGGATGTCCAGAGAAGAACAACAAAGCTGGTGAGGGATACGAAGCATAAGTCTTATGAGCAGCAGCTAAGGGAACTGGGATTGGTTAACCTGAAGGAAACGAGGCTGGGGGGAGACCTTATTGCTCCCTGCAAGTATCTGAATGGAGGCTGTAGTGAGGTGGGGGTCCATCTGTTTTTTGACTAACAACTGATAGGATGAGAAGAAATGGCCTCAATTTGCACCAGGGGAGGTTTAAATTGTATGTTAGGAAAAAAATTATTCACTGAAAGAATCATCGAGCATTGGAAGTTGAGTCACCATCCCTGGAGGTATTTAAAAGACATGTAGATGTAGTGCTTAGGGACATGGTTTAGCTGTGGGCTTGGCAGTATTAGGCTTACAGTTGGACTTGATGTTCCTAAAGGTCTTTCCAGCATAAATGACCCAATGATTCTGTGATTCTGTCTTGAGAGAGAATTCTCCAGAATACGTTGCAAAGCTTTACTGGAGCAATTGGTTATAGTTTAAAAAGGAACAGCATGACTTGATGGTCTAACTATGGACATGTAGACACATACTGAAACTCCATAGGGTATGCAGAACACTTTGAAGGGAATTGACTGACCTAATGACACATGTACATATGTTCCCACATCCTTAGAAGCAACAGAAAAGCAGGACTTCCTTGCAAACAGTAACATATGCCTACCTATGGCTAGGCAATTCAATTCTGCCAAAATGCTATTTATTGAAATTCTTAGCTCAAACACTTCCTTCTTGTTCCATTATACTACTTGAACCCTAAAAATATGTTAATTTTATGCAGGTCAGATCACAAGCACAGTCTTGTATAATAGTTCTTCCTCTCACAGGAAGTATAAAATATTTTCTAGTATGGTAGAAAACCATAGTAAAATATGTTAGGGTCCTATGGTCCCTAACATTCAACTACAAAAACCAAACTGAATATTCCCACATGAACTCCTAGATCAATAAACATAAAACTGATAAGACATGAGAAAGGTATGTAATTCTTCATAATGTCTACAATTAAATTTACCCTGCACTGTGGGAAAGACTGTTCCCAGTTACATGTTGATTTTTGGAGTTCTCAGCCCTCATAAAAGAGAGATGTTTCCCAAAATGAAATGATGTACTCAGCTTAACTAGCACCAATGTGACTGTACCCTGCTTGGATTTTTCCAGTGATGCACTGTATGCAAACACTAGAACCAACCAGAAAGGCATGAAATCCTTTAGATATTTATTAAGGCTTATAAGTATATAAAAGGTGGGTTGAAGGAGGATGGAGCTGGACTCTTCTCAGTGGTTCCCAGTGATGAGTGAATGAGGGGCAACAGGCACAAGCTGGAACATAGGAAGTTCCATTCAAATATGAGGAAAAAACTTCCTTATAGTGAGGGTGACAGAGCCCTGGAACAGGCTGCTCAGGGCGTTTGTGGAGTCCCCTTCTCTGGAGATTTTCAAGACTTGCCTGGATGTAGTCCTGAGTAATGTGCTCTAGGAAATCCTGCTTTAGCAGGGGAGTTGGACTAGATGATGTCTAGAAGTCCCTTCCAACTCTGACAATTCTGTGATTCTGTGATTAAAAAGTCAAAAGTTGTGATATGTATTTGCAGTTAGCCAGTACCATTCAGCAGACTTTTTCTCCACCCTTGCTAAGCACAGACCACAAAACAGGCTCATCCACTCAGGTTTTGTACCTCACTAAAAACAGTGAGCCAAGCTTTAGCAGCTTTGGGATAGGACACCCAGCTTGAAGCAAAGCTTCAGTCACAATAATGTTATGTTTATTAATGAGTTAATAAGGAGACTGTCAGCACTGTATGTTTCAGAATGTTAGGAAAGGTGCTTGCGTGAAAGAAGAAAGGCTGTCCTTTTAGAAAAGCACAGTGTTTTCATCCATCATTACAACGCAGCTCACTTCAGAAAGAACTGGAGTGCCTTGTGTGAGCATAAATAGATACTGCACAGCAGCACAGAACAGAGCAGTGAATATCTGTGATAACAACTTTCTGTATAATGCAGTTGCCTTAAGTTACTGTGTGTGCATATATAGTATATAAAATAAGTGAATTGATAGTTACAAAAACACTGTATTTAAGTCTTGATTGTGGTGCTTCCTGAACTTAAAAATAGTTTAATATCTACAAGGACAGAAAAGGGTTTGCACTTTGCCATCATAGACACTGAGGTGAAGTAATTATGAGTTAAGGAGGTGACTGGCTGAGGTGTCTGACTGTGAACAGGTTCTTTGGAAAGAGTTCTTTGTAAGGAGAGAAAATTGTCTCAGACTTTTTCTCTGATTAAGAATAGCTTTTCTCATTTTCTTCATGAATATACATGCATGGTTCATTTTAATAACGTCTCCATAAGTATTTGGGAAACAATTTTTTTTTTCTTTTTTTTTGTTACAGCTTCTGAGCATTCCAGTCCTGAGTTAAAAAAGGAACAGGCAAGGAAAAAAATTTACTGTGTAACAATTTACATTTAAATTCTTTTACAACAAATGCCCTTTGAGTATGCAAGAGGTTTCAGCAACTGATGACATTCTGTTGAACAAGAACACAAGGCAAGTAGCTGTCTCATGATATCCAATTTGGATTGTAGGTGAATGGTTATGAATATTCATTGATTCTCTGCCAGTTTGATATACCATTTTACAAGGGACTGAGCAGCTGCAGTATATACCTGGGTTGCAGGAAGTTTAGAAAGCAAGCACTTTGCTCAACTGGGAAACACAAAAACCCGTATTAAAATCAGGGCAATATACTGCACAATATTATATCCCTTTGATTGCACAATTCAGGAAAAAGAACTTTCATTAAAGACACTAATTGTTTCGGGTACTGAGAACACTGAAAAGCCTTCAGATATTTCAGTTTATCTTGTCCTTCAGCTCACTGATTAGAGAATGTGAAAACATACAATGATTACTTTAACTGTTATTTTCTTAATATGTTTTAAAAATTATGTTAATTAAAATTTATTTTTATAGAAAATATTTTGGCCAAGAGGGTTTCCTTTTTTTTTAGCATGCCTATGGCTTTCTGCAGTGGCTGAATTTGTGTTTGGTTTTTTTTCTTCCCGTACAACAGTACATTGTTTTTAATCACAGAACGTAGAGTGAAAGGGGAAACTGGAATTGATTGTGCTGGGGGAAGAAGGGAATCTGAAGGAACAGACAATGGAATGAGACTACAGAAAATGTGACTATGGTAGGAGGTGCTGGGGGAGACAAAAGTGTGCTTGCGTAGATTGGTTGTGAGTAACTGACTGTGGATGGTTGTGAGAAAAGTAAGAATATGAAGAGATGCAAGATGAAAGTCAGAAAGGAAGTATGGAACAGGTGAGAGCAGAAAATTGAAACTAAATAAGAAAAAAGTCTGGGGGAAAGCCAATGTAAGCCTGAGAAAGGTGAGGAATTTCATTGTGTTGGTTTGGGTATGGGCAATATTGCTCAGTGCAGCCAAGGTTGAGAATGAATTGGGAAGCAAGAACAATCTTAAAAAATTACACAGCTAAAAAACAAAGGTCTTTTGCAAAGAATTAAAGCAAAACATACTATACTTTTTTATTTTGTTTATTTGGCAGTGATTGAACTTTGTGATAATTAACTAATTAGAGCACAGAGAACTATCAGTCCATATGGTATTTTTTTTGGAGAAGGCAAATTCACCATCTTTAAAACTGCTTCTACGACTTTTTGATGATATAGAATACGGTATGAGCAGTGGTAGGTTTACAACAGGAGATCAATCACAGCACTGAAATATCTCCATACAGTCTCTCAGAGGGTCTCCTGAAGCTGCTTCAGGCCTAGCCTTGTCTTCTGTGAAGGCAAAACATCTGTGAGCAGAATATCAGGCACAGCAGCAGATTGTTTTCTACAGACAGCACCCAGGTGCACCCAAGCATGGTGCTAGTATGACAGTGGGCAACGCTTCACACCTCTGTGTGGGTTCAGAAGAGCTTTCTGGTGTGGGCATCGTCATCTTGAGGTCACTCAGGGCAAAATCAAGACAGTTTCATCTCAGATCACAGTAGGTCCTTCGCTTCCTGCAAGACAACTTCTCAGAACTTCAAACATAGATTATAGTAACATCCAAGGCAAGGGATATATTTTTGGTTCATGACATGCTGTGTGGCTTTCTGAGTGGATGGGTGGTTTTTAGAGTGGAGAGATTCTCAGCTTCTTGGAAGGTGGTTCAGGCATGAAACCTGCCATATAGTGCCATATAGTCTGAGCTAGTCATTATAGTGTAGCCCAGTGGCATGTTCGTGTGACAGTTGATTGATTTTTCAGATGTGTCAGTGTTCTGGTCTCTAAAAATGCTGCAGCACTGGGATGAGGGACTATCTGCCAGAAAACAGGACCTGTGAAAATGTATAACTTTAAAATACACGTAAAATGAATTTTCTGTATTCTTACATAAAATGATCAAATACTTGGCTCTTAAATACCATCTAAGAAGGACTTGGCACTCAGCTCAGACAAGCTGCAATCATTTACCTATGTCAGACATTAATGACAAATGCTAAGGTTGTAATGTTCACTTTCCGTTTACATTTACCATTCACTCTTGACATTTGTACCTTTCTCCTTCCCCCTAAGTCACAATCATAAGTCTTTCTATGATAGATTCTGTATGATTCATCACCTCTATTCCCATGCCCTCCAGTCTCTCCCCATCCTGTTACTCTAAGGAGGTTCAGCAGAACTGAGAATGACCTGTTGTTGCAAGGATTGATTATGAACTAATGTTCAGATATTGATTCTGAACTAATTGTTCAATCTACAGGTCATTCCAGAAGTAGTACTGTAAACTTCCCATTTTCCTTCAAATTAATAGTGTTCCCAGTTGTCCTCTCAACTGTCTGTGAATTTTTGAATTTCAAAAGTTATGGGATCCACAGTTTACCATGTTGCACATACATGGACAAAACTTAAAAATATTGGATATTAGGGCTACATAATTATTACCAGCATTGCAGTAGTGTCAGAGGTTACACTTATACTAACAAAGGAAACAGACTATGCACCACTTTCAAGTTTATAAACTGCCTATACTTCAGCCTCTCTAACTTTAAAGTGACATGGTCTTATCCAAACTACTGGTTCGAAATGGCCATTAGTATATGAACATTCTAACACAGTCTAAATGACTGTAAGACTGATTATTGCTACATTAGGCAAAGTTAGACAGTACCATTCAGGCACCCAGCTGGAGTGGGCTCTTGTTACAAATGGGAAAATACTGAGAAGGCAAAAGATCCACACCTCAAGGAGTTCAAAAATTTCATAGAATCATACAATGGTTAGAGTTGGAAGGGACCTTCAAGATCATCCAGTTCCAACCCCGCTGCCATGGGCAGGGGGTTGCTCCCACTGCTCCCACTGCTCCCACACCTCCCACTGCTCAAAGCCCCATCCAGCCTGGCCTTGAACACTTCCAGGGATGGGGCATCCACAACTTCCCTGGGCAACCTGTTCCAGTGCCTCACCACCTTCACAGGAAATAATTTCTTCTTAATATCTAATTTAAATCTCCCCTCTTCCAATTTAAAACCATTACCCTTTGTCCTGTCACTACACTTCCTGACAAAGAGTCCCTCTCCTGCTCTCCTGTAGGCTCTCTTAAGATACTGGAAGGCTGCTATAAGGTCTCCTTGGAGCCTTCTCTTCTCCTGGCCCCAGCTCTCTCAGCCTGTCTTCATAGGAGAGGTGCTCCAGCCCTTTTATCATCTTTGTGGCCCTCTGCTGGACCCCTTCTAACACTTCCATGTCCTTTCTGTGTTGAGGACTCCAGAGCTGAACACAGTACTCCAGGTGGGGTCTCATGAACACAGAATAGTGAGGTAGATTCACCTCCCTCACAATTCATGTGTGTCTACATGAGCAAGATACCTCAGGACTGCCTAAAAATTGCTTATTGCATGTCAAGTGTTCTTCAGAAATCTCTAAATAAAATTGTATGAAAAGGATGTACACTTGGAGATGCTGAAAATCGCTATAGGCCACAGGCTAGCTGTCTCATCATAACCCACTTGTGCATGTGCTCACAAGTGAAGACAGGAAATTACACAGATAAAATAGGTAGGTAGATAGGTCCATGGATGTAAACAGAAAATATGGAGTGTTGATCACTATACTAAACTACAATCTCAGTTGACGATTTCATTTAATTTCTTTACAAAAAGGAAAACAAGAAATGGAGAGAATTGTGGGAAATATTCTATCTATATTAGGAAGGTATGTTCCAAGTGTATAAAAGAGCGCACTTGGGACTGCATGAAGATGTTTACTTGAAAACATAACACGAAGGGAAAGAGTATCAGTCTTATTGACCAACCAGAGAGTTTGAATTTTGAAATTTATAGCAATTCTGAAATTGATAAGTAAGGCTCCTGAAAGGCTTACAATTAATTGATAATATGGTTAAGTGTGTTAGGTAGTCTACAAATAACATGAATGTAATAATTTTTGTGAATACAGAAAATATAGAAATAGAAAGGCAAGATATAGCCAGTAATTTATACAAATACATTCACTCCAGAATAACATCAGTGCAATTTTATTTTTTATTTTGCTACTTTTTACATATTTACACAGTGTAAATGCAAATACATATACCTATATGTATATAAATATATACACACATAAAATCTAATATTTAAGGTACAGTCAGATGTATGTAGACACACACATGAAAAGGCATGAAGTTTTTAAAAATGCATGCCAGTCTTTTACTTGATAACGTATATACAATTCTCCCAGATTTTGGCAAAAGCCATGTACTTGAAGATAAAATTTAGCTACAATTTCCATAGCATCTTACAAGCCCAGATTTTGTAGTCATGCAATTCTTCTAAACATCATTGTGCATTCTAAAAAGATTTTTCCTTTACATAAAATTCTGCAAAAGATAGTGTCTGAAATGTTTACATTTATTTGGAAATGTTTTTCACACTACAGTTACCATAAAGTCCCTATTATGTTTTCTCACTGCCTTTCTAGACTATTGGGCTTTTCTAATTCCATACAAGTACCTTCCAGACTGTACTGAATACTAAACAGAATTCTACTCAAAAACCCCACAATTTTAGTCCATCAAAGTGGGCTCCTTGGGATTTCTTCCTTGATAATTTGATTCTTGTTCATTATTTGTTGATGAAAAAAAAATGTTTTATGTGTGACAGCTGGAGCTGTCTTTATGAAACTTTTTTTGGTTAGAGAACTGAAAGAAAAAGCAACCTAGGCAAATTGCATGGAGGACTACAACCTTAAGTCCTGAAGTTTTGGGTGTAAAGAATAAAATATTTTGCCATATAGCAAATATTCCTTTCTAAGACCATATAACTAGTCATTTCCATTAGGTCACTTTTATCATTATTTTTTTTTTATTAGTCACTCTGTATTAAACAACATTAGAGAGTCTTTTGATGATGTACCCCAAGGAACGAATATCTCCAAAGTGAGTATGAAAATATATAATACACATGTGAGACTGTAGCAAGGAATTTTTGTCCTATTTTTACACAACAGCAAGCTACAGATTTTAAAGTGACAATCAGAAATGAAGCAGGACTATATATAGGCTTTGGGCCAAAACTGAACTGTGAAAATTTAAACTCTTGTGTAGGCTGCAAGATTATTTTTTTTTCTCTTGGTAGCGTAATTTTCGGACTTGTTTTCCCCTCACTGTTACCACAATCTGTATTTCAAGAAACAATAAATTTATTAAGATAGTGTCTGCTCTAACATTCTTATCATTGTAAAAGATTTCTTGTGCTAGTAGAATACCACATAGCAATACTGATCTGCTAGAGTTCAGATTTACCTTTGCCTTTCCACAGGATTTTGTTCTGCATTTTTTTACCATTTTCTTCACTTCTGTTCTGGAAGATACTTTTTCAGAACTGTCAGTCACATGCAGGCCATCACCAGAAAACAGAAATAAAAATTTGCATTCTAGCACAATGGCTGTGCTAGAAATCTGAAAAACCAGAAAAGTTTCACAAAACTGAGCTGGAAGTAGTCACATCTTAAATTGTGAGCTGTTTGCATAAAATTGGTATTACTGTGATATTTCTATACTTAACGTCTGGAATTCCATCGAAGTTAATTATTAATAAAGAACAGTGACTGAGGGATGTGAGTGCAAGCACAAGTTTACATACCTTATTTATTCTTTCTATGATGATGATGAACTCTGCATTTGTTAGTTTATTATGGTCTCACACAGATTTCCATCACGCAGTGTCTGTGGTCATGTAGACTTACTTTTTCTCTGACAGCAAGAGTACATAATTTGGCTTTGAGATGATCTTTTGACCACCTCTCACAACTCCTGATCTGAGGCTTGACCCATCTCCCCCACCATCACCAACTTTTATGTCAGCCAGAATCCCTGTTTTTGAGGAAAAGCTGCTTTTTAAAAGTAAATAATTTTTTTAAATGGTTATTTGCCTGGNGGTGGTGGGCGGGAGGGGGTGTGTATTTTTAAAAAGAAAGGAGTACTATTTGCCTTTAAAGATTTTCTTTAACCAAGTTATTTGTTTGGGTTCTTAGACATGGCCTCATTAGGCACCATACTGTTTTTTTTCCTTATTTTATTGCTGATAAGCTTAATTGAAACACAGTGGGGCAGTACTGTGTGTAAAGTAAAGACAACATTGTTTCTGCATCTCTGCGGCATGAACAAAGGGGAATGGTTTCAAGGCAATAGCAGAAACCCTTGCATAACAAATTGCAAGTATTCATGGAAGATGCAGCCATTTTTCAATATCAGATTGAAAGGAAACCCCACAGGCAAAGAATATATTCCCAGCTAGCTGAGCACAGAGATCTTAGAGTGATAGGTGCTACAAAAGGTGTTATGACTGACAAACAGAACAAGCCAGGGCTCTTACAGAGAAAATAATTACAAAATGTTCATGAATAGTTATTTCCTTTTACAGCACCCAACTGCAGTGCAGGCACTTAAGACTATTCATTGTTTATTGAACATCTTCAGAATACAGAAATCTTCAGTGAACGGCAGGCTTTTTCTGATTGCCTTTGAGGGCTTACCCTTTTCCTTCCTGCAATCAATCTCCTTAGCCGTTTTTTTGAAAGCAAAAGGTTCACTTGGAATTGGAGCCACTCCCAACAGTGTCAGAAGCTGTAAGTGTAGAAGAAGGATTAATCCCATGTGCATGATACTTCTAATTTATTTTCATAGTTCATGTGCCCTTCGGTTGTTTGCCAGCATCCCACTTCACACACTGACTAACCATGGCTATATTTGCAAAGATATTGAGGCATCAAGGATACTACATTTCCACAATTTTCATTAAAATCTGCATCTGAGAGTCCTCAAGAATATAAAATGAGTGAGCCCTGCATTAGTTTACAGCATGATTTCAAAATTGCAGTATAAATGCAACAGCCATCTATGCTGTTTGAGTGGCCTGCCAATTGATCAGCATACATACTGCCACGGTCCATGATGCCTCTTCCTTGGGTGGCAGTGGGAGGGCGCAAAAAGCAACTGAGGTTTTTACAAGGGGGTGGTGAATCAAAGAATATGCTGTAAGTAAAGGACTAGACCTATCATGATAAGGATACTCAAGGGATCTCAGAGGACAGTTCTGTACAACCCAGGCTTCTTGACTGAAGCTGACTGCAAAACATTTTCTCCAAAAATCTGAAGAAAATGTTGTTAATAAATTCCACAAGTGAGGGGTTAACTTTAAAAATTTAATCTCACTCTCCACTCTTAGGCACCGTGCAAGGAAATACCCATGCTTCCAAATGCATGTATTTATTTGGAAGCTATCAAGAAAAACCTATGGGATAGTTTTCAGCTTTCCATAGAACTTTTGCTTTTTGTTAGAGGTCTTGTGTTTTTTTCTTCTCCTTGGAATGTTTAGATTGATAAACTGACTTAGAAAGATAGATAGGAGAGCAATGCCTAAGTGATAATATGTAGGTTTATGAATATATTAAGAATGAGAATAAAAGATAAGGGCAGATAGACAATACATTTCAATACAGTCTTCAGCAAAAAAACCCAAAGTAAACTTGTTTCTTCAACACCAACCAGGCATATGAGAGTTCCACCTCTTTCATGACAGAGTACTCAATACCTGCCTGTAAAGTCATGAATAAAAGGCATGAAGCAGTTAAAGAAGCAAAAAATAAAATCAATGCAGTATATTTAGATGATGAATACCACTAGGTAACTTTACTGTGAAAAACAAATCAATAGACATCCAGTTGAGAACTTCTATTTTGAGATTTTGTTGGGTTTTAAGGTTGAAAAAAAATATCTTCAGATGTTTTAAAACTTTAGTTTTAAAACTCCCAGCGTCTGATGGATGAGAACGTCGGTTTCGTCCATTTACAATCCCCTAGGCATATTAGTCAGTTTACCTTTAATTACACTGATGAAGTTAGCTGAACAGACCCATTCCTGCTCACTCCAGCACCCACTCTCGTATGCAAATACACCACACTGGCAATGAAGGTAGAAACAGGAGGGAAGAGAATGATGTCTGCCCCCACCTTAATTCTCTATAGATGTGGCAAGAGGAGAAGAGAGCAGAGCACAAGCTATTTACCTGGAAATGCAACTACTCTTCAATTACCATGACAGTTTGCTATGGGATGGATATTTGTCAAAGATGAGATTTTTCAGTCACACCTAATCTTGTGTGATTTATGAGCTATGGCATAGCTTCACTCCTTCTAGCCCTGTTGGCAAGGTCCTCATGGTGCAACTCAGAAGACTTTCCACTGCAGTACTCCAAAATTGCCAGTTGATGGATGTTGGTTTAGCTCAGAGGCAGAGGCATGGTGCTGCTCAGGCACAGAAGCAGTTCACACAAAGCAATACATGAGCAAATAATTCTTCCTGGAACTGAGAGTGGGGGGGTATATAGAAGCAAATTCAGGTCAACTCCAAAAGCAGTTTCACCTCCTCTTTAAGGATTTTTATACTACCTAAATATCCCAATACTTATTAGACTAGAACAAAAAGAATTTACTTCAATAGCTATGTTGTGTTTTTCTACAGATGTGTTTGAATGACACCACTGACCTCATCAAGATAATGCTCTAGCACTCCCACAAAACAGTGTTTGGCTGGCTCACACAATATAACTTCATTTTGTACTAATCACCTCTAGTATTTGATGTTGAGAGTCTGGTATGAAGCAGCTGGAAGCCTTGCATCTCAAAAATAAGGGAAAAAGATGAGGATTTTCCAATATGAAACAAAACAATATTATCGAGCTCTTCTTTACCTATGATTACTGATTCACTGCAGTTTTTGTACTGTCATTCATGATGGATGTAGTTAATTTTTTGCTGTTTTGTATTTATATTGCATGTTGTCATTTCTATCATTAATCATAAACATAATTGTCATAAAAACAGAAATGTCTTTTCCCAGACATTTCATTCTAAAATATAATTATCCAGACTTCCTGCTGTTAATGGCATAGAATTCTAATTGCTTCAAAATGAAGCCATTATTCATAAACTTCAGGCTTGTAACACACATGTTTACAGTAGATGGAAATTATTATAGAATTTATCACTGTGGAGCTCTTATTTGCCATAGGCTTATTTAGCTACTCTGTTCCTTAGTATTGCTTTTGTCCTATCCCATTAAGGAATGATAAAGTACTCAACTCCCTGCTTACTCAGAAAGATATGAGCAGAAGTCCTTCCTCATTGGCAATGGGCATTCAAATGTTCTGCCTGGAAATAAACTATAGCTGCACTTTCTTGTTGTAGGGAGTCCCTTGAAGTTGGAATTTAATTAGCAGCCACTGGCTCCGAGTCATATAATTCTCACAGTAGCTAATGCATATGAAAAATGTAAAATATATAGGGTAATGCAAACTTTAATTCGTGAGGAAGAATTGAGTAATAATTGAGTATTTTTTTCAAATTTTCAAAGAGAAATTGTGAAAGTGTTGTATACATGGCTTGGTTTCATAGAACAATCTTTGAATTTGGACAGCAAATATAATTGTTAACATGTGTAAATGATACTTTTATTGCTACAGGCAACCACATCCATAATTCTTGAACCCTTGTTATACTTTTCCAAGATTGTGTCCAAAAGCTATCACAATATGCTGTAATAGAACTCCGTTAAGAACAAAAAAAACAGAAATTGCCATTGGTTAAATAAACATAAAGTAAAAGAAAACAAAATGTAATACACCTCCCAAGAACAAATATGAAAATACTGTGAGACTGAGGAGCTGTTTGGGGTTTTGTTTTTTTTGTTTTTGTATTTTGTTTTGTTGTTGTTGTTGTTGTTTTGTTGTTTTGTTTTTGTTTTTTGTTGTTGTTGTTTTGGTTTTTAAATAATCTAGATTTTATTCCTAGAAAATCTTACTGACATATCTTAATATGTCTGGTCTTAATATGTAACAACACTACAAGATTTAAAATGTAGATATTTGTTTGCACATGTTATTCTGTTATTATGCATTAATTTAGAGAAGCAAACAATAAAAGAGACAGGAAAGTGTCAACAAGAAGGTATCAATGAATGGCTAACAAAAGGTAAAGTAGAAGAAAATTCAAATTTGGAGAAAAACATGTCTCAAAGAACCTAATAACAGAGAAGAACAGGGAAGTTTGCAGCTCTTTACTCTGTGTTTTGGAACACAAGCTTCTCATCCAAAATATTCTCTGAGAAAACTGATTATTTTAACCAATTGCAAAGCTTTCAGCAATATCTTCATAATTTAATACTTAATAACTGTAAAGTTGTTAAATATTTTGAAAATATCTAAGTCTCAATTCATACAAAATTAGATTAATCCTTTTTTTTTTCACATTAAGCCTCTACTGTGTATAAAAAAATTACAGGTACTCAGTTTTACCATTCATCTTATGAAGAAAACAAGCAGGTAGATAAATGATTTAATAACTGAAGTTCTTCCTAAGTGTAGAATGATGGGAGACAGGTGGAAATATATTAAGTAATAAGAGCAGAAAAACAGGTTTTCAGTTAATTCTTACATTAAAGGGGAAAAAAACCCACCAAGATAAACAAAGATAATCATGGTACACTGGTTGGAAAATAACAACTTGATGTCTTTTGGTATTCTCTAAGATTTTAGTGAAAAACTGTAAAAGGCATCCAAAATTTCTGTTAGAAGCTCCATCATTAATTATTATTTTCACTCTCTGCATTACTGAAATATTCTTTAAGTAAGATTCTTATTAGAGTACTATGGCTCTATATTCCAATTTATTTCCTTTTATAACCCTGATAACCATAGGTATATATCCTACTGCATAAGCATCAGCAGAGTTTTAACAGTCAGAACATGAGAATTCCTCTGAAATTTTACATTTAATGGACTAAAATTTTTATTCTGGGATTAGAGATCTCCACAAGTAAAAGATTCAGCTACACTGTATCTTAAAACACTGTGTCCTTCCTACTATATTCTATGATATTGTGTTTGTTTCTTGGTACTACAATGAGGAAAAGAGAGGGAAACAGGTAGGCTCCTTAAATGTTGGGATTTCTTTTTCCTGGCTGCTTGCTTATTTAGTGCATAAATGAAATGTTTGTGGAACATAAAGAATATAAGAAAAGTAAAGTATATGTGAAAGATAAAGGAGATGTAGAAGGTGCAGAAATTTACAGAAAGCACAGAAAATACCTGAAATATAAATACATTTGGTTTGTGAAGATTCCTATTAAATTGTTGTACAACATTAAAGAACCAGAAGAAAAATAAATAAATAAATAAATAAAAAGAGACCCATCCCCCAGACATATTCTAACAAGAGAAAGCAAAGAAAATACTGGAGACTTGAACTTTCATGTTATTAGGATTGATGGGTCATCAAAGCCTTGTTGAAGTTCAGCTAGACCAATGAGAATAGGGAAACAAAGTATTGTAGGAAAGACCAAACTTATTTTGCAACATCTGAGGGGGGCTTATAGGGTTATGTAAAGCTTAATATATTTTAAGGAATCTTAGGGTGTATCCAAAACATAATGTAAGATACTTAGGCAAAAGACCAAAAGTAGTGAAAGGGAGAGGTCCAGGTGGATCATCTTTATTGGTGTTCACATTCAGCCTCACTGTTGACTGGCCCTACGGGCTGGTACTGCAGTAATCAGATGCGAGAGAAGAAATCCACTGCCTCCTAAAGCCCACTGCATCCCGCTCTGCTAACACCAAGTGTAGTAGAATAGTGATGTAATAGATGATGATGGCTATTCTTTGACAATTTATAACTTTTCTTTCATTCATAATAGTAATATTTCAGGTATCACAGTGAATTATAAATCTTTGTGGCTTCAAATCAATAGCATATATATACAGCTTCTAAGCTGATAATCCAAAAATACGTTCAACTGTGCCCACAGTACACCATATTCTGTATGCAGTTCATGCTTTTCTAGTGCTTCTATTCTTCTTTAGAGATGCAACTTGTAGGTTTTTTTCCAAAAACTCTTACTTTTTATCTTGTTTCGCACGTGCTGTGTTTGCATGTGGTTTACTACAGTCCGCTTGAGCTTTATATATCAGTTTCTTAATTATCCTCGCATACTTGATTTAATTACAATATTACAGTATTGAGTGCTTTGAAAACAAGTTCCTATGGTATGTCATGCACCTCTCCATAGAGATATATATGAAGTCTAACCTATTCATCTAGTCAGCAAGGACAGGTAGCTGCTTCCAGGGCATAGTTGAGCTTATTGTAACAAAGCTAGCTAAGGCAGAAAGGAAAATTCACCTTCTAAAAATGCTAATCATTCCATTAAGAAATGGTTGAGAAAGTCCAGTTGACTTGACTAGACACTTAGTTTAAGACACTAAGGTGAACCTTGTATTATCTGTCATTGTGTGATACCAACTACCTCTAGCTAACAATGTACCACAGCATCTCAATCAATGCCACATACCTGAGCATACCTCCCAAAAAGCCTGAGAGCTGTTATTTATTTCTTCCACTGCACACCTTCAGCAGAAATAGGTAGCCATCTCAGAAGCCAAATTTTTGTTAACAGTAGCATGTTTCCAAAATGACTAATAGTTTGTGTTGGAACATGAACTTACTCACTGTGTTTAATTTTTTCCATTGCTGGGTGCTAGTCATCACCTGATATACCAGGAATGAAAGGCTTACAGCAGTGGTGATTTTATCTCATTTTTTCTTAAGTCTTTGCTTTCTTAAATTGGCCCTCATTGGGAAAGATTACCATTTCAACTGAATAGTGACATAAATGACTAAAAGATTCTGACTACTCATGCATTGCCATAAATGAGGAGCAATGGTCAAATAACAAGTAAAAGATACTGAAAGTATATATGGAATCTTCCTTTTGTGCATTATTTTTAGTGCATCTACTATATATACTGCATAACTTGACAGTTAATCAATAAATTGTGGGGAGTTTATTGTTGCATGACATTTGTGCTTGTTTTTCAGTTTTCGCATCTAACCAGGAATTCTACTGCTACACATACTGACTGGCATTCACACAACCTTGCAAAGGAAACTGAGAACTATAAGGATTAGATCAGCTCCCACCTACCCTGAAATTCATATCCAGTGTGATTTGGGGGGAAATTTATTTAGATCAATTACATTAATGTCCACCTCCATTTGATTAAATAAAATATCGATTAAGATTAAAGCAGGGGGGAAAAATTATTGACATACTATACAATAGTTCAACCTTACCAACATACAGAAACCCATCTTATTATACCAAAGAAGCACCTTTTTTTTTTTCCCAAAATTCCTGTTCTAGGAAAATTTTAATATTTAAAAATACTGGTTTAATGCAAACTATAGAATTTGGAGAGCAAAACCATTTTTTATTGAATGATCTCTGTCACAGTACTTCCTGACATATTGTTGTAGTACATTATACCTTCTTTTTAAGCTTTTGATTGTAAAATAGGAGACTTCTCTAAACACAGCAACATTGAGAAAGATATCATGTCATTGAGATGTTTGCTCTAAGTGGTTTTTTATTAAAGGTTTGTGTAGCCGGGCACAATGCATCAGCTTTAAGAATGCATCAGCTTTTTATAAATGGAACAGCTGAAAAAATAGAAAATGGAACAGAGAAAAAGACACTTTTAAAGTTTATGTTTGGAGTAAGCCTGTAGCTCAGCCTAAAGCTTGAGCTATGCTTGAACTTCAAGTTAGTTTATTTATGTGTGTATTAGGCCTGGATGAGATCAAGTTAAGTTTCCCCATAGAGGCCCTCACAGTGCTGGGCCTTTTATTTGTAGCTAGAACAGTGTTGATAACTCACTTGGCAGCCACCCAAGGTCATCCCACCACTATGTAAAAAGCTACTTGGAAAGGTATTTAATTTTTTATTTCCTTGGCTACATTTTTCAATAATTCTTTTGTTCACAGCTCAGATGTTAAAGCTAGGTTTGTAGCAGACAGGCGTATCTATGGATTTTTCTTTTTTTCCCCCCTAAAGGCTCGTATATACAGAGCTCAGAAATGTACCACAGGTTTCACTGAAAATATGATATAATCACAACTTGCTCATAAATGTTTTTGAGCCAAGCTTTTTATTTGAATATCCAAATATGTTCCTAAGAAACCCAGTATTGAGATCTTTCTTTCTTTTACAGGAACGCTGCAAAATGGTAGCTGAAACCAGGTCACTCAGATTGCATGGCAGGGACTATAGAATTCCATCTTAACAACAATTTTTCAGGCTAGCATGTTCTAAAGATATTTCTGCCATAAAACATGCCATTTAATACTACAACCCCTTTCAAACCAGTTCAGGTTTCCATGGGTTTTATTTACGCAGGCCAGGTCTGAGGACCTTTCCAACACTAGGCATCTTTTTTAGTATATATAACGTTCACTCAGGAGATTTTAGAGTACTGTGTGTCATCGTAATTAGTATTATAAGCAACTGATACTTACCCTTTACACATAACATTGACTTTATTAGCAATTCTTATCTTATTCTTCTTCAGTAAACAAAGACAGGAGTAAACAGTTCCCAAAGTCAGTGGGTTGTTGCTTTGGAGTTTTATTTCTTCAATATATTTAGAAGGTACTTAAGGAACATCTTAAAAGAAAGTTTTAGCAGCCTCGTGATCAAACTACTTGACCCACTGAGCATGTTTTCAAATTCACTCATGCTAGTATATGTCAGATTTCTTACACATAAAATAATACTGGAAAAGAGTAAGTACTTCTTAACGCTTTTTCTATTTCTGAGCATGGACGTTTTATCCCATCTTCTGCAGTGCTTCCATCCTCAGAGTTCACCGAAAACAACTTTTACTTTCATGAGCTTGTGCATTTTGCTGCCGCTATATAAATCCTTTCCTCTTGAAAAGAATGCATTCACCGTCTGTGTTAGGCCAAGATCATTCTCTCTGCTCCACTGGAGCTTTGCCATTTCATCCCAGTTGGGGATCACCCTTCAGGTCTGTAACCTGAATCGAATATGACACAGTATGTGTATCCACAAACTTTTTGATCTCTCTGCACTAAGAAAAACCTAAGACATACCATCTGCTTGGAGTACAGGAGACCCAAATTGCTGCCTCTGCTTTACTTTTGTCAGGACAAAAATCATTTTACACTTTAGCAAAAATCTGATGTATCAGCAGTATGTTACCTGTGCATCAGCACATACATACAGAAACGTACATGAACAAACATAGGGAAAGTAATTTCTGAAATATTCATATTCTTCCTGAGAATAAAAAAGCTTCAGGGAACATTAATGCTGCTAACATGAATACGGAGCTTAGGTATTAAAATTCATGAGGACCTGTCAACTGAACTGATTCAAACTCTATTTGCCAGAAATACATGATGACATTGCAAGCTGGCAAAGATGAAAGCAGCTCACAAAAGCTCTTCTTGGTGCTATTTCATTCCCCTGAATGTCAAACAAGCTGTCTTTCTCCAATCTGGAGCTACATACAGAGAGTAGTACTGCACTATTTGGTGAAGGTGTTCTCCTGAGCGCAGGGGATGTGCCTCTTTCTCTGCTTCCCAGACACCAGACGGCCTAGGATTTGGAATGACAGTAGGCTGCCAACCAAATTCTTTGTTTACTCAAACATACGTTGTCTTCTCTTCCAGATGACTTATAGTGAAATTTAACAGGCGTTGTCCATATGTTCGCATTCATATTCCACACAATAGTTGCACGGAATATCAGCAGGTCCTTTTCAGAAAGCTCTATCTAACAAGAGACGCACTATCAATGCAATATAGAACTCACCCGACAGAGTCAAAGTCCTGCCAACAGGACCTTGTCAGTCAATGTAACCATGCAATTTAAGGACCTGTTCAAACATAGCCATCATGGTGAGTATTTTAAATTGTGGACCATATAGAGGTTATACTTTACTGGGGAAGTTTAGTCAGAAATAGTTAAAAGCCTACAGCTTTGTCACTAACAAATTCATTACAATAATCAATGGATCATTGTTTTCTGCTGCAGGAAATCCTGTGCATAACATTATATATTAAATGTAAACATCTGGTATATCTGAATTCACAGATGGTAAGGACACTTGACTAAAAATCCTGGACTATTTTTAATATGTTTTATTAAGTTAAAATATTACCTCTCTCATCATAGATTTTGTTATTTAATTTTTATACAGGGAACCACAATGAAAGTGTTATTTTAAAAAGCCTCAAGTTATTTAAAATATTTCTGGGTAATGTTTTTCACTGAATACTAAATAGATGCTTGAGTGAACCATTCTTTGAACAAGTTATTTGGAGGCACAAATAAGAATCATATCTTTTCCCTCTTTCTGTCTCTTCTAAGTATTCTGTTACACTAAGAACTTCAGCTAGGTCATCTGATAGCATCAGCAGCCTGGATTAGTAGTTGTTTTCCCTTGTGGTTTGTGATCACAGGTGTATTTTATGGCCAGTGGAACAGAGTTCTAGAGAACCTCACCATGTTGAGGAAGTCCTTGAAACATTTCAAAAAACCCAATGCCCTGTCAATGCAGGAGAGAATTCTGAATATAAAAGGCATATTTTTTAAGTGCCAGAATAGCAAAAAAAAAAACAAAACAAAACAAAAAAAAAAAAAAAAAAACCAAAAAAAACCGAGGAATGGATTCCTGATAAGACAAATGGGCATGAGTGAAGGCATGGGTTGCCTTCTGTGTCCTCTCCTGGAACAAAGGTTAGTCATATTAGATAATTTTCAGTGTTTCCAACTCCCTTTTGGGACTTTAAACATGAATCCATATCTTAGAAAAATAGTTAACTGTCACTGAGATTGCCCATCTTAGATATGGAAAGTTCAAAATTGCTTTTGAAACAAATTATTTCTGACCTATAAAAAAGGAATAGTGGAAATTAGTTTTACCAGACAAAACCCCTTATCCCCAAAATGTCAATTATCATTCACATTTGTGGAATAAGAGAGGAGACAGGTGTTCTCAGCCTATTCTCATACCTGCAAGTTTAAACTTGAATTTCTATACCTCTGTTTGTGAAAAGTATACATCCCAGCTCACATAACATAGGCAAGCAAAGTCCTTTCTTGCAGAAAATTTTCATATGACATCATATGAAAAAATAATTCACCAATGATAATGATACTCCATTGTCCTGGTTTGAGGTAAAATGAAC
>VZRU01009757.1:0-21652 GCA_013398155.1 Pedionomus torquatus | reverse complement strand
GGTTTTGCTTTTTTTTTTTTTTTTTTTATACTATTCACCCCCCCCTTTTACTCCATAAACAATATTCCATCTTCTTCCAAACAATGTTAGTAGTTTCAGAAGAGGATAACTGACTCTGCTGACTGCAAGTTCTATACTATTAAAACATGGGAGGCCTTTTTTGAGATTTTACTTCTCATATGCAACACTGCACACCTTACGTAGCTTAATAGAATTGAGGTAAGAAAATGAACAACTTCCTGCTTGCGGAGCATACACTCCTTATGTGGTTTATTTGCAAAATCGGTTAAGGCAGCTGGGGAAGGAGTGTCTGAATGAACTTCTGCAGAACAGCTTGCTCCTGTCCCCTCATAGTGGGATTGGGGAGAGATTTGCAAGGGTAAATGTGAGAAAACCAATGGACTGAGATAAATGATAGTTTAATAAGTAAAGCAAAAGCTATGTGTGCAAGCAAAGCAAAACAAGGAATTAATTTACTGCTTCCCCCAGGCAGGCAGGTGTTCAGTCATCTCCAGGAAATCAGCACTCTGTCAAGTGTAATAGTTGACTTGGGAAGGCAAACACCATCATTCTGAATGTCTGTGTGTCCCACCTGTTCCTCCTCCTTCCCCCAGCTTTATATGCTGAGCATGATGCCATATGGTATAGAATATCCCTGTGGTCAGTAGGGGTAGCTGTCCCAGCTGTGTCTCCTCCCAAATTCTTCTGCAGTCATGGCCTGGTCGCTGGCAGGGTGGTGTGAAGAGCAGAAAAGACCTTGGTTATTGTGAGTACTGCTCCACAATAACTAAAACATCCCTGTGGTATTAACACTGCTACTGCCTTCATGCAACCTTGTGCTCAAGTTATTTTGCTTCCAGCTCTGGGTTTCAGGAGGTGGGGATTTGTTCTTTTTCCTTATTTGATAAAAGCCCTTTCTACAGTGTGCTGAAATACGGCTCAAACAATAGGATCTTGGTCTCAGCTGAACCCTTCATGGCGTTGCCACCATACAATTAAATACTTACTGTAGTCTGTATTTTCTGTTACACAATTTTAGGTGCCCCAAAACAGTGGAAAACTTCTGTGTGCACAGCAGAAATGGTTATTACAACGGACACATATTTCACCGGATCATCAAGGTAACTTGCAAAATGCTGTTTCTGTTGCTTTCAATAATGTACCTTTGAGGTCAGGTCCTCTCTGTTAACATTTTCCTTTCCCTTTTGCGCCCAAGATTTCTGAAACAGCTTCAGAGTTCTCTGTAAAGTCTGAACAACTCTGAGGTTCTAACCAGCTTTATAGCTAACTGGAGTTGTTCTAATAGTTCTGCAACTGCCAAGGTTGTGAGAAATCTGAAAATTGAGGCGAAGATTAATTTAGCAGTCCCACTTGAATTAAGAGTTTGTTTCATGTCAGAAGGCATTTCTTATAAGGCTTCTTATTTCTGTTACACTATCATCAAGCTGATACAGCCTAAACACTTGCAGATGGTACAGAGTCAGGTTTCTTCTTCTTTGCTAGGAGAAACAGTGAGTAGGGTTGTTTTTTCACAAGTACTTGATTATTGCTTAACAAATGCTTTTTCCCTTGTTCAGAGTGTTTTAATACTTATGTTTTGTTGAAAGATTTAAAGTAAATTTGGAAAAAAATTCACCTGGCATAAAACATTTTTGCTTATTTATCCTATGTGATGATATTGTGATAACACTTAATTGCTATGCAGGGTTTCATGATTCAGACTGGTGACCCAACTGGTACAGGAATGGGAGGTGAAAGTATTTGGGGAGGAGAATTTGAAGATGAGTTTCATTCAACTTTACGACATGACAGACCATACACGCTCAGCATGGCTAATGCAGGACCAAATACCAATGGATCCCAGTTTTTTATAACAGTAGTGCCAACTGTAAGTAATACAGCTCAATTTAAGGCCTGAGATGCCAACTAGATAGTAAAAATGTCTTTTGTGATGGAAAAGAACACAATACTGTCTATATAATCTACTGTTATGAAAATAAATGTGATACACAATGTGTACTGTGTAGGCTTCACTGAAACAGTCCTTGAAGAAATAGAACAATATTTTTATAAGTTGTGATCAAGATGCCTTTTGCCTTTAATTGGAGTAAGAATCATAGGATAGTTCGGGTTGGAAGGGACCTTAAAAAATCATCAAGTTCCAAACCCTCTGCTGTGGGCAGGGACACCTCCCACTAGACCAGGTTGCTCAAAGCCCCATCCAGCCTGGCCTTGAACACCTCCAGGGATGGGGCATCCACAGCTTCTCTGGACAACTGGGCAAGTGTCTTATCACCCTCACAGTAAGGAATTTCTTCCCGATATCTAATCTAAATCTCCCCTCTTTCAGTTTAAGAACATTACCCCTCATCCTGTTGCTGCACTCCCTAATAGAGTCCCATCTCTCCTGTAGGCCCCCTTTAGGTACTGGAAGGCTGTTATAAAGTCTCACAGTCTTCACTTTTCCAGACAGTATCTAGTAAATCAGACGTGTCTGCAATTGTTTATTACTGGAGTATTTTTCATTAATATATTGTTTTAAACTTGATGGAAATCTAGCTATTGCTTTGAAGTTTTTTGATACAGTACCAGGATGTATTCATATTGTCTAATCTACACAAAGAAGGAAGTATTCAGGTTTGAAGATTTCCTTTGATCCACATACAGTTTCAGAGCCTGAAGAAGTTTTGCTATGTGAGTCTAACAGATACATACCAAATCCTTGTAGGTAACAGAGAAACTGCGTTCATCTAGTACTTATTTCAAAATTATGTGGTTTGTGTTGTTTTTGCAAAGCACCCATCTACCATAATTTTAAAGCTTAGAGTTACATCAGTCCCTATGTTCAGGTTGCTCATGGGGCATACTGTATGACTGTGACTTGGAATAGTCACATTCTAGACTGGCAGTTAGAATTCAGCTGTGAAAATACCACGAAGCAGAGAAACATATGAAACAGCATTTCTGTGAACACAATACACTTTAAAATAAACTATGAAATGCTACTGCATCGCTAGAACTTAACTAGGTAGTACTTTCAAAAATAATGGGAACAGTGATGAGTTTAAATACATACAAATATCTTTTACCCATGTAAGTTTCATAGTCTGAACGTAACAAAATGCATTTGTGTTCTGTCTCTTCCTGATTTGCTTTCTGTTTTACTGTCTTCTACATACTGCTTTCTAATTTAATATGCTTTCTCTTTTTCCTGCCTCCAAACAGCCATGGCTAGACAACAAGCACAGCGTGTTTGGACGAGTGACTAAAGGAATGGAAGTCGTTCAGAGAATCTCAAATGTGAAAGTCAATCCCAAAACCGACAAACCCTATGAGGATATCAGCATCATTAATATCACAGTGAAATAAGCTGGGAGTTGAAGGTTCCAGCTTATGTAGAAAAACCTTGGTGGAGCAGGACACAAAAAGGGGACCTTGAAAGAACAGAAAGACTATTGATAATTTCTAGACAGAGCAACCATCAGGTTTACTATTTTTAATGTATCTAAAGAGCCCCAAGTCTGTATTTCTGGTAACTTTGTATTTTAAAGTAAAAGCAGCTGCATGTTTCTTACAAAGTCTACTGTTTTTCTTGCATCTCTTCTATGCAAAACTGAAGATAAAAACCCACACGATGTCTTTATGATAGTGTTTATAAAATAGGATAAGGGTGTAGTGAGTGACTTTTTCATGTTTATTTGCATCTTTCATACCTAATTAACCCTTTTCAGAGTATTGAAATCCTTGAAGAGTGATTTCTGACCTTTTCATCTATCATATGTACATGCACCAGAAATTACATTAAGTTATGATACTGTTTGCTATAACAAGACATGTACTCTACCTCTGCCCTTCAAAAATGGTTGTGTAGGTGTGTTCTGTGTCCAAAATCAATGATCAGCTCTTGGAATGACAGTGTGCTTCATGTTTGGCATTGCCAGTAATGTTTTTTTCTTTTTACGTTTGTTTTCTCATTATTTTAGCCTAGGGAGTGTGCTTCCAGCTCATTTTTAGCCAAAGTCCTACAAACACTACTACTTCCAACTGCTGTACTTAGTTTAAAATAAATGATGAGAATGTAAGTTCACACCAGGCATTTCAGACAGTGTCCTCAGTGAAAGCGTAGAATTGTCAAGTTGACATGAATCTGTGGCTAGATATGGCCCTGTTACTACATTGGATAATTGAGTTCACTCTAAATACACTAAAACTAACTTTGACCGTTTATGTTCACATAATACCACTGCACTCATGCAAGACTCAGGAGTTCACAGTTCTGGCAACTTTGTTCACGAAATGAGATGTGATGCACACCAATCCATTTCAGTCCCCCAGAAGCTGCTACCACCAGGAAACTTATCTTTAGTGAGATAAAGCAATACCTTCAAGGATCAAAAGGAATTCTACAGTAAGTTAAATGAAGCACACCTCTATTCTGAGATGACCTTAAAAAAAAAAAAAAGAAAAAGAGGCGAGTATATTAAAATTAATTCTCTGTTTTTCAGATACTTTTATTGGAAAGAATTCATTTTCTGGGCAACTCATACTGCAGCAGCTCATGAACCATTTCCACTAAGAGTCCATTCTTTCAAGAAATCTTTACGTAACATCCACATCTACTCCCAACAGTTAAGAATAAGAACTATTTCAGAATAAAACCCTCATGTACCACATATTCCACAATGAATTTGAAGGTAGCATAGAGTAAGACCACATCAAGTGATAAAACGTTATTTTTCAGTTAGCCTAGATGTACTATATTTGAGCTGAGACTCTTTAAAGAAAGCCACAACACGGTCACGGATGTTGCATTTACTCCATTTCACAATTAAGTCCTGTGAAAAGTTATTTGGTCTTTTCAAATCATCCTCATAATTAGTAATGCTTAAGTGAGTTCTAGTTGAGATAATACTCCAATTACATATTGCATAAGTCAGTACACTAAAAACTAAAGTTCAGTAAAACTGATGAAACAAGCTTAAATTTATAATGGTAGCAGTTCATATATAGTATTATTTTATTATACAAATAAACCTCTTAGTGTACGTGTTTACACTGAAGAGTTCACAGATGAATGCACTTTCACAGTTACTTCAAATGATCTTAAATAAAGTCCATCTACAAACACTGTTATGGTAGCATTCCATGTGTCACAAGCAATCCTTTGTATTCAAAAGTATGCACGAGTGAGACTTTTTTTTTCCCCTCTGCCCTCAAATGTAATGTTACAAAAAACCAAACTGGTCACCTTGAACATTCTGAAGTAGAGAGGTGTGTGTAACTAAAGCATAAGCCAGCTAAAATAATAGTGCAGAAACAGGATTTTTTTAAATACATGTCCTCTCTGTTAAAAATATTCCATGAAAAAGGTACCTCCTGTGCTCAGTGGAACTGGCTCAAATTTTAAAGAGAGCTATGAAGGGATAGTCAGCCTTCACTAGGCCTGGTCCTGCTCTGCAGAACAGGCTGAGGAGACCCTCAGGTCAGGCAGCCAACTGTCTGCTGCACAAGAAGTTACAGGCTGGGAAGGACAAACAATTTTTAGTCAGTATGTGCAAGAAAGCACCCTGCACTGTTGTGACCTGTTTCCAAATTTATCAGGTTGTCTGAAGAAACACGAAATACCCCTTTCTCAGTACCTATGATAGTACATGGCATGGAAGCCCCTTTCACTATTTTAAAGCTTAGTGCTCTTTCAGCTGATTTCATGTCATTAGACATGCTGAAACTGAAGCTGCATTTAACAACGTTTACATGAAGTTTGAGTAACAAGAAAAAACAACAAATAAGTGTCATTATGAGGCCGTAGTTACCTTAACTGCTTCCTCTTGAAGAAAAGTGCAAATTTACAAAATTATTTGTTTATACATTCTTGCCTTTATCTAAGGTACGTAGTGGGAAAACATCACAAAACCGATAATACAATAAAAGCCATAGCCACAGATAAGGGGATACGTGTTCTTTGCCAGGTGAGGTTCAGAGTTCTCACAGGTAAACACACTTTTTAGAGCGGCAAATGCATCTACCCATCCATGAAAAAACTACTGAAACTTCCACTCTGGTTCTTGCTATTCACTCCTACTCCAGTAAGAAAAGTGATGATACGCAGTTTTGATCTATTGGCTGTGCTGTTTGTAACTCCAAACCAGGAGGTAACCAACAGGAAGGGGTCCATGGCATGGCTTCTTCAACTGGCAATACTGTGCACTTAAAGAGGAAGCCAGAAGATTCTGTTGTGCATATCAGACAGACAAAAGAGAGACACCACAAAGCTGTTGCAACCTTCTCTAAATTTAAACAGCACAACACCCATATTTCATGGGTTTCTGCATAAGTAATCTTCAAAAATAGAGGCATTGGTGACGGTTCCACATAGAATGTACAGTGAGAACTGAAAATCTAATTATGGAAGGTTTATATCACATTTTACCATCTGCTTGTCTGAGTAAGAGTTATAATTAGTGTACACTGCTTTTACATTGTGTTATTTAATATTTTAAGGTCACTGCCTTAATCTGGAAGCACAACTTCCACATGAAGTACTGTAGTTGGAGTAACATTATACTGTGCTATTTCTTTAAGATTGGTTGTTTTTCTTTTTGGACTTCACTGACTTCTTGAGGAGTAAGCTTAATTTCTAAAGATAGATTATGTCCTCAAGCATGCACAACACACTTTCACCTCAATATCACTGTAGTCTGTCCATACATAATTTAGCATGTGTGCAATTAACAAAAAAAAGCCCAAACAATTAACACTTCCTCCCAGCTAGGAAACAACCAGCTAAATAATGCCACAGATTCCCCCTAGCCCTGCAACACTGGTCCCCATCCATTCTCAGCTTTCTTTGCCCAGTTATGGTGCCTTCTGGTAACAAACAGGAAGGCTAACAAGTATTGGGGAAAACATTACCATTTTTTTTGCAGTATTTTCATATCATTTTCAATGCCACCTTTAAATGAATGCATTCTTTACATATTAAAGAGTAGCACCATTTATTTCTGATTAGTAGAGCTGACTATTCGAATAACTTTACATGGATTTTGGAATATCTTCCTGGAAAAGTATTCTAAGCTCCTCAAACTTTTTGGGACACCAATGAACCACTGTAACCTTGTTAAAATCACCAGATGAATTCCAATGCCTTTTTTTTTTTTTTTAAATCAGGGAAGAATTTTACATTGCAACAATGTAATTTCACCAAAAAAGAATTTCAAGGCACCCTTGTAACCAGCCCATCCCATGACTTGTGAATGTATCAAATTTCAAAACTACTATAACTGCACAAGTTTACTGAGCCAGTTGCTCAATCTAGGATAAAGGCTTATATTTTTCTGTAACCACAAAGTTAAATAAAATCCCCTTTTCAGACAGCAGACCTGGTTATAACATCCTAAATCGTGCAAACAAAACACAACAATAAACTACACCCTCAAATCGCAGCTGCGGTAAAATTAAGCCACATCCAGGACACCAGCAGCCACTAACTGCCTTGAAAGCCAGTCCAGTCCCTCATAAAGTCCTGTACCACTTCGGGCATCACAACCCTGAATATACCAGCTACGGCCACAGCAGAGTTTGTGGAGACTCAGCAGTTCTGTGATTTCTTCCACTGAAAGCGCACCTGCTACATCCTGGAAAAGAATCAGATACAAATACTTGATTATTCTTCTGTATTACGTTTGAAGTACTTTATTTTTAACTGATGGCTTAGACTGAAGCTACAGGTCATGTAAAATCTTTCCAAACACAAAAGCCAAGTAAAACAGTTACACATTTACTCCTTGTTACCATAACATAAAAACTGGTAGAGTGCTTAGTAGCATTCCAGTTACTTTACTGTTCCTTTTACCAGCATTAAACGCAAGGAAAACATCTACATTTTATCCTTTCCACATTACCATTCCCTACCCAGAGGGTTCTGAAAGTTGGAATTTGATACTAACAACTGAGGAAAAGAGTAACAGAGTGGCAAAAATTACACATACCTGTTTATTAGCAAAGATCAAGAGCAAGGCATCTCGCAATTCCTTCTCTGTTAGTAATTTCGCAAGTTCACTGTGTGCTTCACTGACCCTGTCTCTGTGACTGCTATCAACAACAAACACAACCGCTATGAAAGAAAGAGAGAAATGTTTTACACAATCTAATATACACTCTGCAAAACTAGCTTTCAACTGACACAAGTCTTTTTTCTAGCAGTCTGCTATGTGAGGCTTCTCAGCAGCATGCAACTTCAATTTCAAATCCAGGAGTAAAGAATGCCTTACATACCTCTATACCTTTGACAAAAATCTACAATTCATCCCAAAACACAGGGAAAGAAGTCTGAAGTTTTTTTGCCTCGTCTAATATAAAGGATGTGGTATTTTAACTACTTAAAATGAGATTTACTACGTGTGGATTGAGTATCTCAGTTTAAACCACCTCTTGATCCATTTATAAATCAATCGCCTCCCATGCAACTGTTCCAGTTACTCTTAAGTGGCTGTAAAAACTACAGGTTCAGCCAAATCAGCACAGCTTCCTTCAGCTACAGCTGACACAACCCAGAGAAGACTGCCATGGACCTGACACAGCAGCAGCAGATTTTACTGTCCACCACAGAGAGTAACCAAGATACCAGGAAGAGAAAGTCAGGGAGGCAGAGCTAGAGGACAGAATTTAAACTCATGGTTTTTGCTAAGAACCCCCGCCTCCACTCCAAAACTAAACAAAACTTACTGCAGATATGCACAAGGTTAACTTTCTCTACAACATACAATTTTTCAAGGCTGGTATGATTCCATGCTACTGGCATTTACATGGTGATATTTAAGAGGACAACAGAAATTCCAAAATACGATCTTTAAAAGCTTGTAAAGGCAAACAATTTAACTTGTTGAAATTTGTAATGAAGACTGAAATAATGCATAAAGAAGAACACCTAAACTGATTGTCATTCTGTATTTCAGATAGTAAGGGATTACTTAATAAAGAAGAACCCCCTTCTAAATTGGAAAACAACTATGGAGGATTTACAGAAGGATGCCAACAATTTCTAAGTCAGGACCACGTAGGTGAGTGTTTTCAGAAACAGTAAATCTAGTCCATAACCAGATATTACACTGCAATACCAAGTCAGAAGTTACAGAACTTTGTGGAATGTTTTAAGTCGTCAACTAAAGGCTTAGTATTTTCACTTCAAGTGCTATTTAAATTTTATACCTGGCAAGTACTGCATCTCACTATGAAAACTTTGGAACACTGCACCTTGTCTGTTGTCAGAACGAGTTTAACCGAGATTCTAATTTTATTTGGCTCCATGAACTGTCTGATGGATTTATGGAGAATTCACCTTCATCATCCAGCAGACGCTATGACCAACTGGATTAAAATCTAGCAGCTAGACTTTGCACTCCCTGAACAATTTTTATAGTTATGAATTATTTCTATTAATAAACTTTTTGGTTCTGAAATACAAGCTAGAAGACAAAATACAGTTTAAAAGTTGTACTAGTCTCACCTTGTGTATTGAGATAATAATGCTTCCACAAGGGCCTCAATTTGTGCTTCCCTCCTACATCCCAAATAGTAAACTTCAAATTCTTGTATTCTACTGTTTCAACATTAAAACCTAGAATAAAAACATTAAAGTTGTATAATCTTGTTCTATGTATATAAAATCATCAAATTCTACAGATAAATTCAGAAAACATTCAGAAAAAAACCCAACATATAAATCATTACTACTAACCTATTGTTGGAATAGGCTGCATGAACTCATCTTGCTTTAGCTTAAACAATATAGTCGTTTTGCCAGCTCTGTCCAAGCCTAGAGTGACAACACGAATTTCCATTTTTGGTCCAATATGTACCCTGTTGTCCTGAAGAAAGGGCACACACAAAACAAAAGCAAGTTTAGGAAGCCCAGATTGGAAAACCCTTACATTTAAGATATTTACCCTGTCGCCATTAGTACAGTGATTAAATGGATGGACTCTAAAATATGACAATCACCAATCACCTCCAGCAATAATATGAACCAAAATATCCAATAATTTCTGTAGTGAACCTCTAACTGAGTTACCACAGGCCATTTAGAAAGACACCTAATTCATGCTAGTATGTCTGTGCTTCATAAAATTCCAAATTCTTCCATCATTTTTGGTTCAATGTTGTTATAGCAATTAGTTGGGAGTTCTCTAACCAGAGAAGTCTCTATTGGCTTTTACAGCTTTTCCGTTATGTTTTGTTGCTTCATTAACACCCCCACCTAGAGAATTATTTAATTGCTGGAGGTTCCATAGCTACGCCTGTTCATCTCAAATCACATCTAAGCCTTTACCTATTGCAACAGCAGTATTATTAGCATTATGCAGTAATCTGAAATCGTGAAGAAAAACAAACAAAAGAAGACCCAAGTCTTGCTTAGAGGCAAAGAAAAAGAATCAACTTGCTATTTGTAGTTTAGGCCAAGCTATCACGAGTGTTGAGTTACCCGATGCAAACAATGCAATCAAGTGGTACCACTAATATAAAGCAGCAAATTGTAAACTGTAAAATTAACAGCACAGAGTAAGATTACTATGTATCCCTGAAATATATTTTGAAGTACTTGGAAATGCTACCTTGACAAAATCGCACAATTTCAATCATCAGAACTACGTGGCATTACATTCATTTTCCTGCAAAATCCAGACAGCACTGTTCTGGGCAAGTAATACAAAAACCCCATTGTCTACCCACACAGCTTTTTATTTCTTCTTGCATTAGAAGAATATTTATTGAGTGCAAAAATGCTACAATCTCTCCTGGTACAAGACCAGCATGTACCAGTGTGACCAGATGTATAAACATCTACACAACGTGAATTGAGATATATAGACATCCAGATATTTAATAAACCCCTCTGTGTGTATCTGTCATCATGACATGTAACTCCATTCTCTCCTGTCAGAGATTAAGTAGCACATTCTCAGAATAATCAATAGAGATTGATTTTTTGTTATTGCAATCTACAAAGAGAGTAAAATACCTTTGTAGAGAAACTGCTTTCCTGCATTAAAAATTACAAAAGTACCACACAAGTCAGCAACATCACAACTGTAAGTTTAAGAGTTATATCAAAGGCCCATCTAATCTAGTGTGATATTTGAAACTAGATAAAGATGGATACATGTGAAAGTAAGGAACAAGAAAAGTACAGAGTCCTAACTCTTCTAAACTCCCTCCCTGTGTCTAGCAGCTTGCAGCTGATGGATTTAAGTGAGCAAACAGTGTGGTTTCTGCAACTAACAGATCTTGATGTATTATTCCCCTATGAATATGTCTATTTGCTTCTTGAAACCACAGACATTTACAGCCCAGAAGATCCTTGGCATAGAACTCCACATACTAAATATGTGTTGTGAAAAAATGACTTTATTTGAATCTGTGAAATAAACTTCTACAAGCTGTTTCAGTGCTACAGCTTCGATACTACACAAGGCAGATGCTCCAAAACCAAAGGTCTAGCTGAACATTTGAGATATGGAGAACAAAACATTGAGATTTAGTTGCTTTTCAACAAATTTCCCATAAGGTCTAGAATTTTGGACTCAGAGCTGAAGTTGCTAAACTCAGTGACAACATTGTAACACAGCATGTTATCAAAAAAAGGTTACCTCCTGCACAGGGAAAACCTATGGGCAGATTCTTGACATGCAAGAAAGGTACAGGCAAGGAGAAAGAACTCTGTATGCAAAAGGCACTGAAGAGTCTAAAAAATGCCATGCCTACAGCATCCTTTTCGTACTCAAGCCTCAGTCCTGATTTTGTCTAAAATTTCTGGAGACAAATCTCCCCAGTTCTCTGTGCCTGAAAAGGAGGAAGGAAACAAGGCGGCTCAGGATAGAGCTGCTAATTTTATAGCCGCCTTACTGAAGGCAGTACCCTGCCCACCGCCAGAGCTTGCTGACAGTGAGCCAACCTGGCAACCCTCTCAGGGCTCCACCAGAAGCACAAGTCACCTCTACAGCTCCCATGGCTGGAGGGCAGAGGTAGCACAGACCTGTGCAATTTAAACCTTCAAGGAAGTAGAAGCGATGAATGATTCTGTTAAATTTAGCCACTCTGTTGCAGTCTGCTCTCTGTAACATCTAGAGTGAAAACAGACTGTTCTCAGTATGTTTGTACCCTCTCAAAAGGAATCAAAATGCAATCTGTGATGGACACCAGGTTTCCAATTTTTTGTGTGAATAGTTCTGTCACTTCAGGAAGAACCTTGCAAGAAGAGTCTATACTCAGAAAATAATGTATAGCACCTGTAATACAAGTCAGAAATAATTGACTATAGATGATCATGTCTGGAAATTGATAGACAAAAAAAAAATTCTCTGCATCAACTATATTAGCACCTTTAATTGAAAGCATTATTTAATTGTCCCTGTCCTTTGTCTCTCTTAAGAAATTTGTTGACATGAGAAAAGCTGTATAAAGGTTTAAAGACAGTGTTAGGCACTTTTGCTCTGATAGGTTACTGTCTTCTTGGGTACTCTCCATGTTGGTAAGAGTTACCAGTTTCCCATACTTGCTTAAACATTGATGGATAAGCACTCTTTACTATCTCAGGTACCGTCTTCTTAATTGTTTTCCCTCTCCCAAGGGTGTACACATTTAGGATGACCAATTGCTAATCCACAGCCACTGTTCTCATTTGACCAGAACAAACCAGCAATCCCTCTCTTCAAATATCACGCTCCCACACAAGGAGCCATTTCGTCACCAGCAAGTTCAGTACAGGATGACACCTCAACCTTATTTGGTCAAAGCCCTTGTAAATACATAGGTAAAGAAAGATGCATTGGAAACAACTTATTTACAACATCTGGGAAAAAATTATTATATACCAAAGTATTTTTATGAAATATTGTCAGCATCTTGGTCTTGAATTCTCCAAATCCTTTTTATGTGGCTCTGGAACAACACTATCCATGTTTTTCATGTCATCAGCAACACAAAAATTGTGGATAAAACCTACTCACTTCCAATAGTAAAAAGAACTTCTCCCTGCCCTCACCCTTACTTGATACAGAATGTTCCTCTGATCTGGAACTGTTTGAAATGCTTTTTTAATTTTACAGTGGATGCAGCCTTCAGTGCTGACTGCTGCAGTGCCTTCAGTGCTGACCTTTTCAGTGATAATAACTTTTCACTTTTCAGTGATAATAACAGCTCAGTTTTTCATCTGAAGATTTTATTTCTATCTGAAACCTGTTGCAAAGCACAGACTTTTGAGGTACAACAAGCCTCACTAGAAGTCACAACAGTGGCTATCACCATTCTAAAAAAAACAGTGTAGAAAGAGAGCTTTAAACTTTGCCAGAAGTGAGGAATCATAAAAAAAACAACTGAAGTAATTACTTTCACCTACTTTTTCATGGCTGCTGCTGTTTTGGGGAAAAATGACATCTGCTTTTGCACCTCTGAAATTCAGATCTTATAAAAATACCAATTTCTCTCAGGAGAAAAACAACAGAACACCCATTTCTTTCTCTTTAGAAAGCTGAGGTTTAGGAAAATGGTGGAAGACTTCTGGGTCCTCCAAGCTGAGACATATTCCAGTCCTCCTACTGCAGCTTAGTTGGTGGCAACATTCTTTTTTCCGATTGCTCAGAAATTTGCATCAAAATTTTCTGAGGCAGATTAACAGTTCCCGAAGTCAAAATCAGACTTCTCAAATGCCACTCTGACTCAGCCCTGTGAGATGGCAGCATCAATCAATTCTGAATACACAGAATGCAATTTTTCATCTGGGAAATGCGAATGCTACTTCATTTATGGAACCAGAGGGATTTGCAAAAGAGGTTTCTCTGATCCTAACAGCTCTGGTCTCTGCTGAATAGGGAAGGGAGGGACAGATGTGAAAATGTTGCATTTATTGATCCGACAAAGCAGTTATTACAAGAAAATTCAAATATACTGAATTTACAAAACAAATTATTTGGACATCAACCAGGACTGGGACAGAATCCCCACAGAAACACCCACTTCCTTTTAGTAAAATGTTCAACAGCAACAGATAAATCCTCAGTTTCATCTCAGCAACTATAGATATTATTCCTCTTTCCCACATTGAGAACCAAAGAACCCCATTAATTAAAGTACTTCTTGTACTTTAGCGTTTCAAACTTATTTACTCTCCTACGTGAAAAGTATTACCATTATCAAATTCCAAATAATTTCATCCCTTTCAAAGAGTAAGTGGAATTGAATTGGTATTAGATCAATAAAAAACAAGCTACTTAGAAGACAAACTGTGTCTAAACTATCAGTGAACACAAAGCAACTATAAGACAAATTATAATGTAATAAATTGAAATAAATACATTATTTTTAATACTACAAACTCTAAGTTATAATAGTATTATTGCATTTAAAATTAATGTGCAATTTTCAGGAGACAAAATAAAAACCATTCTGCCTAACTTATGTAAGCTTCATGAAAAAGCCAAAAATACATGGTGAAACACTGGTTAGATTCCTGGTCTGAGAAATATTTTCCTCATGGAAAATATTTCCATATTTTTCCATAAATATGGAAAGTTTCTAAAGAACGGTGTTTTTAGAATTTGCAAATATGATCTTACATATTGAAAGTCAACTGCTTTCTTTTAAATCAAAGCTACTGAAGTAGCCAATGTCAAATGAGTGTTTCTCACACTTACAACTGCACAGTGGCTTTGTTGCTCAAATACCAGATGGCACTCATATGGTAAGATATGGTGGCTCTGATACTGAACTGTCTAAATTTGCTGCAACAAATACAGCATCATAATGAATATATAATGTTCCCACTTTCTTTTAAATTACATCTTTTTTCAGCATCTTTGTTGGAGACATCAACAGTGGGACAGAACGCGTTCCCAGCAAGTTTGCTGACAACACCAAGCTCATGGTGTGGTCGACATGCTGGAGGGAAGGGGTGCCATCCAGAGGGACCTGGACAGGCTTGAGAGGTGGGCTAGTGCAAATTGTATGAAGTTCAACCAAGCCAAGTGCAGGGTCCNGATGGAGCACCTCTCCTATGAGGACAGACTGAGAGAGCTGGGGATGTTCAGCCTGGAGAAGAGAAGGCTCCAAGGAGACCTTACTGCAGCCACCCGCTATCTGATGGGAGTCTACAGCAGAGGTGGAGAGGGAGTGTAGCAATAAGGCCAGGGTAAAAGTTTTAAACTGAAAGAGGGGAGATTTAGATTATGTATTATGAAGAAATTCTTTATTGTGACGGTGGTGAGACACTGGAACAGGTTGCCCAAAGAAGTTGTGGAAGTTCCATCCCTGAGAGTGTTCAAGGCCAGGCTGGATGGGGCTTTGAACAACCTGGATGAGTGAGAGGTGTCCCTGCCCATGGCAGGGGGGTTGGAACTTGATGATCTTTAAGGTCCCTTCCAACTCTAACCATTCTATGATTCTACATTTGGGACTTCACAAAGTAGATAGCTGTACTTTGATGAGATTAAGAATACCTTTGTAAAAGTGACAGGTATACTAGCATCCAGCTGTACATGATCTGCAAGTTCTGTAAACTGCTGCTGCTGTTTCTGCAATGTCTCTAGCAATCTTGTAATTTCCTGTTTCGCCAACACTACTCTGCAGTCATCCTAAACAGACAAAGAAAACAAAAGCATGACTTTCCTTATTAGTAACTTATTTTAAATAACCAGACACAACGCAAATATGACTGGAAATAAAGCATTTTAAATTATTTAAGTTTTCTTTAACTCTAGTTAAAGAAACTCACATTTATAAAATAGATTTATTTAAAATTGCAATACAAATGTGAAGATCCTCTCATTCTTTCTTAATACTAATAGATACTAAAAAGTTCTGCAATTTAAAAAAATTTATTTGACCTCTCTTAGTCCTGTCTGAATAAGAAAATAAATGATAAGAGAAAGTAATGTAATATGAAAAGAATATTTGTATCATTACAGGAACTGGAATAGAGCACCTGCTTTGCAGCACACAAAAACACACCACACAAAAAGATTAATATCCATTCATCAATGGTGGGAATGTTTGCACAGTTAAAAGTACACCTGAATAAGCAATCTGACACTCAAACTTAAAAAAAGTACAAATAACACAGTAATGAAATAATTTCTCACACTGAGCTTACTGTTTGCTTACATATGCTATCAAGAAATTAAGTGAATAATGGACCACCCAGATACTCTCATATAACCAACTTCTTCACATGTTTAATATTATTACAAATGCTATTAAAAGTTATTTAGTCCTAAAACTTTTCCTACAACCTTCATATGACAACTATCTTTAAACACCTGTACTGGTAATTGCAACTGTAAAAGCCTTCCAATCCTTCCAGTTTCTCTCCTTCCCACTAACCTCACAAATAATCAGAAATCACTCCAGAACAAAGAATCATGCCACAGGACTTCCAGATACTGGACAACTTGATGCTTCTGTACTGATTATCCTTGCTCTAACACTCCCTTGTAATGAATACATCAATCATACCATTGTTGTTTTAACATTGTAAAGGAAATAAAAATGCAGACTACCATCTAACCTTTTTATCTGTAGCCTAATTTGCAGTTCCACCGATCTTGACATGCTACAGTTCGCTTGTCAACCTACCTGTTGTAAAGTCTTTTCACAATGAAGACAAGCTGTTGAAACCTGTGACAAGAGGATAGTCATGTCTTCTTGCTGTTGCCTAAGCCAAATCAACTTCTCTCTCACGTGAGCGTCAACAACACTAAGAGCCATCTCCTCCTGGCGACAAAGGGTTTCATGAAGATCAGAAAAATAGGCTCGGACACACGAGCGAGCATTCTCTGCAGTCCCTGGTACCTACAGTGTTGCAGTCATGAGATATAGAAGATAAAGGACAGCAGTTGATTTCAGACGTACATTTTTCATCTTAATCCAGCTTCTTACATTCATCTTGGCTGTATCACAGTTCATCATCATCAGCTTGGCTGTATCACAGTTCAACTCCCAGTTATACAGAAAGTCTTACCAGCCCTAAGATTAAGATCCTCCAAAAAGTTACTCCAATAATCAAATAGGTTATTTGTTTGTATACACACCTTACTAAAAGTGACCAGGGGAAAAAAAGCCTCAATAGCATATATACAGCACCTCAATAGATCCAGGGAATAGATGCAGTCTGTCACAGTACTTCAGGTTACTCTGTAACCAGCAGTTACAGAGCTTTCCATACTGTCTGTTTTCATGTAGCCTAAAAACATTGTAATAGACTATAAGTTCCCCTCTATCTGATCACTTAAGCCTCAAAACCAACTTGGTAGAGCGAAGAACTTAAGGTCTTGTCTTTTAAAGACCATGTATAATTTTCAAAGAAATTCCTTATTACTGTTATTACAAAAAGCAAATATTCTGTGCATGTAGGGAGGAAAAAAAAAAGCATACATGTTCGGTATGGGCCATTCCAACTCCATCTTCAACTATTTGTTCTCCTCCTTCTATATGCTGAACAATTCCAACTAATTTTCTGGAATAATCTGAGATTTCTTCTGTGAAAGTTCTTATACAGTGGGCCATGTCTAAAATGGATGCACGAATCTGGTTTGCTTCTGGTTCCAAGACAGAATGCTATTAATTAAAAGCAGAATATCAAAGATCAATCATAAATATCTTCCTTAGTAATGTTTTTACTACATAGTTAATATGTAGTATATCTTACTACATATTTAATATGTGTGTATGTACATTTGTGTGTAAGTACATAGATATGCAGAGAAAGTAAAGGCAAGTAAGAATTTAAAACCATCTTACAATTTAAAGCACAATCAGGAGTTACAAATGACAGATAGCTATCTCGCAATCACACAAGTAAATATACAAATTTGCCTGTTTACTACAATAATTTAGGAAAAAAAGAAGGGTGGTTGTACTGCATCAGGCTGGACTGCACGTACTGTTCACATGACAAAAACAACTTTCAGACCTAGTGACTCAATGCCATGATAAATTCAGCAAAGCATCTGATAAAGAGACTGTCATTCTTAATATATGCATAACTTATATCTTAGAAATAATGTTTTTCTTGTAATTTTACCATGGCAGTTACCTGAAATGAAGGGAAAATGAAAGAGCAGTATGAAGTCACTTCATATCAAGACATATCAAGAATCTACCCTCCTATCTTGATAATATTTTGTACTTCGATTGGATAAATAACTATGCGATCCACCACGCAGCATGACTAGAAACAAGATTATTGGCAGTACCTTGTGACCTTGATGTTTCCCGTATTCTTTGCAGACACAACACATAAGAGGACTCTCCTGACAACCCTCTTCTAAACAAACAAACTCAATGGCGTGTACTTGGTGTTGGGAGCACATGGTCTTCTCATGAGGCTTATCAGCAAGAGGTACACGCCTGTGTTTCGCTAGTGTCTTTGTAGAATGAGTAAGCTGGGAACAGTCTGCGCACAGGTGAGTGGCACAGACAGTGCAATATACAGATGCAATGTGGGCTTCATCTTCATCGCAACGGATGATGCTCTAACAACAACAAAGGACAAAACTGAAGTTGTTAATGTTTAGTCCCAATAACTGACAAAAATCAGAAGACCTGCCACCAATATAAGCCTGAAAACAAACTTTTCTTAAAAGAAACCCACTAATAAATATTTGGGTTACTTTGAAAATTTGATTTTGTGTTCTCAAACTTTTAAAAAAATGAGTCAGTTTCTTTTACAATCAACACCAACAAATTGCTCTAGAGGTGTACAATGATTTTATAAATGCAGATTTCAGTGGAAGTTTGAAGGTTACAATAATTTAGGCTCCAGTCATTTCCTCCAGAGCAGTCATTACAGAACAAAGAATTAAAAGTTACAGACAGACAAAACACCAATGGACAAATAGAAGCTTAGGACAGTTACTTATTCTTAGTGCATGATACTTTTTGCAAATCAGTTTTTAATACTGAAATGACTAAAGTAACCAGTTTTGATAATGAAGTACTATCACACAATATAGTGATATGAAATTACTATAAAAGACAACTGCTAGAGAAGAGTTAAAGTCTTTAGAAAGAGTTTTAGAAGTTTTAGAAAACTGTCCTTAATCACTAACTAAAATATCCAAATTAATAACCTTTTCTAAAAATCTTAAAAGTCTGAAAGAGAGGGAAAAGGATATGCATGCTTAGCGATACCTTTTTATTTTATGCTTTAGTCAGTACCCATTAACATTTAATTATGAGACAATTAACTGAAGCCTTAATACTAGATACTGAAAGAAAACAACAGCATAACAGAGAAATTGCTATTGGGAAAAAAAAAAAAAAATCACCATTTCCCTCCCCCCCATCTCTACCTTTAACCAAATGTAACAAACTCTTTGATTTTTTTAAAGCTCAGTACCTCTCCAGACAGACCAATGGCTTCTTCTGCTGTCCCACATTGCCCAGGAGGTCCATTCTGCAAACGTTCCAAGAGCTCCAACAAAGCAAAATTCTTTTTCAATCCCCAGACACCAGAATCTCCTATTTTTGATGAAAAGTTAAATGAAGGGGTGGATAAGACAAGCCAAAACCATCATGAGAAGTTCCATAAACCACAGTTGAGATCCTGACAAATATTAGTATCACTATAGTTAATGTGGTCTTAACTAGAGTGAGATAGAACTACTCCTTTTCTACGTAAGCTGACACTACCTTCCCCTCTTCTTCCTTCCTTCTGTCATGGAACTGTTTAATATTTATGCAGATCTTCCCAACTGAAAAGATGCCAAGATTATAAAAATTTGCAAAAACTCAGTGAAAACACTTGTAAAATAATTGGCAATAGCTAACAACTAAAGACAACAAGGAATACACAAACTCTAACATGTAGCATAAAAATTAATATTTTGCATGACTACGTACAGTGAACATTTCTACTGTGCTAACAGCAGCTTTGAAAAACTCACACTGACAAATCTTATATTCCCTGAATTACAAGATATAACACCTATTGTAGATCTCAGTCCAGTAAAAACCTGAATAACAGTTAAAAAATACTGAGATACATCCATGTACAACACTACTTGACACATAAAAAAGAAGGTATCTCACATGCTCTAGAGCAGAGAAGTCCATGTCTCCTCCTATATCATTCTCATTTTGTAGAGGTTAACAAGAAGCAAAACCAGAATTGCATCCCAGTGACTGCTGCAATCTGCTACTTCCATAAGCTGTGTAGCATATGAGAACCCTACTGATTGCTTCTCCAAGAAAGTATCATCCCTTGATTTTTTTCAGCATCATTGTAATAAATTTAAAGACATCTTCTCCCTTGCACGGCAAAGGTGGCTCAAGGGATGAAGCATTATCTTTCAGCACTGGATCATAATTTTTAGTCATTAAAGAATCACAGAATGGTTGACATTGGAAGGCACCTCTGGACACCTTGCCCAGTCCTGCTCAAGCAGGATAACCTAAAACTGGTTGCCCAGGACCCTGCATAGGCTGCTTTTTAAGATCTCCAAGGAGGGAGATTCCCCCAATCCTCTGAACAACCTGTACCTGAACCTGGCTATCCTCACAGTCAAAACTGTTTCCTTATGCACAGATAGAACTTACGTGTATTTCAGGCTGTGCACAATGCCTCTACTTCTGTTGCTATAGAAACTGAAAAGTCTAGCTCCCAATTCTTTATACTTTCCCTTCAGACATTTGTAAAATATTTCTCAGCTTTTCCTCATAAGAGATGCTCCAGACCCTTCATTATCTTACTGATCTTTTGTTCCAGTAAATCCACATCTCTCTTCCACTGGGGAGCCCAAAACTCGACACAGTACTCCAGGTCTGGCCTCACCAGTGCTGAGGGTCATCCACATACTGGCAACACTCTTCCTAATGTAGCTCAGGATATTGTTAGCCTCCTTTGTTGCAACAGCACACCAAGTAAACCAGGACACTCAAGTCTTTTTTGGCACAGCTGCCCTCCAGCTGCTTAACCCTTTCTCTGTTCTCTCCTTCCCCACCCAAGTGAGAGAATTAGAATCACAGAATAACTCAAGTCCGAAGGGACTCATAAGGATCATCAAAACCAGCTCCCTGCTCCTCACAGGACTACCTAAAACTAAACCATATGACCAAGAGTGTCATCCAGACCGTTCTTGAACTCTGACAGGCTTGGTGTTGTGACCACCTCCCTGTTCCCATGACCAACCACCCTCTCCATTAAGAACCTTTTCCTAATGCCCAACCTGAACCACTCCTGACGCAGCTTCATTCCATCTCCTTGTGTCCTGTAACTCATCACCAGCAAGAGCAGATCCCATGCATTTTCCCCTACAGTTTAAACAACCACAATATCCTCAGTGGTCAAAGTCAAAATAGAAGATACATGCCTCATGGATAAAAGGCAGAGTTCAGAGAACTGATAAATGCATTAATACTGTTTTCCTATAGTTATAAATGAGACCACATATAAGCTGTTCAACTGGCACAAAACAACACCGGCTGTTTAACAAAAAATAATGAAAAAAAAGCTTCCCAGTAAGAGACCATTTATTTTATTTAATGGACGTTTCTGGAAATTGGCCTATCAAGGTATTCTGGCTAGTAATAAAGCAAAGGTTTGTTAGTGCTCTCTGCAGTTACAAGTTCCATAGTGGAGGCCCCCTTTGGTACAGGCAGCATT
>VZRU01009756.1:0-74892 GCA_013398155.1 Pedionomus torquatus | reverse complement strand
GGTGGCAGTGAAGTCAGGGTACTGCCCGGTGGGCGCAGGCCGCAGGCCAGCACTGTCATAGGCAGTGAGGCGCAGGCTGTGCAGCTCACTGTCAGACAGGTAGTCGCGGCGGTCCCCAGGGCAGCGCAGATAGGGGTGGTCTCGCCCACCCCCCCGCTCCTTCAGCAGTGACTCCTTGCGCTGGGTGATGCCCAGCTCCAGGTACTTCAGCTTGGCATCGATCTCCTTCTCCTCCTCGTCCAGCTCTGCCTGCTTCTTCCGCAGCTTGGTGGCCTCATGCTCCACTAGCTTCAGGTCACGGTCTAGCTCCTTCAGAAGGCTGGCTTTGGTGACCGGTGCAGTGGCCTTGGTGGCCAGGCTGCTCAGATAGAGCTGGGAGGTGGCTGGGCTGGCCAGGGGGACATGGGGCTCCTCAGGCGGTGGGCTGGGCAGTGTCCGCTTCACCTTGCGTGCCAGGGGGCTCGACTGCAGCCCCCCCACCTGCAAAGCCAAGGGAAACCTGGTCAGAGGTGTGGGCTGGCATTCCCCCATGTCCCCCCAGCCCTGAGCATCACAGATCTCCTCCTATGCCCCAGGATTGCAACGAGGTGGCCCGCTGTGCACGTGTTCCCCCATGCACCGAGGAAGTGGCGTTTATGTAAAAGCGCAATAAATAGGATGGAAGTAACAGGCAGGCGCTTTCCGTGAGTAATTACTGGGGGTGGCAGCCAGCCAAGTGCCAGGCTTACCGTGTGTGTACCGCCGACTACTCCAAAAACTGCTTTCTGTCCCCAAGCGCTTCCCAGAAGGGCTCAGGGGGATGGCCAGGGGCTGCTGCTGCCCCAGGAATTGCCCCGGGGGGTCTTGGCAACCCAAGGCATCCTCAGTGTGTGGGGGAAGAGGGGGGAGCTAGAGCTGCCACAACCCAAAATGGAGCCATGTGTGGCAGGAGGGGGACCCGGTGGGGGCAGGGGACAGCGGACAGCCCTGATCCTACCACCCAGCAGCACTTCTTGGCCCTTAATGGGCTCATGCAGGTGGTGGAGCTCCCGGGCCTCCCTCCAGCAGCTGGCCTTGGTGTATACATCTCTGTCCACTGGCTGTCGTCACCTGCTACAGGAAGCCAGCTTCTTAAAATATTAATTGTCACAGTGCTCATGAAACTGAAATGTCCTGAGAGGCCTCCTGGGGCCATTCCCTGAGGGGAAAGTCATTCCCTGCACTGACCTACCTGGGTACTGGGAAGCAGTGGGTGCTGGTAGAGGGAGAACCTGTCCTTGCTGGCCTCCTCAGCAGTGGGGCTGATGGGCTTTGGGTCGGAGAGGGAGCGCTGCATGGTCTTGATGGGACGTGGCAGCGTTTGCTGGCGTTGGGCTGAGTCAGTGGTGAAGTGCTTCTGCGGAGGGACATGAGCCTTGTTCAGCCGCTCGCTGGTGGCGAAGGAGGACTCCAGGAGGCGGTGAGGGGACAGGGGGGAGACGGGCGAGTAGAGGACCTGGGGAGAGCGGGGTGGCTGGCGGGTCACTAGCTGGGAGAGGGACTCGGCTGGCAGATGGGACTGGTAGCCGATTTCCAGGGGATCTGGCTTCTTCTTCTCGAACTTGCCCAAGGTCTGCTGCCGGATGGTGTGAGAGTCCAGGGGGCCCGTGCTCACCATCTGGATGTTGGTGGAGTAGGGTGGGATGGTGGTGGGCACCGTCAGCTGGGGGACCACAACACCAGGCTGAGCGGTGGGCTCTGGCTCTGTCTGGCAGGCCAGGCTCTCGCCCCGCTGTGTCTTCTCTGGGGCTGAGATGTACTTGACAATTTCCACCCGGGGGTCATGGGTGGTGATGTGGATGGAGGGAGAGACACGGAGGAGCTGGTCAGGCTCTGTCTGCACTGAGCAGTCACTGATGGTCTGGATCCCCACACTGGCCGTGCCACGGGTTGTCCCATCTGGCTTGCCCTCAGCACCAGCCTCTGCATGCCGGGAGGGCCGGGTGCGCCGGCGGCGCACGGGCTGCTCCCACTCCCCACTGTCCTCCTCGTCCGTCTGCACGCTGCAGTCAGTGCTGCGCCGCGTCCGCCGCCGCCGTGAAAGCAGGTACCGCTCCTCACCATCCTCCTCGTCTGTCTGCACACTGCTGTCCGCTGTCTTCCTCACCGCAAAGGCTTCCCGTGCTCCCTCCTTCTCATAGGCGTCCCGTAGCCGTGGCATTGAGTTCCTCTTCTTGATTCCCCGTCCGGGCTCCCAGGACTCCTCAGCTTGCAGTGACATGTCTGAGGCTGAGCTGCTGAGTGGCCGCTGCGGCGTGGGGTAGCGTGGGCCAGCAGGACCCTCAGGTTGAACCTGCCCTGGTGGTGGCCATACCTGCCCATTGTGCGGTGGGCCCCGTGGCACCTCGACAGGCCCCTCAGGTGGGCGGGCAGCAGGCTCCGGGAAGGCAGTCTTCTGACGCTTCTGCTCTTCCAGCTGCTGCTGCAGCTGGTGCTGGAGCTGGTGGATGTGCTCGAGCTGGAGCCGCTGCTGGGCGAGCTGCTCACGCTGCAGGGCCAGCTGTGCGTGCCGCTCTTCCTGCTGCTGCTGCAGCACCTGCTGCTTGATGCACTGCAGCTCCTGCAGCTCCCGCTGCACCAGCAGCTGCTCCTTTTCCCGGTGCCGCTGCAGCTCTGCGCGCTCCCGCTCCAGTTCCTCCTGCAGCCGCAGCTGCCGCAGCTTCTCCAGCTCCACGCGCTCCCGCTCCAGCTGCAGCACATGCTCCTGCTGCTTGCGCTGCCGCTCCTCCTCACGCTCCCGTTCCTCCCGCTGAGACCCATCTGGTGGTGGCTTGGATGCTGTGGCCGCCTGCCCACTCTCCTTGCCGGCCGCTGGTGCTGTTGAACCCTCAGCACGGGGAACAGTCGCTGCTGGCTCCGCTCTTGGCAAACCACCAGCAGGTGCAGTGGGGACCTTGGGAGCAGGGCTGGTGCCCACTGCTGCTGCTGGTGCTGTGCTGACGGGCTTGCCCAGGTAGACGGGTGTCTCCATCATCGAGGCTGCTGAGGCTGGTCGGCTGGGGGCCGGGTAGCGATAGAGGCCCTGTGCTGCCAGCGGGATACGAGGAGTGATGACTGGCAGCCTGGCCAGGCTGGCCAGCGGGACTGCCGTCATGCCGCCTGGGCCATAGGGTCTGTACATCCCACGCAGCATGGGCCGCAGCACCGAGGCCGGCTGGGTGGTGATGGGCAGCGTGGAGGCGATGGGTGTGTTGATGGTGGAGTAGATCATACCATCGGCGGCGCGCACGGTGGCGGTGGAGGGGAACATCTGCCGGACAGCACCCAGGCGGACACCAGGGACACTGTACTGTGTGAGGCTGCCTAGACCCTGCCTCCCCTCAGGGAAGGTGGGGTTGTACATCCCACCGGGTTTTTGGGGTGCAGGGCCCTGCTGCTGAGCTGCCAGCGCCCCTGTGCCTCCTGGCCCAGCCCCGGGGCTGTAGGGCAGCAGGTCGGGGCCGTTGGCATGCCGGCCCCCATACTGGTCCATAGAGTTGAGAGCGGCACACATGCGGCTGATCTCACGGGCTGTGGTGGCACTGTAGTGGGCCAGGCTGGACTCCTGGAAGCTTGCCAGGTCCCCCCGGGGGGAGAAGCGGTAGTCAGAGTAGATGTTGGAGACCGAGCTGTACCTTCTCATGGGGAGTGGGTGGCCCAGCATCTCCGTTGGCTGGCGGAGGTCAGAGAAGGAGCCGTACTGCAGCCCCTGGCCCAGGTAGCCCCCCTCAGCAAAGCCCACGCTATAGGAGTGCTTCATGGTGCTGAGGTCCACAGCAGCATCACCTGCCTGGGAGGGGAAGGGCTGATCCCCCTTTGTTGGGTAGTAGCTCATCCCGATTTCAGAGAGGTTGGTGTCCGACATGGAGGAATAGAGGCGGCCAAAGGTGCCAGTGGGGTAAAATTTGTGCTCCTCGTAGAGCGCAGGTGCTGGGGCTGGCTGCTCCCGGTAGGGGAAGTTCTCTGGCAGCTCCGGCTCTCTGCTGCCATACAGGGACCCGCTGGCTTTCCGACCAGGTGCTGCCTCCCCAGCTTTCTTCTCTGGCATCTTGGAGGTGGGGTTGAAAGCGCCGGTGCAGCTGCCACCGAAGGGGAACTTGTAGACCATGTCACAGCAGGCCACCTGGCTCTCTGGCTTCACACCTGTGAGGTCCAGCACATTGGCTGGAGGCTCCTCCTTCATCACTTTGGTCACTGGGCTGGTGGCTGGCTCCTCCATCTGCACCATCATCACCTGGGACTTCTTGCCACTCAGAGCAAGGAGAGGGCTCTGGCTCTTCAGCTCCACTGGCACTGCCCGGTACAGCTCCGAGCCTGGCTCTGGTGGGAAGGGCTGCTGGAGGCCACCGACGTTCTGCCCCCCACCTGTCTGTGTGATGAGCATGTCCTTCTTCACCATCTGTCCCGGCACACCGTACCTTGCAAACTTGGTCTGGGAGGGAGCCGGGGGCTCAGGCTTGCCACCACTTGCACCACTGGCTCTGACGGTGGCTGTCTGGACACCCTGCTCCACCTGCTTTACCTGTGCCAAGCACACTGGGCTCCCAGTCCCCTGCCCAAAGTCCACTCGGTTCTGGAAAGGGTCTCCGTAGACCACAGGCTGCTTGGGCTGTGAGAGGATCATGGGAGAGGCGATGGCCAGACCAGCAGTGCTGGCTGCTGCGATGATGGCATGGGGCTGCTCCTGGGCATTGAGATTGATGATCAAGGGCTGGATGGCCGTGGACTGCCGGCTTGGGATATGGTCCAAAGTCAGGCAGTACTTCCTGGCCTCAGTGGCCAAAGAGGTGAGATCCATGCCTTGGTCCGTTATGATGATGGGGGTGGACTTCAGTGCTGTCCGTAAGTCTACGGCATTAGTGCTCGGCACCTTAGGACCTGGCTCCACCCGGGATGTGCCAGGAATGGAGGAAATGTGGCAGAGGGAGATATTTTCTGCAGGAAGTGCTCTCCAGCCGTACAGCCCCGTGATGCCGTCGGCGGCTGAAGTCACAGCAGGTGCCTTTGGGGCATGCTCCTTCACTGGCTGTGCCCTGACATAGGTACCTGGTGGCTGCTCCGGCTCCTGGCTATAGCCATGTGCTGGCAGCTGCCGGCTTGTCCTGGTGGGTGACGAGGTGGGGGATGTTGAGGAGTCAGAGCTGGGTGGCTTGGTTTGGCTGGCTGCGTCGGCTGCCAGTGTGATCACCATGAAGGGGGAATCCTGGGAGGAGGGCTGCCGGGTCAGGCGTGGTGAGCCTGCCCGGTGGGGTGTCTGCGTCCCCTGGGCCACCATGGGGGAAGAGGCGGCAGGGCTGGCAGTGGCGGTGGTGGGACCTTCACAGGGGAGGAGGGGGCTCTGCGTCTGCGTGGAAAACTCTGCTGTGGCCTTTGTGGTGCGGGTGGGACTCTGCGTGGGAGAGGTGGGTGAGAGTGGAGGGCTGGAGCTCTTGAAGAAGGGGTACATCTTGGGCAGCGAGGGCTTGCTGTCGCTTGCAGCTGGGAGCTTCTCCCTGGCTGTCTGCACGCTGATCTCCACCACAGTCTTGCTTCTGCTGGTGTCCTCTGTCTGTGAGCCATAGCTGACTGTACTCTTTGCTGGACTGTAGCTTCTGCTGGCTATGGATGGGGGCTCTGGAGCTGGGGAGCTGTAGCTTCGGGAAGCAATCCCAGGCGTGCCTGACACTGTCGTCACCATGCTGGTACCTTTGCCGTAGGTGTAAGGAGTGGTGGCAGCCTTGGACACTGGGCTGGGTGCTGCCGGAGCACTCTGGAGCTTGGCTAGGTCTTGACCCTCTTTCGCAAAATGCTGGGTGACTCGGACATCAGGAATGGTCTTGCCTGCGCTGCCCTCAGAGGTGGCAAAGGAGACAGGAGCAGAGAGCTGTGTGGGGCTGGTGCCAGGGGTGAGTGGACCACCGTTCTGCTTCATGAGGTCAGCGTAGGCACTCTCAGCATTGAGGAAGTGCTTCTCCTGGTACACTTCCTCCTGCCCTTTTGTCTTCTCTCTCTGCTCAAGCGCCAGGTCAAAGGATGAGGACTGGTGCATCCTGGAGATGCTCTGGGAGGTCTGCAGGATCTCCTCGTACACCCCTCCCACCTTTGGCAAGGTGCTTGGATACCCAGGCTGGGAGGGGCGCGTGGGGCCACTGTCATACTGGTACTCATCAGTGTACTGGTACTCGAAGCCATTTTGTCCCTCGGTGCCATGGAAGCCAACCTGCTGGTAGGTGCTGCCGTAGGAAACGGCCGGCTGGGCTTGCTGGACCTGCTGCTTCTGCATCATCTCTGCCTTCCTCATCATCTCCTCGTAGGCTTCCTCGGCACTCTTGAGGGGCTTGCTGGCAGGCTGGCTGAGGCCGGTCTCCCCCTTCTCGGTTGGGGAGTACAGCGACATAAAGGTGGGCAGGTTGTACTCACTGCCCGACTTGTACAGCTTGGAGGCCATGGTGTCAAAGCTTTCGGCCTCAGAGTCGATGGAGGGCGAGTACTCGGAGCAGGAGGAGCGGTGCAGCTCCTCCATCTCTGCCGCCTGCCGCAGCTCCTCAGTGGGGGAGGCATCCTCAATGGGGGAGAGGTTGCTGGGGGGGGTTTTGGAGCGCTCCCTCCTCCTCTGGGCCCTCAGCTCCTCCTTGTCGCGCTTGGTCTTGCGCGCCGTGCTCCGGATGCGCTGCTGCTCTACCTCCCGCATCTTCTCCTGCTCTCGCAGCAGCTCCTCTTCCTCCCGCAGCTCCTCCTCCTCAGAAGAGTCCTCGATGGTGGGTAGCAAGGGGCCGTGCGAGCGGTGGCGAGCCTTCCTCTGCTGCTTCACCTCCTCCAGCCGCTGCCGGCGGCTGGGGCTGCTGTCGCTGTCCTCCTCCAGGGAGGAGATGGAGGTGGGTGAGGTGCCTGAGGTATAGCTGGGCGTTGTGGCTGGCAGGGTGGAGGAGTATTCACCTCGGGAGCCCTCCTCAGGGGAGCCCGTCAGGCTCTCCATCTCCAGCTCGGGCTCCCGGTCCAGACTGGTGTCTGCCTCCTGCCCCATCTCCATCTCCCGGCCGTAGCCAGTTGTGCTGTTCAGCTCGATGGTTTTGAAGCGCCGCAGCCCCCCCTGGGCTGTGCTTGATTCGTCACCCTCCACTGCCTCCAGCTCCTTCCTCTCCTCCTTATACAGGGTACTGGGGCCATGTGGCAAACGCCGTTTGGCCGACGCTGGCTCTTTGCCCTTCTCTGCCTCGGCCTTCTGCCCGGCTTTGGGGATGCTGTACTTGGCGCGCCCATAGCCTTCCTCCTCCTCCTCCTCGAGGTTGTCCTCCTCTGCACTCATCTCCATGATCTGCCTCCGCATGAACTCCTCGTCACTCACTTCCGCCTCCCGGCCCTTGGGCCGGGGGGGCACTGGGGAGAAGCCCCCCTCGCTGCTGTCCTCCACATAGTCATGCCGCAGCTTGCTGCCAAACTCATCTGAGGACTCTGCACTTTCTCGCCGCTCCCGCTGGTTCTCCCACTCCAGCGAGTCCTCATCCTCCTCCAGGATGTCCTCCAGCTCCTCATCCGAGTCGAAGGCTTCAGGGGTGATAGAGAGGTACCGTGGCCTCTGCCGCTGCCGCTGCTCCTCCTGTGGCTCTGGGCAGCTCTTGCCGCGCTCAGTAGGCTCTGGTGGGGTGCCCCGGCCTTCCAGGAGGGGCCGCATGCTGCTCTCCAGCTTGGTGAGCTCAGAGGGGCTGGGGGGGCTCTGGCCAGCCAGCCCAGTGCCGCTCAGCTTCTCCTCCTCCTGCTGCACCAGGCCGGTGATCTCACTCTGTGAGCTGGAGATGCCATCAGAGGAGTAGCCGGTGTCGCTCAGGCTCTGCGGGCTGCGGGACAGGTCTGGGGGGTAAGGCTTGCTCCCATCCTGCAGGTGAGAGAGAGCACAGCTTCAGACCCGGGCAGCTCTGGAGCTGCTCTCCCCCAATTCCTCCCAAATCCTCCCCAGGGGACCATGCAGAATGTCTGGGCAGCATTTGAGCCAGACCAGCATGAAGGTTGGGGAATGGCCTCATGTCTCCCTCATCAATAAAGGCAGGTGACAAGGTGTGCTGCAAGCAGAGGATCATGGAATCATGGAATGATTTGGGTTGGAAGGGACCTTAAAGATCATATAGTTCCAATCCCCTGCTCTGGGCAGGCACACGTCCCACAAGAGCAAGCTGCTCAAAGCCCCATCCAGCTTGGTCTTGAACACCTCCAGGTATGGGGCATCCACAGCTTTTCTGGGCAACCTGGGCCAGTGTCTCACCATCCTCACAGTAAAGGATTTCTTCCTAATATCTAATCTAAAATCTCCCCTCTTTCAGTTTAAAACTGTTACCCCTTGTCCTGTGGCTCCTCTCCCTGATCAAGAGTCCTGTAGGCACTTTAAGGTACTGGAAGGGGCTCTAAGGTCTCCTTGGAGCCTTCTCTTCTCCAGGCTGAACACCCAAGTCTCTCAGCCTGTCCTCACAACAGAGGTGGATGGCACTGAAAATGTCCCCCAGGAGACTCATAAATATGTTTTAAAAAGCATTATCTCCCCGCAATAACTACAGGAGAAGGCTGTCTAACGGCAGCATTGACTTTTTTAGTACCCACCACAGACAGCCAGCAGTGGCTGAGCCCCAGCCTTAGGCTTTGGGCTACAGATGGCCATGTGTCATTCCCTGAGGAAGGGGCGGGAGGGAAGAGCTGCCTCCCACTCCCTCCTGCTTGCACCAGGAGAAGCCTGCTATGTCTGAGAAGAAGGCAGCCCAGACACTCCAGCACCTGGCCAGGCTGGAGCGGTGGCACCAAGAGGACAGGAGCTTCACCAGCAGCAGCTGTGGGGAACGGCCACCTTTAAATGAACTTTAATTTCCCTGACTGACAGCCCTGTAAAGCAGCTTTCAGAAGCAGGGCAGCACCCAGCATCCTCATTAGATGCCAGCAGAAATACACAGGCTCTTTTAATTGACATTACAATTAGGCAGCATCGGGGCAAGCCTCTGAGCCATAGGGAAAGCATCATCATGCTTGGCCCTGGTGCTACTGCCAGGGCCCATCACCCCCATGGAGGCATCAGGGACCTTATTTGATTTCAGAAGTTCCATCAGACAGGGATGTGAGGATCCTCTTCCCTGGGGGCAGCTGCCCCCTCCCCATTAGGGGACCTCCAGCTCTGTCCCCTCCCCACAGTGGAGCCGTGCTGGCTGCTGCTGGGATGATTTCTCAGAGGGGAAAACCATCCCAATGCAGCCAAAATTTTCCCCAAAACTGTATCAAATTTTTATAAAAGGTGGGACTGTGAGCTTGAAAACTGGTCCCTGCTGCAGCACACAATGTTGTGAAATGAGTTTTCCATTTAATGACAAATTCAGTTGCCCTTCTGTTATTTCAAATAAAATCCAATGGGCAAAGCTGACCTGAGCTATTGCGTTAAGCCCAAATTGATGCAAATACCAGCATGATGCTTCAGAGCCTGTGAAGTTCCTAAGTGTTTGGAAATGCTGAGACAGCAGTGTTTTCAGCTCACTGTTTCCCAAAAGGCAACTTCCCGAGGCAAATGGCCTCAACGATGCTCAGAATAACCCCCCATTTCTGAGAACGGCTGACGGCACTGAGCTGTGCCAAGCCTGGGTGGGATATGGTACCCAGGGATGCCCAGAGTCAGATGCACCCTGAGAACTCACCTCCTGCTCCTTCATCCGTGGCACCTCGGGGGGTGCCCGGCTCTCCTTGCTCTCCACCTCTGGTTTGGGTGTCATGCTCTTCCCCTTTGGTGCAGCACTCTCAGGAGCTCTGGAAGGTTCTGGGGCAGCCTTGGGAAGCAGCTTTTCCTCTACCAGTGTTGGGGGCTTCTTCTCCACTGAGGCAGGGCTTGGGGCCCTGCTCGGCTCAGCAGCCCGGAGGCTCTTTGCAGGTGAGGGTTGCAGCTCAGGGGGTGCCACCGGCTCGGTGGGTGCCGGCGTGGGTGCTTTCTGCTGCTGGATGGTGGCTGGTGGCTGGTGCCGTGGGGAGCCAGTGGTGGGTTGCTTTGGGGCAGGCAGTGGCATTGGGGCAGGGTCGCCAAGGCTGCCTTCGAGCAGCCGCTGAGTTTGGCAGTTCAAGCACAGCCATTCGTTCTTCTGTGAAACAGAAAGAAGGAGAAGTTTTTCTCAAACTCAGGGAGCTTCATCCCAGCAGGGACCTCATTGAGAAGTTCAGCTGATGGGACACACAGTGATGGTGCAAAGGACTCAGCCCACCCAAACCAAATAACCAGCTTCAGAGGCACCAGGGGGTGAGCAGGTACTGGAGCCATCTCGTACAAGCCATCTAGAACAGCCCAACCATCCAGCTTAAACCCCACCCCTACCTTCATCCAAACCTCAGTGATGTTTGGCCAGAGGGACCATGGCTGTGACACAGGGATTTCACACTCTCCTCAGCATCACCAGCTCTTTTCATCTCCCATCTTGCCAGTATTTCAGTTTTAAGTGAAGTTAAACAATGATGGCAGATTACTGCCGTAGTTTAACACTTCTTGGGCTCCATACAGTTTCTTTCTCAACTCTGATTTGCAACACAATAAAAGTTTAATAGCATAATCATAATACTTACAGATTTTTTTTTTTCCTAGGTTTTCAGAAAATACCAGGTACACAAGCACGCAAAATTTTCCCAAAGATATTAACCAAAGTACACGCTGTGCGGGAAAAGAACAAGACAATCTCGTCTAGTGAAATTCTCAGCAAGAGACATCATTTTATGGTCTGGAAAAAGCTGCTCGCAAGCAGGGCTGTGAGTGGCAGAGAGCCCCGTGGGGCTACGACAGGGGCTCTGCATTAAGAGACCAGAAGTACCTTCCCCCCCGAGGTCATCCAAAGGCTATTTTTATCCACCCAGGAATGTCCAGGAATAGGGACCTGACATTTCCTTCCCCTTCACTGTTTCATCCTCTTAAATCTTTTAATTTTTATTGCTAGCAGTCTGATAATCCTCCAAGTCTTTTTTTCCCAGGCTCCTCTTTTGCTGAGCTGTTGTTCCTGAAGCTAGAGGTGGCCACCTTCAGGGAGGAGCTGGCCCCAGAGGAGCTGTCACACTATCAGTGATGGTCTTGGACTCCAGCAGGAGCAGGCTGGGACTGGAGCTGCAAGCCAGCCTTGTCTCCTGGGGCCAACAGAGGCCACTGGTCTCCATGTAGAAGATGAGGTTCACCAAAATGGCCTCAAGCTGCGTCAGAAGAGGTTTAGATTGGATATTAGGAAAAATTTCTGCACTGAAAGGGTTGTCAAACATTGGAACAGGCTGCCCAGGGAAGTGGTTGAGTCACCATCTCTGGAGGTATTTAAAAGATATGTAGACATGGCACTGAGAGATATGGTTTAGTGGAGGACTTGGCAGTGTTAGGTTAATGGTTCGACTAGAGCATCATAAAGGTCTTTTCCAACCTCAGTGAGTCTATGATTCTATTCTACAACTCTAAAACCCACACCTGTGAGATGGCAGCAGCAAAACAGGTTTGGGCTCTGCATCCAACACCCAGGAGTCCCCACATTTTGATGAGACGCTGGAGATGCTCTGCAACTCGTGGTGGCTGGGAGCAATGAGCTTCCCCATGGACACTTCTTCAATCAAGCCACAACCTGGCCACTGAGCAGCCACCCAGCCCACGCTCTCTAGGGAGCGGTGGGGCAGGGCAGGAGAGCTGTTTCTGCGGGGAAGGGGCAGGCATGCAGCATCCTGCCTCCCACCTTCACCACCCTGCAGCAGCCCCTGCACTTCACACAAACATCTTAAGAATACATTAGGGCTTCGGAAGGCCACAAAAAAAAAATCCCTTTCAGCATGGTAATATTTAATTACTGCTTAATCAAAGAGAAAGTCTAATTAAGGGGCAAGTGCAGCCTATTGTATCTTAATGATTGCATTTGTCTTCCTTTATTTCAGAGCTCGCTCTCATCCCTGTGCCTCTGAATCAGATCTCTTCGCCCCGCTCTACTGTGTAATTATTTCAGGCTGCAGAAGGAAATGTGATTGCGTGACACAAATTGAATTCCTGCTTCATGGAAAAACGTGGCCTTTCATTTGTCTTTCAGGAATCCCATTTTTTCTTCACTAGAGCTCCCTCCCTGATGCCAGCAGTGAGGAGGAGGCATGATACAGAGGGGATGGGTTGGCTGTGCTGGGCCAGAGCTCAGCTCCTGCCTATCCTTCTCTGCCATGCCATCGTGTCAGTTCCCAGCTTGGTCCTGCAGGAACCAGAGAAGATCAGCCCACCTTAAACAGCCCAGCCAACCATGTCCAGGCCCTTAACATGGGGCCTTTGAGAGGAGGCATTGCCTTGTGACGGCTGGGACCACCCTGACAGACTGTGGTGGCCAGGAAGCTCTGGATAAGGTGATGGGCACAGCTGCTTTTGCCCTTCCAGGGCAATATTCAAGCCAAGAATGACCATGGAAGGCCAACACTGGCCACCAGGTGCCAACTGTAGATGAAAAGTGCCAGTAATGTCCCATTCTTGGGGGTGGCTCTTGTGCCCATGGAGAGGCAAGGGTCACACACGCTTCAGCCAGTGTCCTCCTGGGACAACTATGACTTTAGGACATCCTCCAACAGGTGCAGCCTCCCAGATAGATCCACTCCTTTTGTCTAGGGAACAGATGTACATGCTTTGCAAGAGCAGAGGTTCAGGGTGGACATTAGGAAAAGCCTCTCTGCTGAGGCAGTGGGACAGTCACCGTGGGGTCTCCATCCTTGGAGGAGGTTCAAGACTTGGCTAGACAAAGCTCTTGTGTTGGTTGCTGCCTGCTCTGCATGGGAGGCCGGGACGGAGACCCCATACTCACCCACCAGCACCTCCCCGAGTCCATGCAGGCAAGGGGCACCACCACAGCACAAGGCCGGCATCAGAGGAGAGGATCTGCTGGCGTTATCTTATCAGGTGAGACTTAGGGGTCCTCCAAGACTGGGTCTGAGCCATGGAGACCTGATGGCTTCACAGCCTGGTCTGAGCATCATCCCTCAGGTTGGTCCCAGCTGTGGCTCTGCAGCTATTCCTCTTGGCAGCCACCCGAGTTGGAGCAGCTCACCCTGCCATCCTGCTCTCACCAATGTGACAGCGCGACTCTTCACGGGACTGCTCGGGGAAGCGGGTAAGGGAACAATCTCTGGTAAAAATAGCCCAGCCAAAATGATTGAGGAGCTCCACTCTGAAAAGCAGGCAGAAAGACTAGGAAACTGTCCTGGCTTCAGCTGGGACAGAGTTAATTTTCTTTCTCTCAGTTGCTGGGTTTCAGAAGCAGTATGAAAGGAATGTCAATAATGCATATTGGTTTAGTTGTTGCCAGGTGTTGTTTATGCTTTTTGAGGACTTCTTTTCAGCTTCCCACAGAAGCTGATAAGGAGCATGGACAGAACGATGGAATACTCTGTACCATCATGCTCAGTATCTAAATGGGGTTAGGCAGGGGTGGGGGTTACTTGTGATCACTACTTGGGAAGGTACCAATTTACCAAGTGAGGAGAGCGACTTGTGTCATTATTATTGTTTTCCTTTTCTTTTATTTTTCTATTAAATAGTCTTCATCTCAACCCAGGAGTATTTTTTCCCTTTTCTTTCCCCTCCTTTACTCTCACTTCTCCCTGCCCTTCTGGGTTAAGGGGGAAGAACTGGGGGAACCAGGGAAGGGAGAATTGAATTCTCCCGAGCCGCAGGAGAGCCCTTGGCCTCATCAGCTGCTGGGGCTGTGTGGAGCCGCGTGTGAGCTGGGAGCACAGGCTGTGTCACGGCAGCCAGCACAGTGTTTGCCATCGCATCCTAGTGCTTGCTGCAGTGAATGCCTCCAGCAGCAGGAGCTGCTGGGCTCCGGCATGCACACAGGGAGGCGTGAAATCCTGCCCCTGGCAGCTGCAGGGAGATGGAGGTGAGCAAAGCTGCCCGTGCCCAGTGGGAGCATCTCTGGAAACCTCCCTAAGCTCTCAGTCCCCATCTTTTAAGAGATCCCTGCAGCCCCATCAACACCCAGCACCGATATCCATCACGATGCTGAAAAAACAGGGGCTCGGTGAAGATGCTGCACCTGAGGCACCTCACAGCCCCACGCTCTGCCGGTGAAAAATGACCCATCCCTCTCCCACTGTCCCGCAGCATTATCAGCTCAGCGCTCGGTTTTCTCGCAGCATCTCTGCTCCCTCTCAAGAGGGATAGGCTCCCTCCTACAGATGACTTGGTGACACGCACTTCCCAGCTAACGTGGCCGAAAGGGATTAAAGCTGCCCCTGAGAAAAATGCAAACATTCAACCACCGGCTGGTTCACTAACAGCTTGTAAATCCCCATTGAGATTAACCAGATCCCACGAAGATAATAATAATTAGGCTGTATTTAGTGCTTTGCATGCCCAAACTGTTAGATGCCCAGGAAGTCAGGGTGCCCCTCGCTGGGGTGGTAAGCGGGTAAGGAGCTTACAGCAAAGGCACGACAGTGCTTGTCTGAGTCTCTGTGTTTAAAGATGCTGGAAACTACGGCCACAACCAGGATGGGGATGGGAGCTTGCTCCACACCAAAGTTTGCTGCCTGAAGGCGCGATGCAGCAGTAGGCGCAGTGGGATTTTAACTGCATGGAGTGTAGGCGATGGGCAGCTGGGGGCACAGGCAACACTGCTGGGATGCAGAGCGGGCTGCAGGTGAAGGAAAGCATCAATAATTAAAGAGAGGGATGAAACCAAAGCACACTTGAGATGCTGTCTTAAATGAAGAAGGGCAGGGAGCGTTGGAAACTGGCCAGTTGGGCAGGCAGAGGGGCGAGGGAGGGAGCCTGGGGGTTGCCTACCTGGGTTGGGTTATCGGTTTACACCTCTGGGAGGTTGGTGCCCCAGCCCCTCAGGCTCCCAGCCTCCCTTGCCCTCAAACCACTGGAATTTGCAGAAGAGTTACAGAAAAAGTTGGTTTCCAGAGAGAGAAAGGGAGCTCCTATGGTCTTCAGGGGCAGGATGGAGCCCTGGGTGCAGGGACACCCTGGAGAGCAGAAGGCTTTGCTCAAGGCATTGCATCTGAGCAGTAACACCTATCCCGGTTTTTAACTGCCCACCACGGGGAAACGCAGGATGTGGCCGCAATTCCTGCAGGCTCTGCTGAAGGGGCAGCAATTACCAAGCTGATGGCTGCCCGTGCTCCCTCCAGGGGGCCAGAGAGGGTTTGCAGCAGCCCTGATGGCAGGGGAGCCCGCAGGGCTGCTGCAGCCAATACAGGGGGATGGTGCATGGGGTCAGGGGGGCACGGAGGGTATGCCTGGCTCCCCCCAGGCTCTGGCACCCGCTGGCAGGTGGCCACAGCCACACTTGCCAACCTCCACCGGGTCTTACCCTGTAATTGCTGTAATTCACTAATGTGCGACAACAAAACTGTAATTAAGTAAAATAGAAGTCTTCCTGCGTAATTTTGGTCAATGCTACTGCTTGGCAAGTTAATTAAGTGCTGAATCCCCCAGCGCCGCTGGGTTTTTTTTTAATGACAGAGCCAGCAAGCTTCAGCATCATGGTTGCGCATGAATCCCCCATTTGGCAACCCGGAGATCTGAGAACCTCGGTGGTGGTCGATGGTGCCAAAGGCATTCCAGGCTTCCCCAGAGGCTTCCTGGCTTTCCCAGTTAGCTTCTGGATGCCAATCCCACCATCCCCATCACCCCCAAGACCCTCGCTGTGACCCCTCCTCCTTCTGGCAGATGCACTGCTGTGGCCTTTATCCCAGCACAAACCACTCCCCGCAATATCATCCCTAGGACTCTGTCCAGTTATTTATTCTCTACAGTATTATTTTCCACCAGCAAACCGTTATCTATTAAAATACCAGGACAAAAATCTGTACAAAATAAGATAAGCAGCATGAGGTATAAGTATCTCGCCAGCCAGATCGCATCTCCCAGCGCTAAACGCAGTGAATCTCACAAGAATATTTCATTTATTTGCTGACAAGTACTGTGCAGGGCTCATCACTGTGACAGATGGGTGCCTGGAAAATATGGAAAACACTTCTGGTATCTGAATCAAGATCCAAATTAACAACAAGAACCTCATAAAATTGCTTCTCAAGCATTCCTCTCAGCCCTGCTTGCAGGAGAGCTCCTATTTAGGAGGGCTCCTGACATCCAGATACCTCCAGCACCCTCCCGCAGCAGAAATGGGGGCATCTCACTGCATGATCCCTTCTCCCAGGCACTCAGCATCCTTGTGCCGAGAACACCATGGCTCTGGCCGTGCTGTGGAATGGTTTTTAATGCAGTTTTAAAGGAAAGGGACTGAGTCATGCTTGATCTTTGGATGCCAGGGCTGTTTCAGACCCATCTCAGGCAGTGCCTGGGGTCTGGCTGGCAGGTTTTCCATCCTCTAACTGCTCCTCTGCCCTCCCCTCAGCAAAGATGCTCTCTGCCTGCAGCCACCCCGGGTGAACCCTAGTGTATTCATTTTGGAGGCTTGCCCTCTGCTTTGGTTTCAGCCCATTCCCACAGCTGAACTCTCTGGACCACCCCACCACCACATACACACACACCAAATCCCCTCACAGCTGCTGGAGGCACCGCACACCTCTGCCAAACCCCTTTGACCGAGCTGAACCATGCCTCTCCAGGATGCTTGCCCATCATGGTCCCAACCACAGCACATTCCCAAAGCGTGTTTACAACCTCCTGTGCCATCAGCAAATAACCACAGGCCTGGTTTTATCTCTGCCCTTGCCCTTATCTCTCCTGGGAGGCTGAGGCAGTGATGGGATTTGAGACCAGGGCGAGAAAACGAGTGAAGTGGTGGCGGAAGCACAGGAGATCAGGAGGAGAGATGAAGCAAATGCCGGAGATGCTGGTCAGAGAAGCTCATGGGGAAGAGACCAGGGAGGGTTCAGCTGGACACGGAGCTGGGAGGAGACTGAGACCAAGGGGGATGCAGAGGCAGCGGGCAGGTAGGGGTAGCCCTGGGGAGCCAGGGGACAGGCAGGCTGACAGGGGGGGCAGGCAGGGCCGACAGCGCATGCACAGGTGTTCTCACATGTCTGAGGGACAGCCACCACCGAGACCGAGCAGAAAGCATATGGTGTGCTACCACTAGCAGGGCAAGATAGAACAAGAGGTAATGGTTTTAGCCTAAAAGAGTGTAAATTCAGACTAGATATAAGGCAGAATTTTTTTGACAATGAGGGCAGTGAGACACTGGCCCAGGTTGCCCAGAGAGATGGTCGATGCCCCATCCCTGGAAACGTTCCAGGCCATGCTGGACGGGGCTCTGAGCAACCTGCTAGTTGAAGATGTCCCTGCGCATTGCAGGGGAGGGCTGGACCCTTAAAAGTCCCTCCCAACCCAAACTATATCTGTAAATAAAGAATAAGAGCTAAATGCAACTCAAAGGCCATTCAGCAGAGCAGGTTGTGTTTCCAGAGCCCCACTGGCCCTGTGCTGATGCCTGCCCAGCCAGGGGAGCAAGGGGGGCCAGTGGGGTCCCTGGGGAGTCATTGCACATCAGCCAGAGGCTGATGCAGGCAGCGCAGGAAAGAGCCAGGGCTCCCTCAGGATAAAGCCATGTTCTCCTGGGGCCATCCGCAGGGACAGGCAGGGAACAGCACACACCTCCCACTGCCAACTTTCCTTGGATGCCAACTGCTCCCCACTATTTGACTTTAATACCATCAACTGGGCAAGTACTCATGCAACCCTGGTTCACAGATCATCCCAGCTGAAAGCCACCACAGTTATTTCATTCCCTTGCTAAACATAGCACTTGACTGAGCAAACCAGTGATGTGTTTTCCAGCACTAGCCTATTCTTATCTGTTCCTGTAGCCTCTCTTGGGCTGATGGAGCCAACAGTCCCTCCCCAGCTCTATTTCAGATGTGTGCAATGTATCGGTGGCCTTCACACTGCAATAATGTGATTAAAAACAGTGCAGGGTAATGAGCTTGCCAGGATGAGTTCGGCGTCACAGGGCTTGTTTTCTGCCTCCCATCTGCTCCACTCCATCCCCCTTCCTTCTCTGTGCTGGGACCTCTCCCAGTTGGAAAAAAGACACAGAAAGGGAAGATGCACATAATGGCTGGGGGCCGCCAGCCCTGCTGAGAGGGAAGGGAAGAAGGGTGTGGGCAGTCGCAGCTCCCAGTCCCATCTCCAAGGCAGCAGCAGGGGAAACTAATTCTCCTTGCTCTCACCAAATCCACCCAGAGCAGCAGGAGGGGTGTCTGCCCCACCACCCATCCCCCTTACCTGTGCCGCAGAGAGGGGAAGGCAACACGGAGATGGGAAGCTGGACAACATCCAGGCACTGAAGTGGCCACTGCAGTCCTGTTCCTGTATCACCCAGAAGCACCTTCCTCCCTTGTCTCTCCCTTCTCCTGGGGCACATGGCCCAGGCTAGGGGTATTTTTCCTGGCCACAGCAGGGATGCACCAGCCCTCCATGGTGGAGTCCGGGGGGTCAGAGAAACAGCCCCCAAGGCATTCACAGCCTCCCACCCTGCTGTTTGACACGCCACAGAGCCAGCAGAGGATTAGTCCAGTTGAAAGTCTTTGACTGATGAGTAATAGCAATACTCCCCTCCGCTTGCCTTCGAGGAATCACTGTGCTCTTGCCAAGTCCAGCTTATTCCACTGCAGCAGCCGATGGCCGGGTCAGTGAACACCAAGGCACAAGCCACTGCGGCCGTAAGAGAGGTACAAGCTTGGTTTCCACCAGCACGGCCAGCCTGGACCACCTACAGCTTCTTACCACAAACCCCAGTGACCATGCCTCTGGGTAAGGGCATTGCCATCTCAGGCAGCCCCTCCCATGGCAAAACTGGAGATCTGCAGAAAACCGATGGGCTTTTGGGGGGTGTTTACCCACAGACAGGGGCATACACTGCTCTGCTGTCTCCTGAGCTGTTCCAGGGCACACAGCAAGGGTCCTTCCCAAATCTGGCTTGCTAGAAGCTAGAGGAAAAGGCCATCAAATCTTCCATGTTATTAGGAATCATGGTGTAGAGTCAAGCTTAGACTCTTTTCCCATACTGTTATTTCACTGTCAGGACCAAATAATTACATTCCATGGAGCTGGGAAACAAGCTCGCCTTGGCTAACTTGAATGCCAAGGACCAGCTAGGTAACTGGTTTGGATTGCGGGGCTAGAACCCCAGAATAACACTCCCCCCACCCCAGCTCTGGCATCAGCCAAAGCACCCACAAGTGAGGGGCTCCTGGCAAAGCCCAGCTCCACAGCATCCCAGCACCCGCATCCTTGTGCCACCGCAGCCAGGCTCCCTCAGCTCATCCCTGCCCATCTCCCACCACCTCCAAAATTAGGGCAGCTGCTGCAGTGGGAAGCACCTTCTGTATTTTTGGAGCTTAAAAAAACAGAATTAAAAAAAAAATCTTTTTGAACAGCAAGAATGTTTCTAAGTTAAAGGATTTAAACTATTTTGCAATCAAGGAAGCATATTTCCAAACGAGCCCGGGTGCGAGAGCCTGGGTGCTGTGTGGGCTGTGCGAAGGGGCTGCTAAAAAAAGGGTACACAGCTGTCCAGAATTTGGAAACTGGTGCTTTTGCAGAATATATATAGACATCCCTCCTCACTCAACATATTTCCTTCCAGTTCATTAAAATAAAATAAAAATTTAAAGAATCAGTAGGATATTGAGGGGAGCACTTTGATGCTCTGGGCTTGTCAAAAAGCCATGGGACTGATTCCCAGGGCTGTGGGTGAGCATCCATTGCCCAGGGAATGCCCGGCTGAACATTGGTGCCACTGCCACGCTCCTGCAATAACACAGACACGCAGCAATAAACCAGCTGCCATCTGGAATGGGAAGCAGACACAACAGCTTCCAGTATGGCAATGGAGATGAACGCAAGATTCATTTATCTCCAGTCTGGGTGTGCTCCTTGTTTTCCTGGCCATTGGCTACCAATGGCCAGGAAAAGGCTACCAATTAGCTTCTTCTGCTACCTTCACCATTATCCTATGTTCCCTTCTGCAGTGAGCAGGCAGAGACAAAGCTGCCTCCGGCCTGGGACAGACTCAAGAGACTCTTTTCAGAGACTTGGGAGAAACAACACATCCAGGCTGAGCACCTGAAGGTGCCATCATGGGAGGAAACAAATCAGCACAGCGTTGTGTATTAAAAAAAAAGGAAAATCACAAAGAGTAAGAAAAATAGGATGAACAAGAGTCCAAGTCACAGATGCTGAAAGGGCTTTTCGTTTTCCTTTTCACTGAACCTTGCTATTTCTCTCTGGTTTATCTTGGAGAAAGAGCTAAATTAACTACCAGCTCAGTTCCAAGAGACTGGATCCAAATGAATGGGGAATTAAGAAGATTTTCTGTTCACAATAAAATCCAACCAACGGTATTAAAGCAGCAGAGGGCTTGGTCTGGTTTTCAAAGATTAGCTATGGCTGTCCCAAGGAAGACAAGCTCCCATTTTCCCATTTTGCTCCAGTGTGATGTTTCTAAAGCTGCCTGGATCATTTACAGTCATTACAGACCAGACTGTGATGACCATCATTTAACACACAGAAGAGAGGGACCTGGCTTTTGTCCTCCACCCTGTCCCAGCTCCTTGTCCCCTCTTGCCCACAGACAGAGCAGTTGCTCCCAGTACACCCACCCTAAGGACCCAGCTCGATTCCTGTTCTGCTGCTGCTGGGAATGTACCCGCTGAGAAACCGCATCTTCTCAGCCAGCCCCACCACTAACATCACGCCACAGCTCCATACCCAGCACTAAAACCCACCAGCACGGAGGCAGGAGCCTATTTTTTCCTTGCCGATAAAGAAGTAATATATTGTTCATTTTTGTTTGAATCGATCCGGCTGTGCATTGTAATTTACTCCATGATGTAGTACTCCTTAATGAGATTTATCGGCCTGCCAGCCAGCCTTATCTTTAACAGCCCCCATTATCAGGATGTATTTCTCAGCCAAGGTTAACAGCAGTGGGAGGATCTCCAAACACTGGCTGCATAATAATAACCCTGCAATAAAGCCCAGGAGATGTAGGTGGGGTCCAGTAGAACCGATATCTTGGTCACCACTGGTCCTAACCCCCTTTGGTGCATTGGGACAGTGGAGATCCAAGACGTTTCTGGTGGCCATGCTGCTATTTCACAGGTACCCTTGACAAAATAATCCTGTCTCTTCAGGAACCTGTGTGCAGAAGATTTCAAGTCTGCAGCAAAACAATGCTTGTGGAGAAAAACGTGGCCAAACTCTGCAGGAAACAAATGTAATATTCTATTTTTTTTTTTTTTTCCCAACAGAATGGAAGAAAATCTAAGAAAAGCTAAGTTTATCAGAGAAGCCTTATTTAATCAAACCCTTGGTTTTTCACAGGCACTAGTGTTGACTAAAATATCCAGGCATCCAGCTAGTAATTTTCTGCATCTGATAAAAGCAGATTCAAGCTGCCTGATTGCTCTCTTTTAAATTGCAAAGAGCCCCAAGTGTCTACCAGGCAGCAGCCACTCTCTTCCAAACCAGAAGAAAATCTGCCTCTTCAAGAGCTTCAGCTTCCTTCCCTTTACGAGCCCTTCAGTCCCCAGTCCCTGTGTCCTCAGCCCAGCCCAGCAGCAGCAAATGGGTTATGAACCTATTTCACAGTCACAACGGATCGTTTGCCAAGTGTGTTTGGGAGAGCCATCAGCTGTATAGCTTGGAGGCTGGGGACAACACAAACCGATGTCCTGTTGTGCCTGCAGAGTCATATAATGCTTTCAAAACTTGAAATGTAATGATTACATTTCCCAGGACACAACCCTACATTGGCAGAGAATGAAACCCTTCCATGGAGGTGGCTGAGGGTACTCAGGGCTCCACCAAGACCTTCCAAACCCATCTTCCCACCGCTCTTGTCTGTTGGGTAGATGCACCACCAGAGGAAACATCTGCAAACAGTTGTCCTCAGCTCCCCCAGGCCCTGTCAGAGAGCGGGAGGTCACCTCCTGGCCTTCCTGCCTGTTTAGCACCTGGAAAATGCAGCATCAAGGGCCAAGGGCTTGCATCTTTGGGTTAAGAGCAGCCAGTGCTGCGCAGACACATGCAGACATCTCAGCGAACCTGTGACCCTGCTGATTCCGGCCCTTTGCTGCTTTTTCTTTCTCCATCCTGTTCTGTTTCTATTTTTATGGCCCCTGGCAGGACTTTTGCCCTGAAATACATTGTATTCCTAGAGAACTGGAAGCTTTGGTGTCAGTGGGCAATGCTGTTTGACCCCATTAAAGGAGTGCTGCTTCAAAGAAGCCCACATACCCTGTTCCAGGCCTCAGGATTGTGAGTCCTGATTTCAGCAGCAGGAATATTTTAATTAAATTAACTATCTTTACGGAATAAATCAAATTATGAGCTTGAGAAATTAACTCTTATAACCTTTCATGCTTCTGTGCAGATCAATAAACTATTACAGTAAAAGGCTGGGAAACATTTTAGAAACATGGGTAGTTACAACAGAGATAGATGAGCCCTTTTACTCCCCAAAATGATACACATCAACATCTTTTCATGCTTCTACCTCATGTGCCCTCTTCCATCCCCTCACCAGCATCTCCCACCCCCCAGGTCCAGTTCCTGGTCCTCCGTGTTGGGAGAGCATCCCTGTCCCAACTCCACCAAAGTACCTAAAACCTGGGCCACCGGGGCACACTTGGGGAAGCCATGAATTGCCTACAAAGGGGGGATGTGTCTCCATTGGTCCAATCTAATTTTTACCATCTTCAAGACTTATTTTAACACTTAAGCTCCTTTTCAGATAAACCCTTATTCTAACTTTAACTTCTTTTAAAAACACCAGCTGCCACATGGTGATTGGATGATGACCCCAACCTGGACGGATGGTCCCACCAAGCCTCTCTACAACTGGGAGGCAGAAACTGGCTACAGCTGCTGGGGTGGAAGAGCTAAGATTTTTCATCTCAAACATAAATGCAGCGAGAATGAAGCTAAGAAGCCCAAACAAAATGAAATGGTGAAGTCCACATAAAATGGTTGCTTTAAAAAAAAAAAATTAAAAATCACATGACTGTTCAGTCAGTTTAAAATGAATCTGTGAAGACATTTCCTTCTCCTGCTCCCGTTTTTGCAAAGACAGACAGATGCTTGTGGAACCTCTTGGCTCTCTGAAGCCACAAGCGGAACGACCTCATATAAACCCTTTAAGTAATTTAAGAAGTACTGCTGTAAGAGTAGTTATGGGCCACTGCAGAAACCTGCTCCTCCGAGGGCTGGCAACACTCATCTGACTTCCAGCCTGAAGAAAAACCCAGATTTGTTAAAAATATTGCTGCCTGGCTCTAATTTGCTCTTCTTTCCTGATGTCCTATTTGCTCACAGCAAACAGATGACTGTTGGTCATACTTAACAGCTCGCAGTAAATCGGGAAATTATGTAAAGTTGGGAATTTCACAGCTCTGCTACTGACAGCGAGCCCTTTTGGCAGAGTGTGGGTGTTTGTTCCTGGTGGGATCTGCTGCCACATCCCCCTCTCCCAAGCCTGTGAAAGACAAGGAACGCGAGGCTGGCACTGGGCCACCTGCATCCCAAGGAGGTGGTCCAGCTCTAGCGCCTAGACACAGCCCTGGCTGGGACAGAGCCCAAACCCCATAGCCCATGTCCTTACATCCAGATTTACACTTTCAGGGGTTATTCCCAACCCAGTATCTCACTTCTTTGCCAAATTAGTGTGGTTTTTTGAGAATATTTGTTCTCCGAGCACTGAAATCAATGCTTTTCTGCTTCAACAGGCTTGGGACTCTGATGTTCTTTGTGCTCCAAACAATAAAAAATATTCTAACCATAAAAAAATCCACCCAAAAAATCAAAACATGTCAGAGATCAGAGACTGCCTGCTAATTATCTCCTAGTCACGGCACAAATAATGGCCAGAAGCTTCAAACCATGGCATGGGAAAATGCAAAGCATTCAGAGATACCATCTGAAGATCCTGAAGCAGATCTCTCAATTAAAAAAGACCCCTTATCAATGTCAAAGAAGTTTCCTTGTCCTACTTTCCTGTAGCAGAATCTCAGGAAAAAAAAATAGTGATACAGCAGCAAGGACAGCTTGAGCTGGGTGCATCCAGAGCTGGACCCAGAACAACACAATTCCTGGGCAATTTTACCCTTTTAATCTATGTACCCGCCCTTCACACACTTTTTCACGTGCCGCTTGGTTCTGTGGTAATGGTCTGGGGTCTTCTTATTCCTTCTGCTTTCTCCAGGTGGGGGGCTAACTGTTCTTATCTTGATATGCTACAGCCTCTGCTGAGGGTAGCACCTTCCTCATCTCCTGGTTTGTACCGGTCTCAGGGTCTGCTTTTGTGTAACTGTACGGAGAAGTTCAGAACAAGTTCAACCTCTTTGCTAGGAAAGCTTGGGAGAGGGCATTGAGGGATGAGAGGGATTTGAGCTGTTCTTCACAGGCTTCAGGTCTCTTAATGTAGGCTTCATTTCACTTAACTGTCTAAAATTTGGGCAGCAGGTCTCAGCAAGGCATCACCTGCCCCAGGGGTGAGACGAGCATCTCCAGGATGGGGTGTCAACACCTTTGCAAGGAGTCACCATCAGTGGATACCACTCTCTCCCTCGGTGTGGAGAGACAAACCGAAAGCCAGAGGGGACAAACCCTACCCTCAGCGGTGGCAGCTTCCCCGAGGGCATGGCAGAAGATGCTGAGTGGAGCGTCCCCGGGTGCCAAGCTGGTGCTGGGGCTGCCTGGGCAGGGTGGTGTGGGGCTCCCCAAGTGCAGCACACCTTGTTCCCAGCACACTGCCTTATTTTAGCAGGCAGAGCAGATGGCAGCGGGCAGATAAGGAGGCAAAGCAAGAAGCAAAGAGAAAGCTTTTGAAATAAAGACCCATGCTCTGCCGAGGGGGTTAGTTGCATTTTCATGGTTTGTAACCAGGATGAGCTTGGAGACAGCTCAGGGGTTTGTTGGTGGGGGACCTACAGCCACGGAGAGAAGCCTGCCCTGGTTCCTGAACATAGCACTTTGGCAGGGGCAGCTGACAGTGGCTCAGCATGGCCTCAGTGAGGCACAAACAGAACTAAAATAATCCTCAGTAAAAACCCTGGCAGAGACTTTTGACCCTGGTGAGAAGGTGCCTGGGCTCCACCACCTCCTGTCCACAGGGCTGGAGGGAGCTGGGACCATTCCCTTCCCTGATGACGCCATGGGTTTCTGAGTTTGAACATCTCTCAGGGATGGCACTCAGAATTTTCCCTGCCTAAAATGCAGGGGATGCTCTGGAGAGCACTCTGGTTATTATTCCTCCTCTCTGAGCCCCTACAGACCTGTGGACCAGGACAGCAGCATACGGGGACTGATCTAGCAGCGGTAGTCCTGAGCTGGGACTCCAGGGCATGCTGAAAAGATGATTTATCCCCCTTACAGATGGCAGCACAATCCCCTCATTCCCCAGAAGACTGTCCCCCACCAGCCCAGGTACCAGGATGCTCATGGAGATGGTGCCATGAGATGACTTTGCCAAGCAGACACCATCCACGTGGGACCTGACAAGAGCCATGAGGCTTGAGCCTCCCTGCTGTCCCCATCACCCAGTTTGATGTTCACTGTGACCAGCAGGACAAAGAACCACAGAGCAGGACGGGGGAGCCCTTAGTAACCACGGCTCCATCTTCCCAGATCCTGTTGGCATGGATCCTGCCTTCCCCTCCAACACACAAACCAGAACTCCAGCAGCTGTGCCTTTAAAACTGTTTCTCTTCCAAATGCCCTGGAAAGTTGTTTAAGCTGCAAAGTATTACCTGGGGCTTTTGCATCAGGTTCTTAATTAGCTGAAATGATTTACTTTGTTGGGGAATCGTTTCCAGGAGCTCCTAAACAGCTTTTAATACCAGCTCCAGGAACAGCCTCAGAAGGGAAAAGCACTTCTTTTGGGCAGCAAGTCGAGTGCTGTGCTCCATCCCTGCCCTCCCCCCAGTAGATTTCTTTCTGCCACACAAAGGACTTAAACAATTTTTAATAACAAGTTTCATATTCCCTTGCGCTGGTGCAGGAGCGTCACCAGGCTGGGCTTTGCAAGTTGCTGTTTCCCTGGGAGGGCCGCAGTGCAGGCAGGGGAACATTTAGCCCTTGGCTCCCTGGTGTCGCTTCCAGGGGAATCTCAGCTCCCCCCACTGTGGATGGGTGCTGGCATGGGAAGAGCATCCCTGTCTTGCTGTGATGGCGACTCTGGAGTCCTGCCAGGGATACACAACAACCACAACCACAGCTTGGTTTGTATATCAGCTTCTACTGACCCAAAAGGAGAACTTTTTGACAGGGAAAGAGGGTGATAGTAATTCCCTTTAATGGGTTGCTGGCTTATAATCGCTCATTTTGCATGCTTTCTGGAAGAACTCACTTCTCCAGGTGCCAGCATATTTAGAAACTCTTGGCAAAGTGCAAAATAATAAATAATTTTAGAGGTCCTTTTCCAAGAGGGCAAGCAGGTCAGTTCCCCCTCCCAGGAACGAAGCATTCTGCTGTGGGCAAGGCAAAGCCATGGCTACGCTCCCCCTTTGAACTTACATTTTGTGTCCCATTTGTCATCCATGGGGACACTGGACAGGGAAAGGTGCTGGCATTCCTTCCCCACCTGTGCTGGGGGATGGAGACGTTTCCCAGCTACAGCCAGATCTAGCTAAATTAGGGAGGAAGAGTAACTGCGTAAAACCAAGGAACTCCAGAAAAATTATTCTAGCAAATTACCAAGTAACTCCACAGACTTTGGACGCGACAAAATCTTGAGCCTGCTGTTCCACCCCCAGTCAGTCCGTGATGCCTTGAGCCCCAGAGGAGGGCAATACCCCAATGTACCTATGTCAGCACAGGATACAGCCAGCAAGCCTAAGAGAAGCCAAACAAGAAGGCAGAAGCTGTTCCCTGGGTGGTTATTTTTGCTCTTCAGTGCTGGCATTTGCATGATGGGAAAAAGTTTTAGAGAGAAATTAATTTTGTATTAGAGCAATCAATATCCTTAGAAAGTGGGAGAGCCTCTGGAGGCACAGGAGCCCTCCCCAGCCCAGCCGCTGACACCCTCCTCTGCTTTGTGAGCTTCTCAAGGGACATTGCCTAAAAATTCCCCATTTTCTCAGGGAAAGATTGCACATTTGATGGAGTGTTTTATCTCCCTGGGGCTTCTAAATATTCCTTCATTCATTTATGGTTAGGGCCAGCGCAGTGGCAGGGTGAGCGGGTAGGAAGGAACAGCTCAGGCATGGTCATGTGTGTGCAAGGACCAGGGAGCTCCCAATGTGGCATGCACAAAAAACCTTTGCCCAAACACCCCAGTAGAGTTGTCACCAGCATTTTGGGGGCAGACCAGAAATAACGTGGATCAAAGGCGGAGGCAAGAGGAGAGAGCAACTCTATCTGGGGGTGTAGCAATAGGATGTGGGGTTTTCAGTTTTAAACTGAAAGAGAGGAGATTTATGTTAGATATTAGGAAGAAATTCACTACGAGGGTGGTGAGACGTTGGCCCAGGTTGCCTGAGGAAGGTGTGGATGCCCCATCCCTGGAGGTGTTCAAGGCCAGGCTGGATGGGGCTTGAAGCAACCTGGTCTGGTGGGAGGTGTCCCTGCCCAGGTCAGGGGGGTTGGAACTAGATAATCTTTAAGGTCCCTTCCAACCCAAACAATTCCATGATATGATTCCATGGGAATTACCCTGGCCTCAAAAATGGGCACTGGCTTGCAAGTCACCAAGCACTTCAACAGGCAGCAGCCCAAGTGCTGGAGAAGCCTTTCTACCCACTCACAGGAGAAGAAACTGGATGAAAATCAAAGATGGAAAAGAGTGCAATCCTGCAGGATCAAGTATGAGCATCTATGTTAATGCCTTGGCTTATAATTACAATCACTTACATTAATAACTGCGCCTCCAAGCTAATCCCTCCAACACTTCCCATTATTGGAAAGGAGCTGGTTACAGCCTTACACGAGAAAGGAGACTATGGAAGCATCGGGCTTTGTAAGAAATCGTATATCAGCACCAAGGAAGCTGCAGCACGGCTCTCAATCTGCGCAACAGAGCAGCTGCTGCTAGGCACATTTTTATAGCCAAATTAAAAAAAAAAAAAAGACATGTAGGAAAATGAAGCTGTTCCAGTTTAAATAGCAGGGGCAGGGATGATGTTCTGCACTGAAGAGGTTTGCTGAAAGCCGGGAAATGAATGGGGAGTGGAAAATGCAGAGATTTATCTTCACCTCTTCTGCTTGCTGAATAAAACACAGGCAAAGGAAGACAGGGACCATGAGACTGAGGTGGCCAGATGCCACAGTGGGCAGGCGTGCAAAGGCTTTTAAGCAGATGGACCCTTGGGGGTGTGTGTCAAAACACCTGCAAAGGTTTGGTACCCAGCCCCCCTGCACATGGGGATGCAGGTCGCCAGGAGCCATCCCAAGAATATCCTTTGGGAGAATAGAAAATAAGTATAAATAAAGAATAAAAATAAAAGTTTCTAGCATGTGGGGTTTTGCCAGTCAGCCCCCACCCTGGGGCACCACATGGGCACCCAGCTTCTGTGAGGATCTCACGCTTCCAGAAATCAAACTGTCCCTATGAAACACTAAGTTAATGTTTCTCAACTTGTGTCTCAAGTTAAACGGCAAACATCAGCCAAAAAAGCATTTAATCATGTGTTTCCAGTCAGCTCCTGACCCCCCTGCCTGAAAAGTCATTCAAAAGGTGGATGCAAGATGGCCATGGGCTGCACTAATAGGTCTCGCTAATCAGCCCAGGTAATACAAGAATGCAATGTCACTCAAAATCTCCATTCAGAGACCTGCATGGGCTCAGAGCCTTGGTGTGCTTCAATGAAAGAGCCTGCTTTCCTTTTCTATTTGACTTTTGCATTTATTTTTGCTGCAGGCTGCTACCATCCACCTTCCCCATCTTTACCAGTCCAGGAGGAGGAAGCGGCTGGCCACTTGGTGCAAACTCCTGGTACATTCAGCTTTTGGGCTTCTAACATGCTGTAAGGTTTGATCTTTTTATAGAAGAGGCTGAAGAGCCCTGGCTCAGGCTGCTTGCTCCTTGCTGCTGCCCACATTACCTGGCAAGAAGACCACTGTTTGTAGGGCACATTGCACTGGAGCTCTGCAGCCGTGCAGAACCCTAATTCCCCTGACAATATTAACGATACAGAGCTTCCCTTTCAACTGGGAGATTGGTCTCATTTCACACAAGACCAGAGTTTAGGCTGTGACACAGGGAGACTCAAGGAGGAGCATGATGGTGAGGGTTCACCTCTCCACCCCTCATTACTGCCCCGAGGGAATCAGGCTGCCTCCCTTCAGCAAAACCCCATGGCCATTTAACCACCTCCTGATTTCAACTGGGACAGAGTTACTTTTCTTTCTAGTGGTTGTTGTGCTTCAGATCAAAAGTATGTCAATAATGCATATTGTTCTAGTGGTTGCCAGTTGATGTTTATATTTTTCAAGGACTTTTTCCAGCTTCCTGGAGAAGCTGAGAAGGAGTACAGACAGAATGATGGAATGGCTAATGGAATATTATATAGCACAGACATCATGCTCAGTATATAAAAGGGGTTTGGCTGGCAGCTGGAATCTGCAATCACTGCTGGGGAAGGTACCGATTCACTGAGTGGCGAGAGTGACTTATGTCATTATTATTATTATTATTATTATTATTGTTATTTTTCCTTTTCTGTTATTGTTCTATTAAACTGTCTTTATCTCAAGCCACAGATTCTTTTTCCTTTTGTCTTTCCCTTTCTCCTCCTTTTCTCCCTCTTCTCCCTGCCCTTCTGGGGGAACAGGGAGTGCTGCATGGCACTGGCTGCCGGCTGGGGTTAAACTGTGACAAGAGGAGAAAGAAAATGAACACCCAGCTGGCTGAGTCCCCAGCGTTCCCACATAACCACACTAATAATGCCGTTTCTTTGCATAGATTTTCTTCCCTTGCCCAGCGGCGTTTTCTCCAACACTCAATGTATTTCTCAGGAAATGGGATTTTATAGCCCTCACCTCGCATGGCTCACCCCAACACATGTGTAGGCAGGAAAATAGGGCATCCCAGCACATGGCAAGGACTGAAGGCTGAACTACGTGGTACGTGGAACATTATTAAACCAGGGTGAAACGCTGTAGTAGTTGAGTTGTAGATGCCACAAAACTGTCTTTCTTGGGTTCAGTCGACCCTTGGAGAAGGACACAACCTTTTCTGACATGCACGTGGCTGATGGAGGTTTGGGCTTGCTTCAGCAACACGGTCTCAACATGCCTCCTGCCCCAGGAGGGCTCACCATGCCCCAACAATGGTTTTAATGTGGGAAGGAGGGAATTGACACAAGAGCCTGGCTTGAGCTAGCTATGATCACCCCCAACACATGCACATCCAGCTGGCAATCCCATCATCAGCCCCACTGTGTGCTTCTTCCCTGTGTGCCCACAGACTTCAACATCAGCAGCACCTCTCCTCATTCTAACTTTGTTCCACAGACCTTTATAGGTGCTAAAGTCTGTGAGCAAAACACCACTAGGAGAAACGATGGTGTTTCAGAAGGTGGATCAACACCAACAAAGTCAGTCCGAGATGCTGCCATCACAGCTGGAAAACCCAACATCTCCACTGCAGCCCGGCCCTAAAGTTGCCTCCCCCTCAACCTGCTCAGAAATCTACTGTTACAAAGCAAATTAAACACTCGATTAAGTGTCCCAACATGTTCCCAAATAAAGTAACATGGCATGTTATTAAAAGAGAGAAGGAGAGGAGGAGAGGAGGAGAGGAGGAGAGACAGCAAGCTAACTAGCTCCAGGTTGTATAATGGCCTGTAAGCATCAGGATAATCTGTGCCAGCTCCCAGGGGGTGGAAACAGGAGCTGAACAGACAAATCCTCTCACCATCTCCAACAAAAAGAGCTGTTTCTCTCTCTGCCCACCACATCTTCAGATCAAGACTCTGATTTACATGGTCCCAGCAGCCTCACTGTCTGCTGCTGGTACCTCATGTCTCCACCATGAGTCCCCGCAGTTCTGCTTGGAGCAGCCTGCTCCAAAGGTAGCCTCCAACCTGACCCCCTTTACATACTTCTTGTCCTCCTAAGAGCAGTGTCTACCACAGGCAGATGTTCTTCACCTTCACCAGCAGGCCCCACTGTTTGCAGGGGAGAGGGCTTGGGACACAGCAAGGATCAGAACTACCGCATCCTACCAGCCACCATCAAGTCATCCCACCAAGCTGAAGCACCGCAGACGTGATCCAAGCAACACTGCCCCTAAAAGCACAAGTAGTCTGTAATCTTGTAATGTGTTGGGAGGCCACTGAGCACCCCCAGCCCAGCCCTCTTTAATCTCACCACTGCCTTTCTCAGGGCAGAAATGGAGATAACCTGCTGACATTGGGTACTGGTCCCTGCACTGGACACCACTCCTGAGCTTCTTTAGCCACTCATTGTTCAATACAAGACATAGCAGGAGCAAGAATGAAGGTCTGGGCTGTCCTCATCCCACTGACATTCCCCACACCTCCCCTGTAACATCGCATTCCTCCTCCCCTGCTTTTCTCCAGCATCTCCTGCTCTTTGCTGCATTTAGCACCTTTAGGAGGCAACCTCTTGCTTTGCCCCCATGGCAGCCGTCTGCCTGAATGAGGGGCCTGCTGAGGTCTGCATCAGCTCCCTGTGAGGGGGGCTCATCTGAAGAGCTACAAGGACATTTCTTGGGTTGATCCTGCAGTGCTCTGCTGTGACACTGCCCAAATCAGCAGAGAGGCATGAAGCTCCTCAAGACATGGAATGCCAGGGCTGGCCTACCAGCACAGCTTCTGGGGCTGATCTGAAGAGTAAAGGCAGAAAATCCTGTGCTAGAACCAGGTACACCTGAGTTTTGTGAATGAACTGGGTCTCTTTTTCTCCGTCACTCACTTACAAAAAGGTTTCTGATATCCATAATATTCTATGACAGTTTTAGCTTGTCCTGCTTCCCCTCTGTGCTTCTATACTTTGCCTATTTTTGCTGCTTTCGCTCTTTCATGCGTACGACAATAACTCTTTCCAAAGCTTCTCAAGGTCAAGAAAGTCCCTAACAAGGTGCATTAGGGCAGTTATTGATCTTCTCTCGGCCTTTTCCAGATCGGCTCCAAACTGTGAAACCTCAGTCGAAAGATGGAAAGTAACTAATTCCCTTCCCAGGCCGGTCAATTTTAATATTCATGGCACCCAACTCATGAGAATATCAAATCTTGCAGCGATAGCCCTGTACATCTCTCTCCACATCCCTGCCACAAGATCGCCATCCCCTCTGTCTACTCAAAGATGGCTTGAGCAGGTTTCTGAAGGATGAGTCTCTGTTACAGAAGTTTCAGGGACAGAATGCCATCACCTCTCAAAAGCAGATTTGCCACAGCAAATAAAGTGTCTGCTGGGCAAAGCAATCAAAGCTCAGCAGGGGGTGAAGACCTATCTGTGTCATACAGGCAAAAGGCATTTCTCTAAACTATTCCTTGGCACTTTCTAGGAAACACCACAATGAATACTGCACAGGTGAAGCTTCACCATCAATTAAAGCAGAACTAAACCCACACTGATGTCTACTGGGGCAATACCAATCACCTTCCGCATTCCCAGTGGTGGTGGTTTGCCACAAATGGCAGCGAGTGGTGCTGCTCCAGTTCACAGCAAGATGTGGAGTCTTGCAGGTTTGCCTGCAGCACCCCTCCTGGAGAATACTTGCCCATGGGTCCCCTTCACCTCGGTTGGTTGTTGGGAGCAGGCTGGCACATGGGGGCTGTGGGGCTGTGCGGGCAGCCCCCCTCTCTACAGTGAGGTGGTGGCTCCCAGAACTATCTGCACCCTTACAGGCTGTTGAGAAGAACATCTATGGTGAAGACTCAGGTATCACATCTGCCCTGGTACCTAAACAGGTCTCCAGCACAATGGGTTGACCCACAGCAGCAATACTGACACCCAAAAATCCAAAGGGTTCCTTGTTCTAAGCCCAAATCTTTACATTGCCTGCTCCATGGTGAGCACTCTTGACATACCTGCTGGTCTTCCCAAAAGGACAGTTCAGGAGGACACCTTGGCACTGCTGGCCCAGGCAGCTTGTTACCTCAGGAGCAGAGCAATACAGCAGACAGTGGCTCCCAGTTCTAGGGCATAGCAAAGCCAGCCTGGCATCAGGAAAGCATCACTTGCTTCAAATACATCTTCATTTAGAAGCGAGGAAGGCAGAAATACCTTACCTCGCCCAGTCACTGTCACCCCTCTGAATATATAGTTTGGTTTTATGAACCATTGAAAACAATCTGCAGTGGCTTCCTGCAAAGCATTAATCAGCAGGGTCCACATGCAGCTGACACTTGCCCGTTAATAATATTGTTGCATCTAAAGGAGGAAAGGAATCTGGAGGTCTGGCTTTTTTTTCTCTCCCTCTTTTTTTTTTTTTTTTTTTTCTGATTAAAGAATGGGAACAGTAGTTCTTAAGATAATTTTCTAAGTGACCAGAAGCTCACAGCAGGCTCAGTAAAAGTGATGCCCAGCATTTGCAGTAGTCCTAGAACCTCCAAAGACACAATCATCAGAAGACAAGAGCCTGCATCAGACCTGGAGGTAACATCTAACAGGGTTCTGCAGAAAAACCTGCAGTGGGGTCCAGAGGGGCTGGGACAGCCACAGGAACGTGGATTGCACCCACATGTGCTATGCATCACCCATCTGATGGGACTCCACACTTAACTCCCACCAGTCTGCTGGGTTACACATCATCACCGACCCCACTTCAGCCCCTCAGGCTTACAGAAGGAGCCAGCAGGGAGCCAAGCATCGCCCAGCCCAGCAGCAGGAGCCAGCTTAATTACAGTGGGTTAAGCAGCACAGAAAACTTCTGAGTCACAGCGAGCTGTTAATTACCAATCCATAAAGGGATTTGAGGGCTCATGCTGCCGAAGCCGCCTTCGTCTTGCGCTGTCATACGCAGCTCTTTCAGTTTGACTTCAGTTTATGCGACTGACCTGAATATTTATACCCCTGGGGCTGGGGTATTTTTGAAAAAAATCATGATTTCTATAGAAAACTTCAGGAGGAATACAGTGATTGCTGCACTCTATGGCCATCATCTCCAGCTATTTCCTCCTCCTCCTGCTGGAAACTCCGGGGTCTGACCCCCTGCCCACCCTCCAGCGCGGCACCTTGCTCCTCCTCCTGTACCCAGAGAGTGGACCCAGCCGTCCCAGCATCCACCCGAGCCCTGGGGACCCTGCCAAGCTGTCATGGCAGGACACTCCATTTCAGGAAAAACAGCCTTAAAGGGGTGACTGGCAACAGCTGCTCCCTGCTACACCAGGGGCTGCAAAGCCTGTCCAGTGGTACCCTTCGGCCCTTTGAGCCCAGTAGGAACAACAGTAGGAAAAACACCCGGATTCCTATGGAAAAAATGATGCCTGCAAACTTGAAACACCTTTCCCTGCTTGTCACCCACCCACCCATCACCGCATGCAGGCAGGTGGCTCTTCAGGAAGGGTTTCACATGTGGAGCATCACGGGGAGGAAGGACTGCATCCTCAACACAGGCACTGCCTGCCTTCCAGAGGGCAGGAAGGAGGTTTTACTCACAGCATTCTTATTAGACCCTGGTTTTCCCCCTGGAAGAAGGCAGCAGGGGTACTCAGGAGCCATGCATGGCCTCAGACGCCAGACCGGGGCCAGGATTTCTGTGCTGGGACATCGCTGAGCTCGAGACACTCTCTTAACCCAGCTAATCCTCTTTGGCTAGGAGCTGCCAGCTAATTGCATTCCCAGCCAGAGCAGGGACCCTCAGGAAGAGGACTGGGGGGCACGGCCCAGCAGGGGGACAACACGGGCTTGTAGCCACTCGATGCTTCTCCTTGCTCCCTTTCCCCCCTTCCCCCCACCCCCAGCTTTCTATGAAATTTCTGTGCCAATATTGAAATAATTTTGGCACAAAACCTTTCCTCAGTCCCCCTGCTCTAACCCATCCTCCAGCTGCCGGCAGCAACACCCTGTTCTGCACAAAGGCTGATCTCATGGAGTTTTTTCCAGCTAATTGAACTCCAGTTTTCCGCCGGTGTTCCTTCCTGCAGCCAAAGCACAGGAGATGCTGCGGTTGCTTCCGCAAGCGGGGCAGGCTCGGCCCCCTCCTTGGCATCAGCATCTCGCACCCGAGAGGCACAAAATCACACCCTGGGGAGCTCTTCTGCTCAGGGACCAATTTTTCCCAGCGGAAGGTCTTGGAGTGTGATAGAAAAGAGAGCTCCAGTGTTTTCCAGAAAGTATTTGATGTGGTGATTCATAAGCTCTTTGCAAAAAAAAATAAAATAAAAATTCCATCTGGAGAGGCTTGTTTGTACCTGGCTGCAGGCAAAGAAGGAGCAGGGGAAGGGGAACCCACAAAGGGCTGGTCCTGCATCTTGTTGACTTGTGATATGGCATCCAGGATAATACATTATATATGCATATAATAAGGAACCCAAGAGCACTGACTGATGAGAGCAGACAGGGAAACAAAGCACGCCCATGACAACACAAGCATTATAGAAAGGGGAAAGTGAGAAAACAAATGTAATTTTAGGATCTGGCTGTGGTGTGGCAAGCAGCACAAACCAGTATGAGGCCCCTCCTGAAGGTAAGGTACCTGCAAGGTCAGGCCTTGGCACCCAGGGAGCAGAAGCATTCTTCCATGGAACTGGTCACCGCTCCCATGTCAGGCTGGTTAATTAGGCAAAGGGACATCCTGCCATGCTTATTTAGTAACACAACATGCATAGTTCATTCCTTCCTTAATGCAAAAAACCTGGAGTCAAGTGGGGTCAGTCAGTGTTACCAGGAGAGCAGTGCTGGGCAATCACGCTCCCAGCCAGCTCTTGCCAGATCACTTGCTCCCTCAGACTCGGCTGTAAACAGGCCTGTCCTGCTTTCAGCTGGATAGAGTTACCTCTTAGTTTTTTTTTTTGTCCCAGTAGTGGCTGTGTTTCGGATGTGGTATGAAAGGAATGGCAATAATGCAGACTGTTTTAGCTGTTGACAGGTGACATAGATATTTTTCAAGGATTTTTTTCAGCTTCCCACAGCAGCTAATACGGAGCACAGACAGAACAATAGAACAGAATCATGGAATGGTTCAGGTTGAAAGGGACTTAAAGAACATCAAGTTGCACCCTCCTGCCCTGGGCAGGGACACCTCTCACCAGACCAGGTTGCTCAAAGCCCCATCCAGCCTGGCCTTGAACCCCTCCAAGGATGGGGGATCCACAGCTTCTCTATGCAACCTGTTCCAGTGTCTCACCACCATCACAGGAAAGAATTTCTTCCTAGTATCTAATCTAAATCTCCCCTCTTTCAATTTAAAACCATTACCCCTTGTCCTATCATTCCACATCCTGATCAAGAGTCCCTCCCCATCTCTCCTGTAGCCCCTTTAGGGACTGGAAGGGGCTATAAGGTCTCCTCACAGCCTCCTCTTCTCCAGCTGAACAACCCCAACTCTCTCAGCCTGTCTTCATAAGAATAGGAGCTCCAGTCCTCTGATCATCTTCATAGACCTTTGCTGGACCCATTTCAATAGCTCCATGTCCTTTCTGGGCTAAGGACTCCAAAGATAGTCAATGGAATATTCCATCCAGTACACGATGCTCATTATACAGATGGGGTTAGCCAGGAGTGGAAGGTACCCACAATCACTGCTTGGGATGGTGACAGTTCATGAGGAGGTACGAGTGAGTTGTGTCTTGTATATTCTTTTACCATTATTATTATTGGTATTTTTCCTTTTTCTGTTGTTGTTCTATTAAACTGTCTTTATCTCAGTCCACAAATTTCCCCCCCTCCTCTCCCTGCCCTTCCAGAGAAAGGGGAGAACTGCACAAGCAGCTGCCTGGTCCTGGCTACTGGCTGGAGTTAAACCACAAGAAGGCATAATTTCTTAACTCCCCGATGAAATGGCCCAGTACTTGGTCTTCCTGCAATGGAAACCTCTTTCCTGCATGTCACCAGGCTGAGGCTATAGGGAATTTGGGAGAGCCCCAAAGCGCCAGATTTGACTTGGTGTGAACAGCTGATGGTGCTGTTCTCAGGAGCTGGCTCCTGGAGGAGGTGTGATGAGGTGGGAGGAAGCTCCGTGCACCTGTACTTCTGTTAATTCACATAAACAACTTATTTAAAGCTGGGTAACATGTATTATGGCAAGCAAGCAAGAGAAGTGGAGGTCAGGCATGCTTCTGGGCTGCCTCTGCTGGTCACAGCCTCTAGAGCCATGGGCCATCAAAGCCCACACGCTTCTCCTGGAACATGCTGCCAAAATGCCAAGCTTGTACCTGTATTCTTCAGGTGCCCTAGGCTCCCAGTTCTCAGCATCATCTTCTAACCACAGCCAGAAGCTCCCTGAGACCCAGGGCCAAAAGAAAGCCAGCCCTGCTGATGGATCTTGTGGGTGCTATGGGCTTGGAGGCACCACCTGGCTGCTAACAGGTGGAATGTTCTTGGAGCTACCTGGACCAGACTGCATGAGCCCTCAGCCCACAGCAGTACAAAGACAATGAGAGAAGATCAAGTCATCCTGCTCCTTTGGTGGCTTGACACCTACACAACTCGGCTGTTGACTCCACAGAAAAAAAGCACTTTTAGTATATTCTTCTCTTCTGCTAGGTTTGAGGGAGCTGAACAAAGCACCAGGGAGGAGGCAGCTCCTTGGATACCTCTCCAGGAGGCTGCCAAGGGTGGGAGGGGATAACAAGGACCCAGATCCTCCAAGTCCATCTTTATATCAGAAGTGGGATGGGGATGAAAATACTTCGGGTAAATATTAACGCATCTTTCCAGGGAAATCAGAAGTTTTAGGGGGCTATGGATAGGGGCAAAATCCTTCCCTGTTTTCTGCATTTCACTCTTAATTTTCTTCTCCCCATTCCACAATAGTGATCATCAGACAGGAACATCTCCTGCACCCACCCAATGCTCAGAGTGGCCCAGAGGTTTGACCAGTTGCCGCTCCTGATGTTGACTGCGTGTCCAGCTAGTTGGGACCTGTCACATGTCACTGGTCACCCATAGCAGGTCACACATAGCAGAAACACACACAGACGTCCAACAGGAGGTCTGCTTCCAGTGGCGTGCAGCAGCCTGACATGGCCTCACCTCCACCAGCAGGCTAGGACATCTCATGGGGTCTTTCTCAGCATGCAGCTCTTCCATGTCTCCCTGTCCTCCTCCCAAAGACCCACTGTGGCCACATGTTCCCTCCAAGATCCACCTCAGCCACTAGCAGGGACTATTCCTCAACAGCCATGATGAATTTGGAAGCTAGCACATGCTAAAGCACTACAGATAGCTATTTACCCTCAGCATTATGTGTGATGCCACCAATGAGCTTGGGTCCCCAGTGAAGCAGTACTGCCAGTGTCCCCTCTGGTTCTCACCTCATGCCTGGGGTCATCCAGTCCCCCAATAAGTGCAAGTCCAACTCAGTCACTCAGTTTGGGTGAAGCTTCCCACTGAGCTGCAACAGCCTACACCAATGCAGGGAGGTAAGTCTCCCTCAGTGCAAGTTCATTAGTGCCTCCCTCGCAGCAGGGACAACCTAATTAGTGAAGATACCTGTCCTGTATGAAGGAACAAACCTTACTTAGGACTTTTCCCCTCCCAGGATGGTTACATTATTTTCTATTAAACTATAATCATGTGCAGCCCACCTCCAACACTGTGACAAAGCCACAATGATACAACTTTATTACCAGAAAACACATTTTAGCACTATTTTGCTGAAAAACTCCATCCTTCCTCCATAAACCAGGCCACCGTGGCCTCTCCCTCCCTGTTACTGACATTGTTTGAAGCCAGTGTGAAGACTTTGCCCAGGTTCCAGTGGTCCATACAGAGGGTGCTGCCCTACTTGCCCACGTTCCTCTGCACGTACCAGACCCAAGCTCAAATCTCCTCATTAGTTTCCATGCAACTTCCAAGGGCAACTTACAGTTGAGATCAAAATTCATAAAGCAATTAACGGATCAAGTCTCACCACTTCAAAGGGTGAGTTGTGCTATTTGTGTGAACCTTGGGGCTTAGGACAGGCTCACATGAGCTGCAAGGAAAAAGAGGTTCAGACCACAGACCAATTTTCTCAGAAGATCAAGCAAACCTAAAGCCCGACCACATTAACCCATCTTGCAATGTTTTCCTTCCAACAGAAAACTTTTGTTAGGAACATTCACAGCTTGAGTGTTGCATTTCTTCCTCAATTCTTAAAAAAATAAATCCCATAAACCAGCCCAGCTACTCCCAGCTGGATAATGCTTTTATGTAAAAGGAAAACAAAGTCCAAGACACCACAAAACCCAGGTGGGACTTCACTGTGGGTCTTTGCTCTATGTGAAGGCAAATGGATATCACAGTGATGAGTGGTGGCAAGAAACCTTTTGACAGACACACCCGCAAGCATGAGTTTGCAAAGGGTATCTGAAAGAGTTTAGTCAAAAGCTGAGAGCACCAAGACAGACTGCAGCCTTCAAATTCTAAAAATTTAATCCCAGGTGACAGCGAGTGACCCTGGAGACAAGCACAGGGGAGAGGTGACCTCCCCTCAGCCACCTTTCCCTGATACCTCCAGAGAACACCACATTATCAGGTACAACCCAACCCCAAACTGATTCTCTAATTAATAAATCAGCAGGCAGGTGCCAAGGGGAGCACATTAAAGCCATTTCACAGACTCATGAGCTTTCTGAAGCCTGGAAACACATTTTTGCCCAAGGGCACACCAATATGGGGCTTCAGCCCTACCCAAGGGCATTCAGACACTTTCTCTTATTACCTAAGCCCTCAGGGTAAGAACGAAGCAGTGGTAGGAGCAATGAGCAGAGCTTTCCCATTGAAAATGGGCTTATGGACAAGGAGGTTGCCATCTGAGGGGCACAGACATATAACAAGGTGCTAGTTTACTCCTCCATGCACAGGCTGCAGGCCACATGGGGAGAGCAGCCCTCCTCTGCTGTGAACGTGACCATGAACAGCAGCAGCTTTGGGAAGAGAAGAAAATTACTGGGTGTAATTGAAACCGCAAGGAGGAGTTAGGGACATAAAATGTAATTATCTGCCATGGAATGAAGCCAAGATTAACAATCCTACTTCTGGTCATTTAAAGTCCCCATTAACTTTTCCACGTGATGATGATATCGATTTTGTGTCTTACTGGCTTCAAGATGCAGCATATCTACAATAAAGCCCTGGGGCTGTTCTCATAAGGGTCATGAATCACCTGTAGAGGAGTGAATGAGGGTCTAGACTTTAATTGAAGCCTTCTCCAAAGGCCTGGAAGATCTCCCTTATTGACTAGGCAAGGGGGGAAGAAGAGGTAGGAGGATGCTCCAGTTGAGCCCCAGTTGCGCTAACCATGCTCCTCTCTGGGTGTCGGTGGCCAGAGTTGCCAAGGTACCTTTTTGGTGCTTGTAAAGATGATCACAAGAATTCAAAGACCTCTTAGACTACCTTTGGTGAGGCTGCGTGGACCCTCAGACCACCTCAACATCCTCCTCCTCTCCTTGCACTCCACGCTGGCAGGCTGCACGACACTCAGGCAATGCACATCCAAATGGCGCTGTGGACTTCTCCCTTCTCCACCTCCATCCTCTGCTCAGCCCACTCCCCTGCCCTGCACCCAAGCACATCTGGAAACAGCAGCAAACTCCAATAAGCCATCATGTGCCCTCAGCTGATTTGAAATCTTGCTGAGGTCCTAGCACTTTCCTCACCCATATCATTCTCCTTGCACCCTCACCATCGGAGGATGTAGAACATCCTTCACTAGCTTCACCCCAAGTCTGGTCAAAGTGTCTATCCACAGCACCAGAAGGAAGATACTTGTTTTGACTTTGGCACCTGCATTTCCTCACCCTTGGACAATTTTGGGGAGCAATTGGGACTGTGGGAGTTGCTCCAAGCAACAATGACCTGTTGCTCCACTCCTCAGGTGAAATCAGCAGTAAATCAGTATACACATAGGAAATCCATGTCTTTGTCAAGAGGTGGCCTCAAGAGGCTGCCTCCAGCCCTGGGTCTTCCCCTGGAAGGAATCTGACTCCAGAAGCTTTTTAAAGGGTTTTGTAAACCTTTAAAGGAAAACACACTTTTTTTTTTTTTTCCATTTTAAGCAAGGAGAGAGCACCAACCCATGGCACAGAAAGCACCTGCCCCCACCAGCCCCCTTACCTCCACCAGGTGAGGCGCGGGGTTGAAGCCACACATGTTGCAGACCTGCTGCTGGCAGGTCGTGCAGGTGTTGTAGTTGGGGGGCTCACTGGAGCCCACGTTGATCTCTGCCTTGCAGAGGGGGCATGAGACCCTCACTTTCGGCTCTTCTTTTGGCTTGATGCCCTGCTCCGACTTGCCCGGCTTGGTGGCTGGGGCAGTTCCAGCTCGGCCCTGCGTCCCTGGGGCTTTGGGACCAGCATCTTTGCTGGCATCACTGAAGACAATTTTTGGAGGCACTTTGCCAGGAGATGGCTGGCTCGGAGGGGGGGCCTCTGGCTGGACGTTCATGAGGGTGCTTGCTTGAGTCAGGAGGGACGCCCCAAAGCCAAAGAGCTTTCCCGTCAGCCCCTCCTGGGCTTGTTCTTGTGCTCCAGGCCCAGGGGCCAGGGCAGCCGGTTTCATCCCTGCATCTCCCACTGTCTTTCTCTGCTCAGAGGAGGAAGGCTTAGCTTGCTGATGCTGTGGGGAGGACCTGGCCGCCTCCTGAGGTTTCGGCTGGCTGGGGCCATGTGTTTCCCTCTGCGGCACGGCAGGGTGAGGTTTGGATGGCTCGGGTGGTAGGGTGTGGGCAGCCGACGGGGACCTATCTGCACCCGGAGGTGGTGGCTGTTTGGCCGGGGAGTGGGAGGGGGACGGTGAAGGAGAGTGCAGCTGCTGCTGGCTCTTGGAGCGAGGAGCAGTGGTCATGTCCATCCCCAGCGCCCGCTGCATCTGGCAGTTCAAGCACAACCATTCCTTCACCTGTGAAAAGAGAGGACACAGGCAGTGAGTGGTGAGCAAGCTATGGCCACACACAAGGCAGCCCTAGCACACCCTCAGGTTCCCCTAAACAACCCCCCATGTAGCTACAGGAACAAGGCACCAGCTCTCAGAAAGAACATTCTGGTGCCACATTCTTCACCAAAGCATCTTGCAGTCACACCAAACAGACCCCCATCTGTCACAGGTACCCATGACACAACATGCCAGTGCAAAAGCAAGCTTTAATTAGTGTTGGGTTGCTTCCAAGGCTTCTGCTGCAAAGCTCCTGCTAGCCACGAGGCTCTGCCTGCAGGCAGCACCCTTCATGCTTCTCCCAGGGGAGAGAAGCTTTCCCAAGGGATCCTGGCCCTACTGCCTCCCTAAAGCCAAATTTTTGACTCCCTCTTGGTGACCAGAGCTGGCAGGAGGTCCAGCACAGCTCAACAGAGGGATGCTGCTATAAGACACATGTGCAACTGCAGCTCTCCCTAGTGCAGGCACACTGCCCGCTGCTCACCAGGAACCTCCCGGAGGAAAAGCCATTGTGACAGTGTTTAGATTAGATATTAGAAAGAAATTCTTTCCTGTGAGGCTGGTTGCCCAGACAAGTTGTGGCTGCCCCATCCCTGGAAGTGTTTAAGGCCAGACTGGATGGGACTTTGAGCAACCTGTTCTAGTGGGAGGTGTCCCTGCCCAGTGCAGGGGGGTTGGAACTTGATGATCTTTAAGGTCCCTTCCAACTCTAACCATTCTATGATTCTATGACATGCCTGATGCTTCCTTCCCTGGGGCAAGCATAAATGTTTTTTCTGGAATTGGTGTGGTGGTTGTGATATTCCACCCAACAATTTGGCACCACAGCCCAGAAGGGACAGCAGGGAGCGGGTTGTCCTCGCAGGATGCACCTATGCTGCTGGGCAGGCAAAGTGCCCACAGAGGGAGTAAATGGTTAATTCATACTCTCCCCACAATGAACTTTTGGATGCAAATGAGAAATACAATGTTCCCTGGCTAACTGGTGATAAATGAAAGACTTGCCCCCTCAAGAGATGTTCCCCATGACGCGCTAATGTCTGAATTAAGTTAATTAAAGAGGCCGTACGAAAGCTGTGAGCCTTCCCATATGAGGAATGTCCAGGATGCTCAGTGGCTGTGCAAATATTAATATACAGCACAGTCAGTGGGACAAACAGGGTCTGCCTGCAAAAGATTTCTCCAAGACAAGCAGCTAAGGTGGCAGAAAGGACCAGAGCATTCCCAAAAACCAGAGCAGCAGGAAAGACAGACCCAGAGCCCAGCACAGGTGGCTGCAGGTGCAGCACCGGCAGCTCCTGGCGCCTGGGCTTTCCTGGGGCTGCACATCTCAGGAGCCCACATGCATCCCATGGGATGCAGATTTTCCTGCCTTTCCTTTCAGAAGCCACCTTCTCATCCCAGTGTTATGGATCACCTCTAAGGTTCAGTTTAAACCCTGTTGCAGAGACACTGATCCCCCCATCACCTCACCCAGCCCCACATCTCCAGATCTGCATAGCCTTTTGGTCCTGCAGTTGGAGGCATGCGGTGTTCCACAACTGATTCATAACCTGTTGGGTTTTTTTTTTCCCTACACTCCAATGGCAGATGTGTTTTTAACCTTTTCCTGCACAGAGGAGGCAGTTGGGTGTTTCAGCAGGTCCTGTGATGGGAAGGGATGGTGAGTCCCTGAGAGAGGCAGATGCTCCCCGAACGCTTTTTTACAGGTCTTCTCCCAGGAGGACTCTCAAAAAGCCCAGCCTTCAAATAATAAACTTTTTGAAACAGAGGCAATTCAAATCAATACGGAAGAATGGATTAAAATTAAAGGAGGGTGCCTGAACAAATCTCCCGCTATGTACCTTCCGCTCCCTGCCCAGCCCCTGGCTGGCTCTTCGACTTGAAGACCTCTGCACCGCCTCTTGGTCTCCCACAAAGCTCTTCCCATCACCTCACAAGCCTGGTTGCATGTCAACTCTGTGCTCTTCTCAGTTTTCACTGTGCTCACTGGGCTCCCATGCCACTGCCCTCCCCCCATCCCTCTCCAGCCTCTGCTCCAATATTTCACTTGGAGCTGAAAAGCAGCTGCAATTTTTCCCCAGCAATTTTGCGCTACATCGTTGTTTCTCACAGCTGTTCCAAACGAGTGCTGTTATATTTAATGCCTGAAAATATTGCTTTAGTTTTTGTAATTTCCTATGGTCCTGCTGTCTCTCTTCTGAGATACAGAATTCCTCGCTTTATTTTTGCCTTTGCACCCCCCTGGAATTTCTTCCCACCATTCTATTTCAGGAGAGCGCCTCCCAAAATCCTGTCAGCTTTGCGTGCCATCCCTGTCAGCTTCAATTAAAGGAGAACCAATCCTTTCTATTCAGGTTCTCTCTCCCCACAAAGTTCCCAGCATCCAAGAAATGCAAATCTTCCCTTAGCAAGTTCACTGACGATACCAAATAGGAGGGGTGGCAGACACTCCAGAAGACTGTGCCGCCACCCAGTGTGACCTGGACAGGCTGGAGAGCTGGGCAGAGAAGAACCTAATGAAGTTCAACAAGAGCAAGTGTGGGATCCTGTACCTGGGGAGGAAGAATTCCTCGCACCAATATAGGTTAGGGGCAGACCTGCTGGAAAGCACTTGTGAGAAGGATCTGGGGGTTCTGGTAGATAGTCAACTATCTATGAGTCAGCAATGTGCCCTTGTCACCAAAAGGGCCCATGGAATCCTGGGCTGCATAGGGTAGAGTGTGGCCAGTAGGTTGAGGGAGGTCCCTCTACTCTGCACTGGTGAGGCCACAACTGGAATACTGCATCCAGTTCTGGGCTCCCCAGTTTAAGAGAGACAGGGAACTACTGGAGAGAGTCCAGTATAGGGCAACAAAGATGATTAAAGGATTGCAGCATCTCCCTAATGAGGAAGGCTGAGAGAGCTGTGACTCTTGAGCCTGGAGAAGAGAAGGCTGAGGGGAGATCTTATTAATGCTTATAAGTATCTGAAGGATGGGTTGAAGGAGGGTGGAGCCACTCTTCTCAGTGGTTCCCAGTGACAGGATGAGGGGCAATGGGCACAAGCTGGAACATAGGAAGATCCATTCAAACATGAGAAAAACATGATGAGGGTGAGCGTGGCAGAGCCCTAGAACAGGCTGCCCAGGGAGGGTGTGGAGTCCCCTTCTCTGGAGACCTTCAAGACCCTCCTGGATGCAGCCCTGAGTGATGTGCTCTGGGCAATCCTGCTTTAGCAGGGGAGTTTGACGAGATGATCTCTAGAGGTTCCTTCCAACTCTGAGAATTCCGCAATTCCCCCACCATGTAATCTCTTTACCTCCCCTTTAAGACCCTCTGGTGGGGCAGAAATTGGGGAAAAAGGAGATAATTCCCAGATCTATATTAGGGCTGTTTGCAACTAGATTTTAAGGGACCACAACTGCAAGGTATGCAGCTCCACACTCCTGTTTCTGTATAGGCTGTATTTATTGTAGCCTGGCACAAGAGTTTACATATTTTCCAGAATGGGAAAAATACTCTGCTGCTCTCCTGCATAAACTTCCAAACAAAACATTGAGGGAATTCAATTGATTGCCCTCAACCACCTGCCAGGTTTGATGAGCAGCAAGCACTGCTGATGAATACCCAACAGCTCGCAGCTCTGGTTTTGTTGGTTCCCCCTCTCCCCATGCCATGCACAGTGCCCACTTTGCCCTGGCCAAGAGGAGAACCTCCCTCTGGGGCACTGGGAAGTACCAGTCCCAGGTCCCATGGCCACTCAAGCTGCATATGGCCCATGGAGAAGTTCACCAGGATCTTCCTGAGCTCAGGGGCTGGGGAACAACAGCACCATTGGAGCATTTGCGCTTTCCACAAGAAACCTGGTGCATGCAACCAAGACAGGAAAAAAAACCCAGGGCTTTCCAATGGGATAGGAACCATCAAATCGCTCTGGGTGACTTGCTAAGCAACTGCTGAAGAACACCTGTCCTGAGGAGCAGGAGAAAGCTGCAGTGAGTACAGTGAGGGGGTGTGTTCCCAGAGGAAGCACTTGAAATGTGAATTTAGCTGTGATTATCACAAATTGCCTGACCAGCCTCTACTGATGCAACCAATGATGACACAAAGTGGATTACACTTATTAAAGACAACTTCAAGGATCCTGGAGGGAAGATAGTAAAGTGGAAGGACCAAGGCATCTTGCCAAAGATCCTTCCCTGAAGAAAGAAAGAGGAGGATGGAAAAGCCTGGGTGCAAATCTTTGCTAATCCAACCTCTGAAAGTTTTGATTGGGTGGAGAACTGAGCAAGCAAGACACAGAAATACATCAAACAGTGGACTACTACATGAAACGGTATCCTCTAAACGATCCTATTCTTGCCTGTGGACTCATAGTGCAAGGGAAAGAGGCTCAGAAAAAAGAAAAGAAATGGAGGTCAAGAATATGTAAAGAATAATTCATCCTACTACTTTTTCACCACTGCTAACAGTCTGGGCAACAAGCAGAATGAAATGTCTGTTGGTGAGAAGAAAAACCCAACACGATTGAAAACTCCAGTTCCATCTCACCTCGTGGAAATGCTGAAATTACCGGTATACCCTAAAATAAGGGGACGTAAAGCTGTGCCCTCTTGAGTAGTCTGAGACCAGCTGCTCAGAGCATGCCAACCTCCCTCACAGGAAACATGAAAAAAATGGGGATGTAGATGATAGCTCTGACACCCAGCTGACACCTCAATGAAGAGTGAACAAGGTCAGCTAAAAGCAAAGGTGGTTGGCTGTGCAAAATGAGGGGCACAATTAGAAATATAAAATCATCAGCTATAAGAGCTCAGTGCACCAACATCAACTGACTGAAATGAACAACTGTGATATGCTTAAACCACACAAAAGCAAAGAAATTTCAGGAAGATATCTCCTGGGGAGCAGCATGAAGGACTGATTGAGGGCCTTAAGGAACAGAAGCCATCCTTGAAAGGACAGGGGTCTATCACTGGATGGAGACTGTAAAGCTGTTAATGAGACAGATATGGTGGATGTGCTGTAATTACTGTCAATGAACATTTGGGAAGAAGCAGGATAACACTCATTACAAAGAGGAAGCATTTCCAAGTTATTAGCAATCGAGAAGAACACTCAACAACATCTATCAGCACCAGAAGATATTTAAATTTGGCAGATCCAACTAATTTTGCATCCAAGAGATCTAAAAGAGCTAAAAAAAACTGCTGGGTGCTGATGTTCATTTTTAAGAGGACATTTTAGAAGGCCGTAAGAGTCTTCTGCTTGAATATCCAAGCAGGCGAAGGTATGGCCTGTAGGGGACAGCTAGCCAGACATCTGTCCAAGACAGAAAGACAAGGCTGGATTCACGCAGTGGAGAACTGAAAGGCAAGCAGATATGCCAGTCAACATGGTTTTAGGGAAAATAGGTCATGGCAAGCAAACCTGATTTCATTCTATGCACATTTGATATTAGTAATGCACAGAAGCAATATCCTTGATGTCCAAAAGGTGTTTTGACCTAGTAATGCATGACATGCTGACCAAATAAAAAAAAAGCACTGTAAAATATGAATAGGGAATATGTTAAATGGATTTCTAACTAGTTACCTGGCTGATCTGGCAGGCAACAAGGATTCACCACTGCTTAAATACCTCACTATGGCTAATACCACTCACACAGCAGATTTTGGTAAAACCATAAATATCGATGAAGTTGAGTCTCTACTGCCAGACAAATCTGTGCTCACTCTGAGTGGGAAGCCCAGAGCTGGAGGTGGAAATGAGGAGGTGGCTTAGCCTTTTCTTCCAGTACCGAGGGACTCCTTCCAGAGCCCTCAACAGTTCCACACCGACATTTTAAGGAGATTAGTAAAACACTGCAGGAGATGTAGACTGGATCTGCAACAGTGATTCTAGGGATGCAGAAAATGTCTGAAGTGGGAGAATTAAAGAGGTTGATCTTTTTCGTTTATCAAAGAGGAGATTAAGAAGTGACTTGATTACAACATAGCAGCACATTCAGGAGAAACAATATCAGGTACTAAAAGGTTCTTAATTAGGCAGAAAAAGGCATAAAAAGAACTAATGGCTGGAAATGGAAGCCAAATATATTAAGCATCACTTTTAACAGCAGATGTTTCTAACCATTAAAGCAAATTATACACATGCTGTTGGGCTCAGCAGAAGACTCAGGGAGGTAAAGCTTGCACAGGCCTTCCGTCATAGGGTGTTTTATACCCATATACTGATCTTAAAAGCTTTCAAAGTTTGAAGCACCCCATCTTTTCTGACATTTGGTTTGCCTGTACCCAACACCTGACCTGCCCCAGCCCTCACAACCACCAGCCTTACCCATCCCACCCCTGCAACGTCCCAGACTATTCTGTCTAACCCTGCTCTCGAAACCAGCTATTCCCTAATGCATGGAGGGGTCAGGGACCTGCAGCACTTGCAGGGTCACCACTGCCAGATATGCCTCCCCCTCTCCATGCTGTTCTGCTTTCCTTCAGCTGTGAGCACCGTTTCCAAATCCCATTAGGAATGGAAACTTTCCAATCAGCATTTCCTTAAAACATATATATAATAACTTGCTGGAGCAAGTGCAGGGGAGGGCAACAAAGCTGGTGAAGGGCCTGGAGAATAAATCTTATGAAGAGCGATTAAGGGAGTTGGGATTGTTTAGTTTGAGGAAGAGGAGGCTGAGGGGAGACCTCATCATTCTCTACAACTACTTGAAAGGACATTGTAGAGACCTTGGTGCTGGTTTCTTCTCACAGGTAATTAGTGATAGAAGGAGAGGGAATGGCTTCAAGCTCCAACAGGGTAGGTTTAGGCTGAACATTAGGAAATAATTTTTCACAGAAAGAGCGGTCAGACAGAATAGGCTGCCTAGGGAGGTGGTCGAGTCACCATACCTGAATGTGTTAAAGAGTCATTTAGATGTGGTGTAGAGGAGAGCTTTGTAGAGTAAGGCTGATGGTTGGACTCGATGATCCCAAGGGTCTTTTCCAACCCAAATGACTCTATGATTCTATATATAATATATAAATTGTATGCAGGGATACAAACAGCAAGTGCTGGCTGTGTCCTGGGCAGATTGAAACACTGGCAGTTATAGGTGGGCACGTACATGGTGGGCCAGATCCTGACCCCTGCAGATGGCAGGAGAGCAGTGGTTTGCACAGGTACATAGCATCCCTGGGCGCTGCAGCTTACCCACCCCTTCTAGAAAAAAAAACAGAAAAGGACCCAGATAAAAATGAGCTGAAACGATAGAGACAGCTTGAGCTTACAAGGCTTCTAAAGTTATTCCAACACCACCTATTTTAGGAAGCTGTAGAAACAGTCCGTCCCCTGGATTTGTTACCAGGAGATGCAAGGGAGTGCTGGTAATGTGCACGTTGTTTTATTTTCCTGAGGTAAGACAATACAGCTCTAAAAGTATCCCAAGTATAGAGTTCAGCCTTTGCAGTAGACAGGAGAAGGTTTAAAATGAGCTGTAAGCAGAAAGAATTCTTAACTGAACGGCCAACATCACTTGAAGCCAAAATTTAGGATTATAATGAAGAATAATTCTGGCTTTGCTGAAGGTTGGTTATTTTGGACTGTTTAGAGGTCACTCAGGGCACTATTACACTACACAAAAATATTAAAATCAATAAGAACGGGAGAGCATTAGATGGCGATGATATACAAGACTTCAGAGTCTTGAGACTGAATGGTTCCTTACCAGTATCACCCATTCACAACACCTCTCTGCAGCCTTACTAGATACAACCCTGTACCAGAGGAGGCCATGGGGCAATGCAGGAGCACAAACCACCTGACTTGTTTTAAATTATTATTTTAGGCTGGGAAGAACAGCTCCTAAGTCAACTCAAGTCAAGCATGGCCAATCCCACCCAAGGCGAACCACTCTGAGCAGGAAGGAGCAAACAAGCTTTGTTCAGCAGAAGATACAAACCATCCTCCTCCTCTAGCATGAAACAACAGGGTGCACAGCTGGCTGCAAATTGAGAGGCCAAGTTCATGGGGAATCAGAGAAGAGGAATGTGAGTTTTCTCCGGGTTGCCTAAACCATGTGTATTACAAAATCAAAAACTGGAAATCATGATAAAGAACACATTTGGGAAGAGCAAGGCAGCAAGCCTTCAGCAGAAGCTCTTAATCTCTGAGGAGCCTACCCCAGAGGTATCTTTCATGAAGCCAAACCCCAGCAGATGCATGCTAGGGCCAGGGCCACGCTCCCATCGTTGCCCTTCAGAGGCACCAATACAGCCAGAACTAGAGGCATGTAACAATAACCAAAGCTGGAACTGGGTAATGAAGGTACTGTGTTAATCAGGCTAATAGGGAGGCTCAGTGACAAGATCGCCAACTGGGGGAAGAAGGGTTTCATTAATGGGTACTACTGTCTTATCCTGGGGGAACCCTGCAAGAGCCTGGCCTCTCTCAAGAGCTGCCAGCGACCTGCCTGAAAGTGTCCTTATGTGCCTCCAATTCATCAGAGCTCTGCCTGCAGATGAAGAACCCTTGTCTCATAAAACCAGCCAGTCAGCATAACATCCCTTCCCCTCCATGCCTCCCGGATTTGCTTTAGAGGAGCTCTCCAGAGGAGGAAGGGGGAGGGGGGCACATCTTGCATTTTACATTGTCACGCTGAAATTTGCCAAAAAGCCATGCACCCTGCAATTAAAGCAACATCCTGATCCAACAGAAGTGCTAAAGGCAGCCCCTGGCTACGGAAGAGAGGGAACGGCAAGCTGCGGCAGGGAGCTGGGACACTGCCGGGAAGGCAGGAGGTGAGAATCACTGTAGAAGAGCAGGGAAAGCTCAGCAAATGCTGGAAAGAGCTGCTGATGCATGTGAAAAAGCTAAATGTACCGCATAGAGATGGTTCCCACACCATCTCAGACTGGTTGGTGGAGCGTACGACAAAGACATGCCTTTATTCTGAAGTTTGGGGTTTGTTTTTTTAAAGCAAAGCTATCGCTGATTTCTCCTGCGGCAACGTGGGGACAGCTTGCCACAGAGCTTGCAGGCTGAGGGTAGGAAGAGCTGCCCCTGTTGTTTGGATCAAGTACACAGCCTGCCTGCCAGCGAAACGTGGGAGGCTGCAATGTGTAGCACCAGCCAGGGTCTAATCTGGAGGTGGGGGGGTGTGGGCTAGAGATAACACCAGGAGATGAAGCCTCCTGAAGCACCTCTGGAGACACAGGCACAGCCCAGGGTACAGGAGCTATCATGTGTCCCTGGCCAGGCTGTGTGTCAAGACATCACCAAAATGCACGCGTGCATCCAGGTGGAGAGGAGGCGGACGCAAACACACACAGGCAGCGTGGGCTGAAGCTTCCTGGTCCAAACCTAAAGCACAGTTTGAGAAGAATCCAGGGCTCCAGAGGGACTGTGCAATTAGGAGTGTATCGGCACTTAATTGACAGGGGAATTGGTCACCAAGGCACTTCTGAAAAAGGCCACCTTATGCTCATCTTTATCTTCAAACATGTCAATACAAATAAAAATCTAGTCCTTAACACTCCTGCTCAGAAGGGGAAGCCACCGAAGCCATCAGTACTCATCCTGCTAATGCTTGCCAGAAAATAATCAACTTGCACGCTTGCTGGCGAGCAAGAGGAACCAACCCCCAAACTCATCTCCTTCACCGCAAACAACAGATGGGAGGCTTGTCCAGAGAACCGAGTTGTGGAATAAGACAGCGCCATTTCATCCTATTAGTCACTTCTTAACCAGCTTCCTTTTCTCCTGGTTACCACTCCCCCAACCAACTGAAGGCTGGTAGAGCAACTCTTGTCTCCCCAAAGGGTGCCTGGAGGCACTGACCCACACGAGGTTCTGCAGACCCTCTGGGTTTTAAAGGCAATCTCCAGCTCCTGTGCCAGGCTTTTTTTGGACCATCTTTACCCACACCACACAGCCACCAAAGCAAACATTCAGAGGCAATGACGGCACACTGCAGAGCTTTGTGACTAACCTTGTTCTGCCATCACCCGCAGGATGGTGCTCCCCCGGCAGCATCCCCCATCCAAGCTGATGGCTCCCTGGGAAGTGTGAGTATCCCCTTCTTCATTGCTTGCCCTTGCTGGCAGAGAGGAACGGATGGGCAGGAGGAAACCTTTCCAGCCTCTGCTCCCCCTGGAGTGTGGGTCGTCCCCCCCTGCCAAAGCCAGACGCTGCTTAGCTAAGCACACTGGCAGTGCCGCAGCCCCAGGCGAAGGGACAAGTCCTTCCAGTTCATTAGGGAAGGTTTCTTGTGTGATTTGCTGCCTCACTAGCTCCTGTTTAGACAGCCCTTTGTTCCCCCTGTCCACAGGAATGTAGGCAAGGTTCAGACACTCCTATGTGCTCAGAGGATGCTGTCCTCTGGACTTGGCCAGGGAGTACGTGCTCAGAGGAAAGGATGCCATCCCCTGGGCTTGGCCAGGGAGGATGGCAAAGAGCTCACCCCAGGGTTTAACCTCTTGAGCTTCACAGGCTGGTGTGCTCTAAGTGCAGCCCCAGGACTTCCACAGGAGCCTGCTCGGTCAAGGAAAAGCCTAATGGCTTGCTCTGCTTCTTTCTGCTGCTACTCCCATACCCCGTCGCCAGCCGAAGGACAGAGGGACGGAGTAACAGGAGCCTCCAGCCCTGCTCACTCATTGTCTCCTGCAGAACAAAAATAGCAGCCTGGGAGGGAGCTCAAAACTTTCCATTCAGCAGTACCTCCTGCCTGAAGCAGAGCGACACAGGAGGCCATGGGGTTTCTGCGGGTGCAAAGCGGCTGCCCAGTATGGCAGGGATGCCATTCATAGCTATAATGCTACAAAGAGCACAGGCTGATCGACAAAATAGACTTGCAACAGACTAATTTAAAAAGCAGCCCAGTTTCCTACTGGTAACACAGAGTAAAATCATCATTTGTTTACCCCATGGCTCCACATTTACTCATCTATGGCATGGCCCCACATTTCTGTTAAGAGCAGGCCCCGTTGCATCCTGCGTTTCTGGCTCCTTTGGGAAACCCAGACAATTACAGCAATAGGAGATAATGGCTGTAGCTGAGGGAATAAACTAAACAGCTTTGAATATTTGAAGGTCCTTTTATGGCCCAAACTTTGCATTTCTTTGGCAGCATCAGCACCTGAACATGGCAGAGCAGCAGCCAGGGCGAGGATCCTGGAACCCAGTAGAATGCATCTGGGACAGAGGTTTTTAAACAACAAAGACAACCTGGTGCTAATGTAAATAACCCAAAGTATTTTCAGTGGCGAGTCACAGACCAGGTGTTACAGCCTCATGTTTTCTCCCCATGGAAGGAGCCCCGTTCAGTCTCATTTATCCCAGTCCAAGGTATTTATGAGTGAAGCTGCTGGAATGAACAACTTCTGTGAACGAATATACTGGAGTGGATCAATCCATCAAAGCAGAAAGCATTTTCTGTCTGTCTGAGGTTTTTCTTCTTTATTATTATTCTGGATTAAATATGTAATAAATGCTCTTGTAGAATTTAAGGCCTGAAGACAGACAAGCCATTGCACAATCTTTTTACATACCTAAACAGATTTAATTGCTCAATTATTTCAGATAAAACACGATAAGTTCCCTGTCATGAATAATTTATAATCCAGCTAGCCACACAATCTCTGAAACACAAATCTATGGATGAAGCAGAGGAAAAAAGAGCAGATACCACAATCCTGAGGCACCCTGGCTTGTTACCAAAGGTCAGCCAAAGGAGCCATAGCATAGGCTGCCCAGGGCAGGTCTGGTCTTGCTGTAAATCACTGAGACAGCCCATACCTTCATTTGGGGTCAGAGGATGCAAATACTAAACTAATTAAATAGGCACAAAGTTAGGATGTGCAGACAGGAGGAGACAGGTACAGTGCATCCCTCCTGTTCGTGGTCCAGACATGGCTGGGTGTCCCACATAGCCTCTCAGGAGCTGGCTGCACTGGTTCCTCCAGGAATTTCATTAAATAATTGCAATGGAGTTTAAGGGCTGCAGCGAAGCTCAGTGGGATGTGGTGAGCTGGAGGGTGGAGACCTGGGGGGGCTATCACGAGGGACAGCACTCAGGACAGGACCCTATGGAGTAGGACTGCCAGGAGGATGAAAGGTCCTGTCAAGCCAGGGTTTACCACACTTAGATGGGAGAGATCTGAGAGAGAGAGACCTGGAAAGTGTCCAGAAGGAGGGTTAATCCTATACCCATGATGAAGCCATCCCAAACAGTCCCTTTTCCATGCAGAGGGGTGAGGAACCACAGCGCTGAGCACTGTCCTGGGAAAAACCATTGTGCTGACCACACATCCATGCATAAGAGGGGCAGGTACCACTTCCAGGTTTCCAACCACCCTGAACGAATACAGAAGGCTTTCCCTTCTGATGGGGCTGAGGGCCCTATCATCAACCCCGAGCACCTTTACAACTCTCCAAGAAGCAGATGAGAGGTGCTTGTGTGGGTTTCCTCCAGCCCAGGGACCCAGCACTACCTCGCCCTGCCCCGCTCCCCACTCTTTCCAATGGATGCTCCTGCACATGAGTTTTATATACGCTGTTGCTTCATTCCAACAAGGCCACGTCAAAGGGATTTCACCCTGATGTCCTGCAGGAGCAAGAAAGGAGGTCTCTAAGGGCCTCTGAAAGGTTTTGGCTCTATCCTCTGCTCTGGGCAGGATCAAACTCACCTGCATTGCTGCTGACAGATGTTTGTCTATTTTGGTCTTTAAAACTTCCCATCAGTTGTGGATTTACTGGGTGGGCAGCAAAAAGGGGAATAAAGGGGCTTTGGCTTAGCCACCCTAACTGGTAGAATGTGTTCCCAAAGTATTAACCTAAATCTTCCCTGCAGTCTAAGTCTACTAATTACATCCTACAGACCACAGACACTGAACACCAGCTCTTTTACTCTGTAAAAACAGCTTGTGACCACCTTGCCTGCTGAAGGCAAGGGGAACATGTCCTGTCTCAGAATCACAGAATGACATGGGGTTGGAAGGGACCTCTGGAGATCATCTAGTCCAACTTCCCTGCCAAAGCAGGTCATCCTAGAGCAGGTAGCACAGGAACTTGTCCAGGCAGGTTTTCAATGTCTCCAGAGACACAGACTCCACCATCTCCAGCAGTCCCCTGTCCTTCCTGAACTGGGAAGTCCAGAACTAGACACAGTACTCCAGATGGGGCCTCACCAGAGCAGAACAGAGAGGCAGGATAACCTTCCTCAGCCTGCTGGTCATGCTTTTCCTGATGCACCCTAGGATGCCATTGGCCTTCTTGGCTACAAGGGCACATTGTTGACTTAGGGTCATTGTGTTGTCCACCAGGACACCCAGGATTTTTTCCTCAGAGCTGCTCTCCAGCAGTTCAGCCCCCAACCTGTACTGGTGTTTCACCAAGACCACAACGTGCAAAATGTCTCCAAGAGGTGACTGGTCACCAACTTCATATTACAAAACTCTTGGTCTCAATCTCCCCAGAGGCTCCATGGCACCTTCATGGCCTTCAGACCTAATAAATAATTTTCTGCATTTTCGAGTATGGTTTCTGTACAGTTTTAGGAGGCAGCTTTGGAGGACCACATGCTATGAAATCTCACCCTTGCATGGTCCCATCAAACCACCCTATAGACTTTCTACCCCCAGACCCACCTCTCATCTCACTTTCTTCCAAAGATACCCATTTGGGTGGCCCTGGTGCCAGAAATGGGCTTACAAGCGTGGGCCATGAACACCAGAAACAGTTTGTCACAAGCTACCTATTTTAATAGATAACAATAGGTTTTCTGCGTTGGAATTCCATTGCCATGGAGACCTAAACTGATGCACCCTAGAAAGGTATAATGAGAAAGGGTCCTGCTAGGACCTGCAAGGCTGCCACTTCTATCATCAACCAAGCCAAAATACGAAGTTACCCAACCAGGGGAGGTCTCTGCTGCCCTCCTGACCAAGGGGCTCAAAGGATCACCATAGACCAACCATTTCAAATCCTGGCAAGCTTTCAATAAAAGGTAGTTTTGTTCTGCTCAAACAAGGGGCTGAATCCTTGATTACAAAGCTTGAAACCATTAGAGAAAACATTTCAAATAGAAATCACTCCATTCTGAAGGAAAAAAAAAATAATCTATATATATATCTATCCCAGCAGCCAATCTTCCCTCCACCTTTTGGGGCTTCTTAGCTTTTCTTTGGAAGATCACCATACAGCAGCAGCATTGGGTCAACACAAAAAAAAACCACCCAAACAACAAAAAAAAACCTCTACACCCACCATGCAGGAATTCTTTCATAAGCCCCCTTTTTGTGCAAACACACCACTGCAACTGCTGTTGCAGAGAAGACAGAAAGAGAGATGGAGATGTACCAGACACAGTGGGGCACACAACCCAAGCAGTAAATACCAGAAGAATAAATCAGGTTGGTTCATTTGAACAAAGTATTTAAGAGCTTCTTGATAATGGCATCCATCCACGCCACCCCAGCCCACAACTCAGTCTGCAGGAGTGGGCCAGGGCTTAACAATATCTCAAATTAACCTGACATGCAAAGAGGAAAAAAAAAACACACATAAAAACCAAAAAAACCCCCCACTTCTCTTCCTTGTAAATACTGTATTTTTGATTGAAGTATCACAGCTGTGACAGACAGCTATCTCCAGGCAGCCACCCTATGCCTCTAGCAGGACAATTCTGAAAAGGTGCACAATTTCTATAAAAGCATTTCTTACTCAAACCCTACAGCAAAGTACATTGTCTGTGGGTCCTGAACGCACCCAGCATCTCTACACCAGCTCCTGTCCACCACTGATACCACCACAGCCAAGGAGTATGCTGGAGTAAGCAATCAGCAACGCAAGCTGCAAGGCTTCAGGAATGGCACCATCTCCATCCAGACGGAAAAGAAGCTCTGATTTGCTCCCTCTTTGATTTGCTCCAATGCCAATTAGAAACCACTTTGGGAAAAAAAACAATAAATCTTGTCACCGTGCCCCAGCCTCAAACCCAGGTGGCTCCAGTGTAATTGCCAGCCACGGGACCAATGCTGATCTATGGCACATTTCTCACAGACAGCAGGAGCGATCCCTCTTCCGTCACTTTTTGGGTGTTCAGCCACAGCCATCTCACTCCTGATTTTCAAGTGTTGTGCATCAAAACCTCCAGCTGAACTGTGGACTGCAAGCAACCAGACCCAAACTGCCTTAAATTGCACAGATAAAGGATGGGTTGGCCGGCAAGAAGAAAGCAGCAGGACCAGTGCACTGAGGGGAGAAAAAAAATAGATTTTTACACCCAAATAAATACCACCTTCCCATATGTTTTTATCTGCCCACAGCCCTCTTTGTTGGTGTTAACCCCTGGGCTGGCTGCTGGCACGCTGCAGAGAAAGTAAAGGAGGAGGAACAGGTTTGAACCACAGCGTGCAGCAGGTGTTGGGGTGCCAAAAGACCCACCATGCATGACCAATGTCACCTTGGGGGGTGCTGCTCATCACTGCAGAGCAACCCACTTGCCCAGGGAGAGGGTCTGGCCACGGTGAGACCTTTGCTTCCAGGTGGGAGGTGGGCTGGGTGGCATGGGGCAGCCACCTACAGCTAAAACACATGGGAAAAGGGGTTGGCTGGAGAAGGCAGCAGCAGCTCGAGCTGGCCAAAACCATCAGGAAGGGCAATGAAGCCTTCACTTTCCACAAAAAGTAGTGTAGCGCCCAGTGTTGCCTATTGTTTGGGTGGAATGGCTTTGAGATCGCTCGATGTAGGGGTGCTGGAGCTGTTTCGGGCCTTCCAAATGACATGTCTTTTAAAACCATCAGATGGGGCATTTCTGGGCAAGCCTGTAAAAACCTTATGCCCAGGATCTGCATAAAGCATTATTTCAACATATTCCCTGGGTCTCAATGAGAATTTAACCCCTGGAATTAGTTATGGAAAACAGTATTTCAGAAGTCGTTGGATTTTTTCCTTCCTAATTCAATAACACAATAATGATTGTCTGCTGAGAGCAAGTAATGGGATCCCGGGAGCAGCTCAAAGACAGATGGCAGAAGCAGCATGCCTGTTTGGTGATATTTCTCCAAGTGCTGTCCAATTTGAAAGCCACAATCACATCATCTGGAAAATTAATATGGCAGGTCAGAACATAACACAGAGTTTGTTGGAAAAAAAACCCAAACCAAACAACAAACCAAATTTCAGCATCAGGCATTAGGTGTCCTGGCCCAGCATCTCAGAACTGACTTGGGACTCTAGGAAAAAAAGTCAGGATTCATGCCCCAGTTTGCCAAGGGTCCCTGGGGCAGGTTGCTCAGGACCAGAAGAAAACAAGACACCTGGAGATGAGGGCTTGGTTTAACTGGGCATCACCTTTTTGGAAAAGGCGGCAGAGGGAGAAAGAAGGAAGGGCCTCCTCTGCTCCAGCACCGTTGGTCTTGCATTAGCATGTCATGCTCCACTAAACATCAAGGCGGATTTGCTTTTCTCAAAGCTTCAAATTTTGCAACACGTAGAGTACCTACTGCCCATTGCAGGCAAAACAGAGGCAGGCGCACTCAAGGACAAGCCCCTCCCCACAATAAGTATGCTCATTATTTCTGAGGAATCCAGAAATTCAGGTAATTCAACTCTTCCTCAGGTCTCCAGGGTAATTTTATTGCTGACCACTGTTTTTTTAGCAAGATTTTTCCTCTACACCTGGTATTTTATCTACTAGGTATCGCTTTCCATTCACAGGGGAAAGAAGCGGTGGTGCCTTCCAGGAGAGCAGGAGAAACATGGGATATCTCCAGGGAAGAATGAAGATGTGGTATCTCTGAGAGCACAGGAAGGGTTCAGCAGAACTAAAGTATGGTTCAGAGCCACAACAAAGGTGGTTTTGTAGAAACCACACACCCAAGGAGTTGCAAGGACATGGCCTTTCCAGCTTTAACTCCTGCCTACGTGTTGAGGCACAGAATCATAGAATGGTTAAAGTTGGAAGGGACCTCAAAGATCATCAAGTTCCAACCCCCTGCCATGGGCAGGGACACCTCCCACTAGGGCAGGTTGATCAAGGCCCCATCCAGCCTGGCCTTGAACACTCCCAGGGATGGGGCAGCCACAGCTTCTCTGTGCAACTTGTTCCAGTGTCTCACCACCCTCACAGGATTTCTTGCTAATATCCAATCTAAATCTCCCCTCTTCCAGTTTAAAACCATTACCCTTGTCCCATCACTACACTTCCTGACAAAGAGTCCCTCTCTAGCTCTCCTGAAGCCGGAGATACTGGAAGGCTGCTAGAAGGTTTCCCCGAGCCTTTTCCTCTCCAGGCTGAACAACCCCAGCTCTCTCAGCCTATGTTCATAGGAGAGGTGCTCCAGCCCTCTGATCACCTTTGTGGCCTTCCACTGGACCCATTCTAACAGGTCTATGTCCTTTCTATATGGAAGACTCCAGAGCTGGACGCAGTACTCCAAGTGGGGTCTCATGAGCTCAGAGTAGAGGGGGAAAATCGCCTCCTGGGACCTGCTGATCACATGTCTTTTGATGCCGCACAGGATAGGGTTGGCATTTTGGGCTGCCAGTGCGCACTGCTGGCTCATGTTAGGCTTAGGAATGCTTGTGGATGAGAAGCTCTTCTCAGTGTTATAGCAGGGTACTCTGCAATTAAAAGCAGGGAGGAGAGGACCCCCTAAAACTAAAATTCTGAGGGGACTTCCCACTCCTGGAGCCAAGCCTGGCAATGCCCCCCACTCCAGCTATACATGCACCCCTATCCATTTGCATCCTTAGCGGACTTTTAACAGGGAACACTTGCTGAGGCTGCGCTTCCTGCAAATCCGAGTTATGTGTGGTGACAAGCTCCTTTGCTCTTTGGGGAAAGGGCTTCAAATAGCTGCTGGCTTGTGCCAATTAAAAACAGGCAGAGAGCACTGCCACTGACTCCATGAGCCGGTGCTGTGACTGATGCAAGCACCGTCTGTAGCACTCCGATAAGGATAATGGATGATTCAGAATAATCTCAGCTTTGCTGAACACACAAGCCCAAGTGTTTATGCTTCTGCTTCCGTCTAATGTGAATACTGTGTCATGCTTGTTAGAAGGGGGAGAGGGCAGCTGGAGGTAGGTGGGCACAAAACCTCCTCTCCACCAGACCAATGGGCATCTGTCCTGCCCACCACCCCATGGAGGTTCTCCAGCTCAAGGCTCTCGGCAGTCTAACCCCACGGCTCAGACACAGCAAGAGGGTGGCAAAGCAGGTAAGGAGGGAGCAAAATGTCAATGTTAAGTCTTCTTCCCATCTTGGGAACTGTTCGTGAGCTGTGATGAGGCACTAGGGCTGCTGCACAAGCAATTAGCACTCAATTAAGAGGCAGGAGGTGGGCATCCAAGTGGGCAAGGAAGGAAGAAGAGGGACACACTGGTCCTTCAGTGTTCAAAACTGACTTCCAACTAGTTTAGAGCAACATTATGTCCACGCCTTAACTCATTTTGATAAACCTTTAATCTCATAGACCTGCTGAATAGTCTACTCTCATCCCATTAGGACCACATGAATTTCCCTACTGGGCCATTCCAACAACTTGGCTTTGATTTCACCCAGAGCATTAAGCCAAGCCAACAGCACAGCCTATTTACAACATGAACAGGATCCAGAACTGAAACACCCGACCCTTCGGCTGTCCTTGATCAAGAGGCTTACAGCCAAGATAAAATGGCATTTCAGAGTTAAAATAAGCGGTTTTCATAGTGCAATTAGCACCGTACCCTCTCAGGTAAGGGCTGCCCCAAGCACACCTGCATATTACATCTCCAAGATGAGGAGCTAGGCAGGACAGGAGCATGTGGTCCAGAAACAAGATTGTATGAGGTTGAATTGGTAAGGAACAGCTCAGCAGATGTGAACTGCTGCCCCACAAACATCTCGCTGCGTTCACAGGGCTGTTTTCAGAAGTTTCTGACACTTTTCAGTCTGCAGATCCCTTTTTAACACCTAAATGTGACAATGGCCAAGAGACAGACAAAAGAGAGTTAGGCAGAAGCAAGTCAGGTTTCTGCTGATGGGAGCTCCACACAATGGTAAGTAGCAGTGATCGGCTAAAATTCAGATCAAAAAGAGATACTGCTGAGATATCACCACCTCTGTCAAGCACTGCTATCTTCAAAGACCAGATGGACCTCGTATGTTGTTACCAGCTGGGGCTCTCCCACCAAGTATCCCTCTGCAGCATGGAAGATGCAGCCCCCAAGACAGCACCACAGGGGATGCAGGCTGGGGAGTGTCTAACACCCTCCCCCATTATAACCACACTGCTCACTGCTGCTTGTAGGAGGATGGTAAATGAGAATTAATTCAGCTGGGATTAACCCAGTCCCCATTAAGGCACTGAAAACCCCTGGAGTTCCCTCCTAAGGGCTCCCCAAAGGCAGCACAGCACATCACCACCAAGCACACACAGCAAATGAGAGTATACAAGCAGGGGGCATAAAGCTTCTCTTTGGGACATTTTGTGGGTGTTGAGTGGGATCCAGAGGGACACTCAACCCCATATGAGATTTCACATGCTTGACTGGTAGGAAGATCTTGAGCAGCATCCCTACCACAGCCTACAAATGATCTTACTCCTCTGCCCGAGGATATCCATGGGAGGGAACCAAAAGCCAATAACAGACACAGCAAAGCTTTGAAAAACACAAATCTTTGACTTGGTCCCCGCTTTGTTTTGGAGGGCTTGGCAGCCATTTCCAATCCTCAGCTTGCTTTTCTTTTTACTGATAGAGCAATATGTGGTTTGAAAGCTGGAGGAAAACTGTCTCATCCAAGCAGACAGCTTGCCTTAACTTTACACGTGAGGGAAGGACAACACAAGGCAGCGGTGGCTCAGGACACGCAGCATACCGAGCTCGGTATTTATCAAGCAACAGAAGATGCCACAAAGGCAGCAGGCCGCTTCCCATCTCTCAGGAGTTTTCATTTCTTCTCACAGTTGTTTTCATCACCCTGCTCCACCCCAGGAAGCCACACTCTTCCCGCCTTCCTGCCCCCCCAGCCCCCCAAACAGTTTAACGTTGTCACTGCAGACCCTCGTGTATCCCCACAGTCAGGACCCCAGCTCATTGGAACCAACCCATCAGCTCAGGTGAGCCACTGCCAGCAGTACCAGCCTTATTAGTCATCAGGAACCATTTAGCCAAGATATTTTTTGACATTTTCCACAAGTGAATTTCGCATTATTTGACTCATCTACGCAAAGCACAGCAAAAGGTGGCATACTGGGAGGAAAAGCCAGAATTACTCATGAGCTGCTGCTGCCTTTTNNTTTCTCTGGAGCTGCGTCTGCCTTTTTTTTTTTTCCCCTCCTTTTCTTTTTTTTTTTTTCTTTTTTTCTTTCCCTGTTGGCTCTAACTTAAATTGCCATCTATCAAACAGACAAGTCACATGTTGTTGCAGATGGGCTGGGAGAAGCCCCTGGTCCAGCTTCAGTAGGGGCTGAAAAGGCAAAGGAGTCATTCCTATGTAGAAAGCCTCAGCAAGTTCTCCAGCTTTGCACCACTTGCTTAATTCGGCACTAACCATCCCATTTAAAAAAACAAAACAGATACAACAGAACTAAAGTAATTAAATTAAAAAAAAAAATCCAGCCAAGAGATAAGAGAAGCATTCTTCACTGCAACACTGCAGTGTTTGCTCCTCAGCTCATGAGAGACAAGGAACTACTGGAGAGTGCCTAGTGTAGGGCAACAAAGATGCTGGAGGGGTTGGAGCATCTCCCTGATGAGGAAAGGCTGAGAGAACTGGGACTCTAGCCTGGAGAAGAGAAGGCTGAGGGGAGACCTTATTAACGCTTATAAGTATCTGAAGGGTGGGTTGAAGGAGGATGGAGGCAGATTGTTTTTGATTGGTTCCCGGTGACAGGATGAGGGGCAATGGGCTGGAACATAGAAGTTTCTCCTCATATTCAAGTGGAATTTCCTTTCTGGTGAGGGTGACAGAGCCCTGGAACAGGCTGCCCAGGGAGGGTGTGGAGTCCCCTTCTCTGGAGACCTTCAAGACCCTCCTGGATGCAGTCCTGAGTGATGTGCTCTGGGCAATCCTGCTTTAGCAGGGGAGTTGGACGAGATGATCTCTAAGGGGTCCCTTCCAACTGACAATTTTGTGATTCTGCGATACAGGATGAAATGTAGGGCTGGGAGACTCACTGTAGGGATAAGACGATTAAGGGGTGACAGGCAATGGTGAGAAAGGGCTAAAATACAGGAAACACATACACACGACCTATCGGCAGAGGTCAATTCGAGGTTCCTATCAATACCTTCTCATTATCAAAATACACAGACCATTCACTGCAATCACAAAAAGCATGTTTTTTAGTGCCTAGCTTCTCCAACATGCTCACCTCACAAGGTGCTGGTGAAGAGAGCTATAAGGTCTTCTTCAGGTGGGCAGGTCCCTAGTGAGCAGTGGTCCCAGTACCAGCCCTGAGCACCAGGAGAGGAGCTGCCCCACATCTGCAGACCAGGCTGAGCATCTCTGCCCCTGTGGATGTTTCTGGGGGTAGATGGAGCTCAAATTGTTCCATCCTTATGGGAAGGCAGCTGCCATGATGAGCCCCAGCTCGCCCCCAAGAGCGTCACTCACCGCACACACAGGTCGCCACTGGCTGAAACTCCACTAGAAAGCTAAAGGTAAATTGGAATAAAACTTGCATTTCTCTCGTTGCGCAGCCTTCCATTGGAAATTTCCAATGGAAAATTTAACCCAGACCTCCAACGTAACACTAAGGACAGATTTATTTTTACAGCTATACCGTGAAGAAGGATGATCTCAAAAGAAAAATCATGCTGAAACAGGCAACTTGACTCAGCAACACAGGGATCTGGCTGGATACAGGGTGCAACCTCACCACGTAGGCAGGCAGAGTTGTCTAACACCACGGCAGTACACAAATCCTGCCCACCTGAGGGCATCCTTTCTTCTGATCTGATCACAGGATGAGAAAAACACCCATACTCCTGAACTTGCTGGAAGGTGGACAGAAGGGAGGAGAGATGCTTGCAGAACTAGCCTTACCTTTCCAGCCAGTCGCTCCTCTGCTACAGCCACTACAAGCATGACATCTGGGTGGTAAAACCCCTTGGGGAACACGCCAGACCCAAGAAACACTTCTTGTTAAATATTACCCCACTGTAGCATCTTCTTTTTGAGATCTAGCATCTTTCAGCCCCAACACTCATTCTTTGAGGTGTGGGAAACTAACAGAAGATTAGCGAGGAGGACTGTGAGTACGGTCAAGTGACTCACACCTGGGGTGCTGGAAAACACATATAATAGGCAAATTGTTTATTCTTGTATACTTGCAGGTAGCACACACGCACTTAGATGTCTGTGATGGATGCAGGGACACTTTATCTCGCTGCTTGAGATTCCTGCCTTGCTGTTGAAGAAGAGCAAAGTATCAGGGAAAGAGCTACAACTGCTCAAACCCCTGAAATACCAGCTAGCACAGGAAATCAGCTTGCTCACTCTCTCCTCCACATGCTGGCTAACGAGGACTCTGGCTAACAGGTGCCCATGTCCCCTGCTTGCCTGCCTCTGCCCAGGTGTTTCTTCAGAAATTCCCCAATCCACGAAGTATTGAGATTAAATTTGTGCTTTGCCTTTAACCCATGGTTTGTGGTTGTTCCTGCATCAGCTCACACAGAGGGGAGAGGAAGCTATGATCTCTGTAATAAACTCTCTATAGAACCATAATACATCCTCATGTTTCCATAGCGGTACCATAACCCACCCTGGAGATGCAGTGCTGCATGCACACACCAGCGGCTGAGGCTGGAGGCTGCTTCCCAGACAGGAAAATGAATAGTCAACAAGGTCCCAAGGGCAGGAGAAAACCTTGTCAGCTTTGCCATTCAGCAGGAAAAGAGGCAGCTCTAAATGTGATCTCCTGGCTCCTCCTCTGCCATCACTCCCCTTGCAAAGAGCTAGATCAAGGTCTGAGCTGCCGCACCCAGCAAAAACTTGGAAGTTTAGGAGAGAACGCCACACCAGCATCACCCCACAGCTTCTCAGTGAGGAAGCCAGGAAGGAGCAGGACTGCTTTGATTGTTAGAAAATTCAGAGAGAGATGGGACATTAAATGACTCATAAAAATCATGTTTAATTATCCATTGGCAAGCATATTTAGTTATCTATTTTCATCCCATGCTCACCCCTTCATGCCCCTTGCACTCACTGGGCACTGCCTGCAGTCCCAGCAGCCACCACAGTGACACTCAGGAACAGTGGGGCAGTGTGTCAGAGCACAACGTATTGTAAAAACGTGGCTTTGAGCCACGTAAATTACAGAAGCATAAGTTACAGCCATGCTCTGATGGCTTCAGGGCTACCCAGACCACAGGGGTCTTGCTACTGCCCACCCCAAACTATCTTGGCATCTATTAGACCCCAGGGCAAAACCCCTGACACCAACAGGGATTTACTCACACTCACACAGTGGGCATCAGAGACCTGTAAGTCTTTGGATGCTCAGTGAATGACAAGCAGGAGAAGAGGGGAAGGGATGAAGGATTTACTACTATTCTCAATAGCCACAGTTTTAACACAGAACTAATAACCCCCTGGCGCTCCTAAGTGCGGCTCTTTCCTTGAGGGGCCACTGAACCAGTGGTCACAGGTCAAGCCAAAGCCTCCTGAAGGTTAAAAACTTAAGGTGGGCCCACAATTCACTAAAAACGTGGGATTTACCAGAGATTGGACACTAAAACAATTAAAGGTTTAAAATTTAGACAGTAACCCAAACAAGAATTTTTTTTTTTAAACAAAGAGTAGCATATCACAGGATCTTTATGATCAGAAGGATCAAGTCCAACCATATGAACACCTTTGCAAGTTCCCTGACATGCTGTCTTTATTTCTTTGAAGCCCTTCGCTAAATGCATGAGGTGATGCTGCAGGCAGGCACTGCTCCTGCTGGTAGAGCTGGGCTGGAGAAGGTTTTGGACCAAGGCCACCCCTCCAGCAGTGACCAGTCCTGCTCCTGCCACCGGCAATGCTCTGCTGAGCACTGTACCATCCCTTTGCTTCCCATAATGCTTCCTTTGCTCTGCTTTACCTGAATTTTCTTACAGGAGAAAACCATCTACTGTTATGATAGGATATATACAGCCCTATACCCTACATTCTTACTTATGAGTATTTCATTCTCAGCTCTTCAGCTGATGGTCTGTTTTCTAGTCACAAAATCTCAATGTTTACCTAAAACCTTCAGATGATTTTCGTGGATATCTCCTCCCGCTGTGGATAACTTGAGAGCTGCTGAGAGCATTTTTCCTCTCCTGAAAACACAACCTTGACTGCTGTTGGGAAACCAACCAGTACAGTTTTAATCCTCCCTGAGACTTTTTTACGTTTCACTTGCCAAAGGTCCGTGATCAAAGGTTGGTAATGATCTTATGTGGCACAGAGCGTATCAGGAACAGATTTATTTGAAAATATTTTTGATATTTCATATTACATTATATTCATAATGTAAAAAGTACAAAGAATCTCTTCAATCTCCCTAAGTAGAGCTAAAAATGTGGACCAGAACTGAAGTTTAACCAGTATTACCACTTTGTACAGGCACAAATAAAACAAATATATCAGAATTGCTTGGGGACAAAAGCAAAGAGAAAGTAATTCAAAGAGAAAGTAATTTGATGAAGAACATACATGTATAAATATGCTCCTTTTATTCAGGGTGAGGAGAAGAAAAAACAAGTCTCTTGCATGGATCTGAATACTAATGAAACTGCTTCTGATGAACACAATTTCAAGTGAAGAAAAAAAGAGCACAATGGAAACATAAGGAAGAATATAAGTATTTCCTAGAATCCCAAAGCAGTTCCAACAAGACTATTAGACAGCCAGACATTTTGAGTTTCATTTCAATACTAACTAAAGCACGGATTTTAGTGCTGCGCCACTGCTCTTGATTAAAATCAAGACCAAGTTCTAAAGTCTTTTGGTTTAGCACTTCGGATAGGGAAGAAATGAATTAAAAGAAACCCAGAAAATGCTAAAAGAACACCAAAGAAGAAATTAATTTCTCAAATTAGCAATGTGCAGCAGCACTTCAAAACCCCAGAGAAACAGAAAGGATGTCTGCAGGTTACTCCTTGTGATACCAAACAGAGCAAATCCAATCAGATGAACATGCTGCAGGATCAGTCAGGCGAAAGCCACAGGAGCAGCATTACAAAGTGAGAGATGTATAAAAAGAGGATTTTCTAAACCTATTGTACTGGCTTGAAACAGAGCTATTTTCCCCTGGAGGAGATGACAGCCTTGACAGTACGGTCCTGCAGAACAAGCTGTCAAAAAAAAACAAAAACAAAACACCCAAAAAACCCCACAAACAAAACAAACAAACCCCAACACCCGAAACAAAACCTCAAAGACAATACTGGGAAAAACTAGAAAAAAGTTTTAATGAGAAATTAGAAATCCTACTAGGATGTTAAGGCTGCAATATTGCATCTAAAATAGCACATCTACACTCAACAGCCTATTTCCTACACAAGCATGTAACCAAACTGTTAAATTCAACCACACTATTTCATAACTTCTTGTCTTAAAGGTGCCAGCAGAATTCCCTGCTTCACATTTCTCCTCACTTAATATAAATGTCTATGGCAAGAGCACTGACCTTCAGGAATAAGTGAATGAACAAGAAAATGGGCACGCCACAGCACGCGACCAAATTGAAAACAACAACAGCAGTTAATTCCGGAGTGCAGAGACAAACAGAGGGAAGAATTAGATTATTCTACATGTAAAATATTGAGTGACACCAACAGCAGACAGGAACTTCTGTTTGCCCAGTCTTGTGAAACAAGGACAAGCTGGTGCTTATAGGAACAAAAAACAAAACAAAACAAAAAAAAAGAATGGATAAAAAAAACCCAAGATTTTTTTTCCCCTCTCAGCCAGCAATCAACTCAAAATGCCACAAAGGCCAACTGCTTTGTCATGAAAGAAATTCATTACTTGCCTTTAAGATAAAATCACCACCACACTGCATGCAAAAGGCTAAAATTTAAAGAGCAACAACAAAAAAAGAAAAATAAAAAGAATATTTCCAAGGAATGGACATGCTTCTGAGCAGAAGGTATCACCTAATTATCAAGGTAAGGTGCTTTGCCTGGAGTACAGTTAACCCTCCTCGGAAAAATCTGATCTTGGTACTCATAAGCAGCAAAGTGGAACATGACGGACTACAGCTCATACACTAAGTCTGTTGTTATATCTCAAAGCTGTTTTATAGCACATCTATATAAGACCATCAAGCTTATAAAAAGCCAGGTTCACAAAAGGTGTTTCCGAAGTCAACGTATGTGGCTGTGTCGTGCCAGACAACCACCAAAATTCCCACCTCACCACACCTGGGGTTTCTGTCAGTCCCACAGACCATGCAGGAGAGGATGGGTCAAGTGAAACAGATTTTGTTTTCTGGGGTTTATCTTAGACAATAGGATATTTTCAATTATTTAATCTTGCTATAGAATCTTGAAAGCAGAAAGAGAAGTTACACATCCCTATCTGCTGCAGCACAAAGTGGAAGCATCAACTATTGACATGAAAATATATCCACAAGGAAATGCAAATGGAAAATATAACCCCAGAAAACACCTCATTACCAACACCATGCAGCCACCCTGCAGTACCTGATGAGTTTGAGGGACCAGACTGGGTGGCTGTTGCTCCCTGTGAGGATGGTTGGGGGAGGTGGAACTGGCAAGTCCACCTTTGGGAGCTTCTGAACCCCAACTAGATAAAACCCAGAGCTCCCTCGCCTGGTCTCCGCTTTAGACTAGATGACCTCTGGAGGTTCTTTCCAACCTGGCTCCCCCTTTCAAGGAATGGGACAATCTCTAAGCTGCCCCTTATTAACCCTTTTTAAGGTCACCAGGCTGCTTCAGGAGCCATCCTGTGCAACTCCAGAATGGCAGCACAAGGGATGATGCTGAGGAAAGCAAGTCACACTTCTGCAAGGCAGCAACTGCCATGGATCCCCAGCCAGCCCATCACACAGGCTGCCAACACACACTGCAAACACTTCTCTTGGACAACTGTTTCCATCCCCCAGCTCCCTCAGCCTACTGGCCAGTCATAAGGTTGCTTACTGTTAAAATGCATATTAAATACAGAAAACAAACAAACAAACAAAAAAAAACACAAAAAAAACCCAACAACACCCAACCAAAAACCAACTACCACTTTTTTTTTTCACCCCAATCCCAGGTCCAGTTCTTTGGATTCAGTGTTTAAAAATGCTGCGCAGTCAGTCATGTTACAGAGGGAACAGAGATCTAGAGATGCTGAAAGATGGCCTGGGGATGCTAACCAGAAACTCCATGCACACATACACAGAACAGAGAGACTCGGGGCAGGGACCTCTGCAGGAAAGCTCTTGGGCAAGGTGGAAGAGACAGGTCCAGGCTGACCAGGAACTGGGAAATCGGTGCATTTTTGTTTATTTGCAATCAAACTGCTATTATTCTGTGTAGTTGGTCAACTTTTAATGCAACATTTGGACAACAGAATAAATATTTAGTAAATCAATTTAGAAATGAAACAGACCCAAGGCCTCTCCTTGTAGGAGCCTGAATTTCCTCCTTGGGGCCCTTTGTTAAGGTCTAAGACTTATGGGACTTACATGTCCCAGCCAGCCCCAGCATGCTCTGCTTGCCACCGCTGTCAGATCCATTCCCAGGAACCTGGCATACCCATGTCACACATCCCACACAGCGTGAAATGCTCCCCCAGCAAGGCATCATCTCCCACACGACTTCACACTTCTCTCCTGCCACCAAGCCTAACACGAAACTCACCCGCCATCAAAACATCGTCACCTGGAATGAATCAGGGTCTAAGACAATTGACACCTCAGGATCACCAGCAACCCCTCTGCTCCCCTCCTGTTGCTGAGTCCTTTGATTTCAGGGCAGTATTGCGTACATGGACCTCACCTCCGCTGAGCATTTTAGGGTCCCAGCAATATACCCGTAGAATGGTTTGGGTTAGCAGGGACCTTAAAGACCATCCAGTTACAATGCCCTGCCCTGGGCAGGGACACCTCACACTAGATCAGGTTGCTCAAAGCCCCATCCAACCTGGTATTGAACATGTCCAGGAATGGGGAATCCACAGCTTCTGTGGGCAACCTCCGCCTGTGCCTCACCAGCCCTCATAGCAAAGAATTAATATCTAATCTAAATCTCCTCTTTTACAGTTTAAAACCATTACCCCTTCATCCTATCACTCCACTCTCTGACCAAAAGTCCCTCTCTTTCTCTTCTTGAGCCCCTTCAGGTATTGAAGCCCTCTTCTCCAGGCTGAACAACCTCAACTCTCTCAGACTGTCTTCAAGAAGAGGTGTTCCAGTCCTCTGAGCATCTTCACAGCCCTGAGAGAAGAAAAACTGAATCTCTCTCGTGGTCTACCCTTTAATTTACCTCCCCAGTCTCATTATCTCATTATTATCACAATTATCCCCTGATTAGCCAGCAAAGTCCTTGCTCTTGGTCAATGCCTTGCACCTGCCAAAAGCCAATGTGCAACTTCTTGTGGCTTGGAGACAAGAAGAACTTCTGCCTACAAATCTCAGTGGTAGCCACCCCACAGCCCAAGGAAGAGGAGGCCTTACCTGGGTGAGGTGCGGGTTGGGGTTGAAGCCGCATTGGTTGCAGACTTTGCTGTGACACTGGGTGCAGGCATTGAAGTTGGGCTGGCCGGAGGAGGAAGTGAGCTCTGTGGTCTTGCATATGGGGCAGAGGGTGCTGCTGGGGAGCGGGGCAATCTGTGGGACCGAGTAGGGCGAGGTAGGGGTACTGCCCCGGTCCGGCGACACTGAAGGGGACCTTCCCGAGACCTGGCTCCTGGCATCCACCTGTAGCATCTTCCGTGGTGCCTCCGCTGATGGTGGGGGCTGGCCCCGACCCCTCATTTCCCGGGGGCTCTGGGAGGTGGGTGCAGTCTGCACGAGGGAGGGGGATGCTGACCGCTGGCCCGTGGGCTGGTCTAGCTGCTCTGGTCTCCTCAGCGTGCTGAAACACCATTAAAAAAACACAGCATAAGCCCAGATTTAGTACACTCAAATGATGCCAGTCAATGCAGAAAACCTCTAAAGCATCCTCTCCACCCCAAAAGCACTAAAGGAGGAGCAGCCAAATGGGCTGGAAACTGGAAGGATGTAATTTACATTACAAAATAAGGTGTGATTTCAGTTTTCTCTTACATAACCCAGCAGCAGAGATGTAATTGAATTATTTGGCATATTCAAAGTTGAACTTCAGTAGGAAATTTGCCTAGAAAACACAAATGAGAAGTTTGGGGCAGCTCTGCCTCCCACCAGCCAGGGGCTCCCCATTATTTCTCCAGCATAAACCAGTGCTCAATGAACCAGCAGAAACTCTAGTCTGCAGAACGCAGTGCCCTTTTTGCCAACTTACCCAAAACCATCCTCTTCATGACCTACTTGTATGAGTTGCTGTGAAACAAAGAGACTGCAAGAAAGCCCATTTCTTGAAGGAAAGAGCCTCCAGAAGCCCAAAGGAGGCAGGAGAACTACTTATACCCTCTTGTCAAGCCACCGCTGTGCAAGTCACAGCTGAAAGCAACTGAGAGCTTATTTCCCAGGGGCCACAGCAGTGGGAAATTAAGAGGGCATCAGCTCTGCTTTAGCAATCATTACTAAAGCTAGAAAGGTCTGGAATAGGGGCTTGGGTGGGCTGGTTAGCCCCGAGATGAACCCTGTTTTGGGTGATGTGGCTGGGCAGAAAACCACGTGGGATGCACTAGGGCAGGAGACTGGTTGTGGGGAGGAGGTCCAATGGCCCCAGAGAGCTCTGGAGCATCTTCAACTGCAAGAGCTTTGAGTTCTGGGGCTGGAGGGCACAGCCTAAGATCCCACGCATCCCAGTTCCCACAGTTATTTCAGTGCAGGTACCCTGCAATGCGCTGCTGGTGGACCATGAGTGCATGAGAACAAATCTGGAAGATGTTTAATTACAGGGGGTTTAGGTAGCAGAATCATCTGCCGCACATGCTCATTGAGTATTTCTCAAAAAGGCGGAAGCCCTGGTGCCCTTGCTACCTGTGATCTACAGCTGTTTAAGGAAAAATATTACTCAGACTCTCAAATTTAATAAATTGTTGATATACCCAAGCAGGGTCTGACCTTATAAAGGTTTAAAAAGGGAACTTAAATGCATAAAACTAATGAAATTCAAAGTACATGTTGCCACAGTAATAGGAAGCTGGATGAAAATAAATATTAAAATAGCACTTGGGGAATATTTTTCAGCTGCAGGTTGAAACCCACTTCTCTGAAGGAGGAATCACACAATGATAATAACGTGAAGCAATAAGGGAGTAACTGATCTGCTCCATATTAAAGAACAAACGGCACCTGGCCCTGCGGCAAGACACCTGCAATAAGCATGGTTCACAGGCACTGCCCCTCCATCCTGAACAGGGTGGGGATGCCCCTGGCTTCAGAATGGGGATTTGCCTCCTGATGCTGGGGGCTGTGCAGCTGCTGCCCCACAAAACACCTGGCACCTGAACCAGGTGGAGATGGGAGAGCTCAGTCCCAGGCACCAGCAGAAAGTGCCGTCAGAAAGAAAGATGCATCTTCTTTCCTTAAACTTAATTCTTATTAAGCCAGCATTTACATATTAGACCATAGACTATCTCAATGGTGTATTAAACAAACTGGAAATAACAGTATTTGAAAAAAGTAAGGTCTATACGTTCAAATAGCTGTTGACTGGAACAAGAGAATGGTTATTCCACTGCAAATTTCAAAATTCGAGATGTTTGCCACCAAGTGGAAATACAGACTCCCAGCTGGCTCTGACCATGGCAACACCACTCAACTGCAGTTTCACTTCCCAACCCAGTGAGAAATGGAAAAAACTTAGGGGAGACACCCCCAGCGGAAGTGTTTAGTGGTGTATTAGTAGCTACCACCGATTTTTACAGCTGGTATTACTAGTACTTGCAGTTTGGCTTACTTAGTTCAAGTACCTTTCTTTCAATAAAGAGTGATTTTTTTGCAGCAAATCCATGAGAGGAGCATCATACTTCTGAGGCCATGGTCCATTGAGAGGAGCTGTCACAGCAGGCACAGTCAAGTTTACTACGTTTCCTACCCTATACAGGCTGTGGCTCTCTTGAAAAAGAAAAGCCCATGAGCAATGGAAGCCATAGAAGTCACAGAATTGTCAGAGTTGGAAGGGACCTCTAGAGACCATCCAGTCAAACTCCCCTGCTAAAGCAGAATTGCCCAGAGCACATCACTCAGGACTGCGTCCAGGCAGGGCTTGAAGGTCTCCAGAGAAGGGGACTTCACACCCTCCCTGGGCAGCCTGTTCCAGGGCTCTGTCACCCTCACCAGAAAGTTTTTCCTCATATTTGAATGGAACTTCCTATGTTTCAGCTCATCCTCTTGCTGGGAATCACTGAAAAGAGTCCGGCTCCATCCTCCTTTAACCCACCCTTCAGATACTTGTGAGCATTAATAAGGTCTCCCCCTCAGCCTTCTCTTCTCCAGGCTAGAATCCCAGTTCTCTCAGCCTTTCCTCATCAGGGAGATGCTCCAGCACTTTTGTTGCCCTACACTATACAGTAGTTCCTTATCTCTCTTGGACAGGGGAGCCCAGAACTGGGTGCAGTATTCCAGTTGTGGCCTCACCAGTGCAGAGTAGAGGGGGAGAATGACCTTCCTCCACCTACTGGCCTCACTCTTCCCTGGGGCCTCTCGGCTTCAAGGGCACATTGTTGGCTCATGGATAATTTACTATTAAAAAATACACAAGATGCTGTTACTTTGCCTTGAGTATCATTCCTGGTGCCAAAGAGAGAGGAGGGCAGTTGGGCACTCGCTGCCCAGAGGGAGAGTGCTGCTCTAGAGATGCTCTCCCAGCTCAGGACAGAGTTCCCTTCACCTTTTCAGCTGCAAAAAAAAAACATACGCCATCTCCACCCTGCTCCCAGCAGCCATGTCACTCTGTGCATTTATATCATAACTGCATTTATTTATCTTATAATTACCCGAGATGCCTCAGCCATCTGGTGACATGGGCTGGGCTGTCTCTCACATGCACTGGTTGAACGTGCCCATGGAATGTAAAGACCAGAAGGAATCATCTGGTCTGTCAAATACAGTCACTAAATACAGGAGAGATGCCCCCGGTGAAGAACATGAGAATAGTCATATTGAGTCAGACACAGACCCATGCTCATGGCATCTTTCACTAGGGTGCTCCAATATTTGTATGTCCTGTACCCATCAAGGAACCTTTTGCTGTTATTGCATGAGTCCAAACCGTGGCTCATCCACCCTTTTCCATAATTTTATCCACACTTTATCACTGATAAAAACATTAACTAGCATTGGGTCGCTAACCAGTCCCAAAGGAATTTACCCCAATGCCCCTAGATTGCTCATTAACAATTAGATTAAGATGTCTTGATATCTTGTCTTTTACCCATTTGATGAGGGCTGTATTGATTTTGCACCCCCCTATTTGCTGAATTAGTAATATCAGGTGATCTGCAGCCAAATGTCTTCGCAGGGTCCAAAGGAGCAGTGCTCTCACAGTTACTAACAAAGTTATCATTTTGTCCATGTAAAAAATATCAAGTGCGTTTGACTTAGCTTATTATCAATTATACCATCGAGGTTTCCATTTATTACATTCTGTCTATTAATGCTTTATCAAGAGAAGGGCAGGCAGGCAGCTCTATTAATGTCCCCGCAGCCAGAGGCAGGTTGGGCAGCCAGGAAGACACTGTTCTCTTCCCATTTTTTTTACTTCTTTTATTATTTTTTTTAATTTTTATTTTTAAATTGAAAAGCAGTGGCTTCCATCCTGCTTTCTAAACCTCCCTGCTTTTTCCAGCACAAAGCTGACAGCATCATGCCAAGCCACAGCCAGGCTCCTGCTCTGGAGCAGCCTAAGCGTTGCCCACCACCAGC